>OW028587.1:0-15832 GCA_932294295.1 Alitta virens | reverse complement strand
CATAGAGTTGATAAAATTCATATTGTTAGTAAGCTTATTGAGGCAATGTGAGTGACAATGGAGTTATTTTGGGAAGATATCAGAGAAGTAGAGTGGTGTGACAAGTTGTTAAATAGTAAGGAAGGAAGAAGAGACCACCCTTGATCTACTTCTTTTAGTTCAAATAAAGGAAGTTTTATTATGATGTTTGGGGTAAGATGTGTGGAGATTGGGGTTAAGAACCATATGAAGCAGTGTGAAACTGTTAATATAGATGGGGCGGGATTGGTTGAAAAAGTGGCTAAATAGCCTAAGATAAGCCCGGATAAGATTATTAATGGGGCCATAATTTTTATTGGTCTCGAAAAATTAGGCTCTACAATGGGGGCTATAAATAATCAATTGGTAATTGCTCCTCCTGCAATAGCTATAAAAGATAGCCCTAATACACTGATAATTTGTGTGTTGTTTTCTGTTGAGTATTGGCTTGACGGGCTTGTGGGAGTTAATAATAGGGTGTATAGTATAAATCGAGTGGAGTAGGCTGTAGTTAAGATAGTAGCCACTACGAATATACTGAAAATTACTATATTTTTATTTGATGAAAGTATTGAGGTTGTTTCAATAATTAAATCTTTTGAGTAAAATCCGGCTAGGAAAGGGGCGCCGCATAAAGCTAAATTTGCGATTGTAATGGCTGAAGAAATTACTGGTATCTGTTCTCTAATGTTTCCTATTAAACGTAGATCTTGACTGTGATGGTGAATATCAATAAGGTTGCCGGCGCAGATAAATAATAGGGCCTTGAATAGGGCATGTGTAATTAAGTGAAAGAATGCCACTTCTGGTAGCCCTAATCCAAGTGTAAATATTATTAGAGCAACTTGTCTAAGGGTTGATAAAGCAATAATTTTTTTTATATCACATTCGGCTATGGCTCTAGCGCTTGCTATAAGTATTGTTATTGTGGCAATTATAATTATAATAGTTTTGAATATGCCTCAGGTGTTTATTAACGGGAAAAATCGGTATAGAAGAAACACACCTGCTGTTACAAGGGTGGACGAGTGTACTAGGGCTCTGACTGGGGTAGGAGCTGCCATTGCGGCCGGGAGTCAGCTAGAGAAAGGTATTTGGGCTCTTTTGGTTATTGCTGCGACTATAATTAATAAGGGGGTTCATTGAACGATCTCTGTATTTCATACATTAGTAATCAATCAATGCCCTTGATTGAATATTAATGCGATAGTTACAAGAAGTATTACATCCCCAATACGATTGGTAAGGGCGGTAATTATCCCTGCCCCTAGCCTTTTTGCGTTATTGTAGTAAATAACAAGGACGAATGATGTAATGCCGAGACCGTCTCAGCCTAACAATAAGAGTATAGTATGGGGGAATAAAATTAGAAATATTATTGATAATACAAATAAAAGAACTAAAATAGTAAATCGATCTGTAGTTTTATCATTTAGTATGTATGTTTTTGCAAACTGTATTACTCTTGTTGCAATCGTAAGAACAGTAGACATAAAAATTATGCTGGCAGGGTCAATTATGATGGGCAAGACAATATATGAGTTGTTAAAGGCAATAATGTCTCACTCAATTAATGTTGACGTGCATTGAAATGTGGTTAATAATGTAAGGGTGTACCTAATAATGGTTAATGAAAAGAGGACTTGCGTTGTAATAAATACCATGATAAGAATCATAGATATGAGTTTATGAATCCACAGTTCATCGTTTTATATTAAACTATTCTTATAAGATGGGCAATTTTACTGCCTATTTTCGAGCCGAAATCGAGGGTTTATCATCTCAATTATGGTTAGGGGTGATCGTCTCTGTATAGTCTTAATAAGAGGCAAAAAATATACCTTTGAATTAAACAAATTCCTATTTCGAATACAATGTATCCAATTTGAATAAGAATTAGAACGATAAGCCCAATAATTCTCGAGAATATAGATGCTGCGCAATATGTACCAATTAGGGTGAGAACGATGTGGCCGGCCCTTATATTGGCGGCGAGTCGGAAAGATAAAGTGAGGGGGCGTACTCTTATTCTAATTGTTTCAATTAGAACAAGGAAGGGATTTAGTCAATGGGGGGCCCCTCCGGGTAGAAGTCTGGCGACTCATCTAGAAGTATTAAAGGTGATTGCTGATATGATTAGGGCTAATCATAAGGGTAGGCCAAATCTTAGAGTAAATAAGAGGTGTCTTGAGTAGCTAAATACTGCGGGGAGAAGCCCGATTAAGTTGATATTAATAATGATAATAAATAGGGCGACAATAAAAGAATTAAATCCTTTGATATGGATCCCCTGAGTGCGGGTTCCTTGTTCGTTTATAATTTTTATTGTATTGTTTATTAAGATTGTTATGTTAGAGGGGGTAACTCATACGGATAGAGTAAATATAATGATTGAAGTGGAAGTTATTAACCAAAACATTAGGGGGGACATGTAGTTATTAATAGAATTAACACCTGGGTCAAAAGAAGAAAAAATATCTAATATCATCAAGACTTGACTATGGGTCATTTAAGACTTTGAAGGTCTTTAGTTTACTTAACTTAAAGTCTTATTTAATAATATTATCTCAGGCTTGTGCTGATAATGGGATAAATATGTGTAAAATGAAATACAGTGCTGTAAAAATTTGTCCGAGTCCCTCATACGGGTATTCAACTGGTCGGCCTCCAATTCATGTTAATAAAATAGTGTCAGCTGCAAGAAGTCAGAATATTACTTGGCTGACAGGGTAAAAGGGAAGCCCTCGGGCTTTGTGTCGTCCTATAAATGGTAACACAAATAAGACGAGAATGGCTGCAAATATTGCAACAACTCCTCCTAATTTATTGGGGATGGACCGGAGAATGGCGTAGGCTCACAAGAAATATCATTCAGGTTTGATGTGAATGGGAGTTACTAACGGGTTGGCTGGGATAAAATTTTCTGCGTCTCCTAGAATATTAGGAAAAAACAGGGCAATAAATGTTAATGATATTAGTAAGATAGTAAATCCGACAATATCCTTAAATGAGTAGTATATGTGGAACGGAACTATGTTTATAGTGGACTTGATTCCTAATGGGTTGTTAGACCCTGTTTGATGAAGAAACAGTAAATGAAGTATGGATAGGGCAGCGATAATAAATGGTAATAAAAAATGTAGGGCGAAGAAACGATTTAGAGTTGCGTTGTCTACTGCAAAGCCTCCTCATACTCATTCTACTAAGGCGGCCCCGATGTAGGGGATAGCTGAAAGAAGGTTGGTAATAACAGTTGCTCCTCAGAAGCTTATTTGTCCTCATGGTAGTACATATCCAACAAAGGCGGTGGCCATGACTAAAATTACAAGGATGACTCCAATGTTTCAGGTTTCGATGTATATATACGAGCCGTAGTATATTCCTCGTGCAATGTGTAGATAAATACAGATGAAGAATCAGGATCCCCCATTTGCATGAAGGTACCGGAGAACTCAGCCATAATTAACATCTTGTATGATGTGAATTACAGATGAGAATGCTATATCTGTATGGGGAGAATAGTGTATAGATAAGATTAATCCTGTGATGATTTGGACGATTAAACAAACTCCTAATATAGAACCAAAGTTTCATCAAATTGATAAATTGGCAGGTGCAGGTAAATCGACTAAGGCACCATTGGCAATTTTAATGCCTGGGTGAGTTTTTCGAATGGGGCTAAACATATTGAAATGGTCGTAAGGGGCCTTCTTCTGCTCGAGATGTCTTAACAACTATAATGAGGGCTAGAAATAGAATCAGTGCTATTAAAATGGGTAGAATTAGGTTTGTTGATGAATAAATTTGATCTGTTGAGGGGGTGTATGCTATTGAGTTTAGGGCTGAGGGAGAAAATGCGACAGATATAATAATGGCGAAAAAAGAGGGGAGTAAAATCCACCTTCATTGAGTAATATATTGGTTTGGTTGAAGGGCTGCAAAGTAGGCAAATATTACTAGTATCCCCCCAACATAGATGATAAAAGTAATAAAACCAAATCAACCCGTAGATATCAGGCTTAAACTGGCGGCAACGAATAGAGCAATCCTTAAAACTAAGGCGCCTAGATTGATTGGTGATATTGCTGTTAAACAGGAAATAAATATTGTGATGATAAGTCTATTAATTATTAGTAAAATCATAGGACGTCCTTATAATAAGAGGGGATCTTCTTCAGACTTCAAAGGTCTGTGTGCAAGGTACACTATATTATAATGAGCCTCATCAGTAAATGCATAGGTATAGGAAAATTCATACGACATCTACAAAATGTCAGTATCATGCTGCTGCCTCGAATCCAAAATGATGAGAGGTACTGAAATGGTGAAGCACAACTCGGATTAAGCATACGGCTAAAAAGGAACTACCGATAATTACATGAAGGCCGTGGAACCCTGTAGCTACAAAAAATGTAGACCCGTATACTCTGTCTGCAATAGTAAAGGGAGCTTCGATATATTCTTCTATTTGAAGAAATGTAAAATATCCTCCTAAGACAACAGTTAACGTTAGTGCCTGGATTGTCTGTGTACGTGCTCCTTCTATTAGCCTGTGGTGGGCTCAGGTAACAGTTACTCCAGATGCCAAGAGGACAGCTGTGTTAAGAAGGGGAACTCTAAAGGGATTAAGGGGGGTGATGCCTGTTGGGGGTCACCTGCATCCAAGTTCTGGAGTTGGGGCAAGCCTGCTATGGAAAAAGGCTCAAAAAAAGGCGAAGAAGAATAGTACTTCTGATGCGATGAAGAGGATTATGCCTCAGCGCAGCCCTTTAGTGACATAGGATGTGTGGTGTCCTAAAAAGACTCCTTCGCGAATGATGTCGCGTCATCATTGGAGTATTGTTAATAAAATAATTAATAGACCTAGGGTTAAACAGGTAGTTCCGTGTCCGTGGAACCATGCCGTTAGGCCTACTGTAAGAGAGAATGCCCCAAGGGAGCCGATAATTGGTCATGGGCTAAATTCTACAAGATGAAATGGTTGTCGTACCATAGCTGTTAGTTACACCAATAGCCAGAATTCGCTAATAAAGCAATTTATGCTTGACAAGCATACGTTATATTTTAACTAGAATTCTGATAAAAGGGGTAGAATCCATTTTCGGGGTATGAGCCCAATAGCTTTATTTAGCTTATTTTATCATCAGCGTCATATTTTTACAGAGGAGGTTGCTTGAGAAGAGAAAATTAGCGGAAATTGGGGTATAAATTGTCATCATATGATAACTATGAGGGTAAGTAACGTAAAAACTATAAATAAAGGTACAATTAATCAGTTTATAGGAGAAAGGTGAGGCATACATGTGGTAATAGATTAAATAGATTTGTTGTCATATTTTATTCACATGGGTAAAATTAAATAAAATGTTATTAAAGGGAATAATTCCGTTTACGGTTTTACAGACCGTCGCTTATTTCTCAGCCACTTTAACTTGTTATATAGTAAACTTACATGATATTGAAAAAGAGGCGTTTATAACAATAAATTAGTGTGCCTGTTATTAATAATTGTTATAATTTGGGGGTATTTTCTTATATTTCTACATTTGTTTGAAAAATAGCAGAAAAATTTTCTAGATTAATCAAAAATAATTGAGCCTGAGGGAAAAAGAGCTTCGTGAGGGGTCCCCCTTCAACTTATAAAATTATAAAATTAACACTGATTTAATGGGGGGATCTGAAAAATTAGATTAACATTTCTTTGTTTGTCGGGTAGAATGAAGGGGGTAGTTCGTCTCTATTTTAGCCATAGGCTTGAATTTTAACTTAAACTAAAAATATTGATAGAAATTGTTGACTATGGGGTTATTCAGCGAAAAATGAGGATTTAATCCCCTAATCTAAAATTTGTGTGAAAGGGGAGTGTACTAACGAACTCTATCTGTTGTTAAGAAAAGAATTTGATATAAGATTCTTGAAGAAAATTTATGGGGTCATGAAGTTGAAAACAGGGCACATAAAATTAAAAAATGACGAATTAAGGGCATATTTTTTGTTAAAATTTAAAACAGTTGAACTAAAGCTTTATTTAATTATTGTTTAGTCGAGATTTAAGATAAATTTATTTTATATGAATCGGCCCCATTTTGCGTAATTATGAAAAAGTTGACGAACCCCTCTTTTTGAAAGTGAGTTCGTCAAAACACCCCTATATATATATATATATATAATGATATATATGTGAACAATAAATTTAATAATATTGTTTTATTACCTTGAGCGGCGCCGACATCGGCGAGGGTCGCCAGTCTATGAGCGAAAACCCTCAGCCGTTTAGTCGTTGCGCCTGCGTCAACAGATGTTAAATATAAGAAATAATTTAATAATATTTATTATTAGTGTAATATATTATTAATAATACCTAGCTTCAATAAAAAATGCAAGTAGCTATATATAAATCAAATTTTATATTATATAACATTATATAAATATACAATAATATAATATAAAATTTACTCTATATATAACATTGTATATATATATATATATATATATATATATATATATATAACAATAGTTAAATTATATATAAGGAAAAATATAAAAAGATAATAAAAAATATTACGTTTGAGGGGGCTCAATCTTTCTGCTTGGAAGGCAGATGTACTGTGATATACTAATGTAATGTTACGGAGTGTATATTGATGGGGAAAATTTTTTTATTTTGTTATATATGTTGTATTATTAGCTTATTCTTTTTCAAATGAATTAATTCATGAAATGAATCTAGGGGTGTCTACTGCCTCTACTGCGATGGGTATAAATCTATGATTTGCTCCACAGATTTCCGAGCATTGGCCGTAAAATACTCCTGGGCGTCGTAGAATGAACCTTATTTGGTTGAGTCGTCCTGGGATAGCATCTGCTTTGACCCCTAATGCTGGGACGGTTCATGAGTGAATTACATCTGCTGCGGAGACTAATAGACGAACTTCAATATTTATCGGTAGGACGATACGATTGTCTACTTCTAAAAGTCGGAATTGTCCTTCTTCTAAGTCATTTGTATTAATTATATAAGAGTCAAATTCGATATCACAGAAATCTGTGTATTCGTACCTTCAATATCATTGGTGGCCAATTGCTTTGACGGTGACTCCTGGTTCGACAATTTCGTCAGTTAGGTATAGGAGTTGTAGAGAAGGTAGAGCTAGAAATAGAAGAATAAATGCAGGAAGAACGGTTCAAATGGCCTCTACTGCTTGCGCTTCGTAAATGTTTCGACAAGTGTATTTATTTAAAATAAGAGACATTATGGCATAAGAAACAAAAGTAAGAACTATAATGATAACAAGTATTGCATGATCATGGAATGCAATAAGTATGGTTATAATGGGGGTGGCGGCGTCTTGAAATGAAAGTTGTCCTCAGTGAGACATCTAAATGGGCTAATAAAATAGCAGCGGCTTATGTAACAAATAAGTGCCTAGTTGGCTTCCATTTAAAGGAGTCGTAATAATAATTGTTTCAGGGGAGTTATGGAAATCTAACGGGAGGAGGTCTTGTCATTCTAAGGAAGAAGCTTGGTGGTTGGCCGATACTGTTCTTCGCTGTCTTGTTAAGGCTTCTCATAGAATAAAAATGAATAATATTAAAGCTACGAAGGACATTATTGACCCCATTGATGAAATGACATTTCATTTTATTATGGCGTCTGGGTAGTCAGAGTAACGTCGTGGCATGCCTCTTAGGCCTAGAAAGTGCTGGGGGAAAAATGTAGCGTTTACTCCTACAAATATAATGGCGAAATGTGTTTTTGCTCATCGTCTATGTATAGTGAGACCTGTAAATAGGGGGAATCAATGAGCGAAGCCTCCGAAGATTGCGAATACAGCTCCTATTGATAGAACATAATGAAAATGTGCAACGACATAATACGTATCATGTAAAATAATATCGATTGATGAGTTTGCAAGAACAATGCCGGTTAAACCTCCGGTTGTAAATAGAAAAATAAACCCTAGTGCCCAAAGTATCGGGACTTCGTATTTGATTCGTCTGCCATAAATAGTGGCTAGTCATCTGAATACTTTGATGCCTGTAGGGACGGCAATAATTATAGTGGCTGCAGTAAAGTATGCTCGAGTGTCCACATCTATACCAACTGTAAATATGTGGTGCGCTCATACAATAAATCCTAGAATTCCAATGCCTAATATTGCATAAATTATTCCTAGAGTGCCGAAAGCTTCTATTTTATTGGAATAATGAGCTACAATATGAGAGACTATCCCAAATCCTGGGAGAATTAGAATATACACCTCGGGGTGACCGAAAAATCAAAATAAATGTTGGTATAAAATAGGGTCTCCTCCTCCTGCTGGGTCGAAAAAGGCGGTGTTTAGATTACGGTCTGTTAGTAGTATTGTAATGGCACCGGCTAGAACGGGAAGGCTTAGTAATAGAAGAATAGCTGTAATTATTACGGATCATACAAATAGAGGTACTCGTTCTAGACGTAGTCCCTTAGATCGTATATTAATGACCGTTGTAATGAAATTTAACGCTCCTATGATTGATGACACCCCTGCTAGATGGAGGGAGAAAATAGCTAAGTCAACAGAGGGACCGGCGTGAGCAATGTTTCTAGCAAGGGGGGGGTATACTGTTCAACCTGTGCCTGCCCCCTTTTCTACAGCGGCTCTTGATAAGAGAAGAGTTAATGATGGGGGGAGTAATCAGAAACTTATGTTATTCAATCGGGGGAAGGCCATATCTGGGGCCCCCAGCATTAAGGGGACGAGTCAGTTACCAAACCCCCCGATTATCACGGGTATTACTAGAAAAAAAATTATTAAAAATGCATGGGCAGTTACAATTGTATTGTAGAGCTGGTCCCTACCTAGAAGGGAGCCGGGCTGTCCGAGTTCTGCTCGAATTAATAGTCTTATTGATGTGCCGAGAAGGCCTGATCATATACCGAAGATGAAATATAAAGTACCAATATCTTTATGGTTAGTTGAGAAAAATCAGCGCATGAAGCCTTGGTGGGGACACTCCTTTAAAGCTGCAATTTAACGTTGTAAATCAACTACAAGGCCGCTTTTATAATGAATTTGTGTGTGGTAATCAAGAATTGTTATTTATATATTAAATGGGTATAATTAAGGGAGTTATTGTACATAAAAGGGTTAAAATAATGGGGGGGAGAGTGAGGGAGCCACTGTTAGTGTTTTGTGTTTTAAGAAGGATAAAATTGAACGTTATTCTAAAGTAGTAAAATAGATTAATTAGTCTTCCGGTAATTAAGATTATTACTATTATAAATATTTCTTTTGTTGCTAGTATATTGATGATTATTCATTTTGGGACAAAGCCTAAGAAAGGGGGCAGTCCTCCCAGCCTGAATATAATAAGTATGGTTATTATGAATATTATTGGTCTTATAGTAGCTAGTGTTCTGGAAAACCTAGAAGAAATGGTGTTTTTTTTAATAAATAAAGATATTAAACTAACAGAGATGAGAATATAGGATGAGAAATATAAAAGGAATAAGTTTATAGAACAAAAAGTAGTGGCCGTGATTCACCCTATATGCCCAATTGAGGAATATGCTAAAAGGGCGCGTAATTGCGCTTGATTAAGCCCGCCGATGCCGCCTACAAGGGCTCTTAGTATTGCAATAAGTATAATAAGGATTGAGGATTCTTGAGGGGAAATAATAATCAGCATGATTATAGGGCTAACTTTTTGCCAGGTAGCAAGTATCAGACATAAGATTCATGGAATTCTACTTATTACGTGGGGGAGTCATTGATGGAACGGGGCTATTCCTAGTTTAATTGCTATTCTTAAAATAAAAATTATTGTAATGATAGGGGCTAGTTTGTCGTTCAATAATGGGTTGGTAGATATAATTCCAGCAGTGAGTATTAATCCTCTGCCGATAGCCTGAATAATAAAGTATTTTACTCTTGCTTCGGTTTCTTGAAGATTACTGGAACTAGCAATAAGGGGGATAAATGATAGTAGATTAAGCTCTATCCCTATCCATAGATACAATCAGTTTGTGCTGGATAGGGCGATTAATGTTCCTATGAAGGTGGTTGTCGTAAATAGAAAGGATGAAGGTGTCATAAAGTTATGAAAGGAGTTGAGCCTTTCAGATATAAAGTTAGAAGCTTTTATCTATTCCCATATAACTTATTAAAGATGTTAGTAGCCCCGTCTGTTATTTTCATTCAAGAGACCCTTCGTTTCATTCATGATACAAGCCTGCAATCAATACCAAACAAAAAATGATAACTGCTATTTTTGTAAAAAGAGGTAAAGACCTGACTGAGGGGATTGGTATTAAAAGTGCGATTTCAATGTCAAAAACTAGAAATAAAACCGCTAGAATAAAAAATCGTAAAGAGAAGGGAATTCGAGCAGAGTTATGAGGGTCGAAGCCACACTCGAAAGGGGTTGACTTTTCAAAGTTTCTTTCTCTTTTTTTATTTAGTATAAATGTTGCGGTAATAATTGCAATAGGGAAAATGGCAGCGATTGATATATTGATAATAGTTAAAAGCATTTTCTTAGGGGTTAAAGCCCTGTTAATGAAGTAAAAATTCATTGCTGTTGCAAGCTTCTAAGAATAGATGTTGGAGGAGGTCCTCATATTTAACGACATCAAAGTTATCCGTTCGTCCGGCGCAACATCACACTGTAATAAAAGTTCCTATTATGATTATTACTAAGGTTATTGGAAGAAATTGTTTTCAGGTGAGTCTTATCAGTTTATCATAACGTATACGTGGGTACGCTCCCCGAGCCCAGATGAATAGAATACTTACGCAAGATAGCACTAGGATCATTACTAAGTCAGTAATTCATCTAGTTCCTGGGGGTATAATAAATAATGCAGTTGTAATTATTCCTATGGCAATAATATTTATATATTCTGCTATAAAGATTAATGCAAATGTTCCTGATCTATATTCTGTATTGAACCCTGATACCAATTCTGATTCCCCTTCTGCGAGGTCAAATGGGGTGCGATTAGTCTCTGCTAGGGAAGTAATGATTCAGGTAACCAGAAGAGGTCAGGTTATCAGTATGAAAGCACATGATGTAAGTTTTGCAAAAGAATTGAGGCTTAAAGTTGATAGTATAATTATGGGGGTTAAAATGACTAAAGCTATTCTAACTTCATATGAGATGGTTTGGGCGATACTGCGAAGTGCTCCTAGGAGGGAGTATTTACTGTTTGAGGCTCAACCTGAAAATAGTGTAGTATATACATTTATTCTGGATAATGATAGAAATAATATAATGCCTCACTTTATTTGGAAGGGGGTGCTTCTGTAGGGGTATAGTATTCATGCTGTTAATGCCAAGAATAGGGCTAGTATGGGCGCAAATAGGAAAGGAATTAGATTTGCGTTGTTGGGGGTGTTGAGTTCTTTTGTAAATAATTTGAGGGCGTCTGCTATGGGTTGAGGGATCCCTATAATACTAACTTTATTAGGCCCTTTACGTAGTTGAATATACCCTAAGATTTTGCGTTCAAGGAGGGTGAAAAATGCTATTGCGAGTAGAATACATAGGAAAATAATAAGAATGGAGGTGATAGATTTGATAAACATTGTTTTAGGGTAAGTTACCTTGTTTAAAGTTTAAGTCTAATGCACTAATCTGCCACTAAAACATGAAGTATTGGCTGTAGTATATAATACATGGTCTGATTGCAATTCAAGTGCCTTGACTTAGGCTATACAGCCGGAAGTGATATGGTAATAATTAAATACCTAAAATGATTTTCAAAATCATTGTAAAATATCACCTTTCTATAAAATAGAAGTAAGAAGTTTAAATGAGTAGGAATGATCCTGTGGGTTGATCCTAAATCAAATACATAACTCTGCCAACTCATTAGTTTGATTGTTTTAAATAAAATGTTAATTTATAAATTCGGGTCCTTTCGTACTGTGATTTATTAGTTAAATAAGGATAGAATCTAACCTGGCTTACGCCGGTCTGAACTCAGCTCATGTAGTGATTTAATGGTTGAACAAACCAACTTAATTAAGCGGCTGCGCCTAATAGTTACACTAAGCCAACATCGAGGTGCCAACCCCTACTGTCAATGTGATCTCTCTAGTAGGATTAGCCTGTTATCCCTAAGGTAGCTATGTTCTAGTTCATTATTGGGTGGGAGTATAATATAAAGTTGAAAGAGGTATTAATGTCTTTTGGTTGCCCCAACCAAATTGATATAAAAGTGTATCTGACTTTTATCAATAAAGCTCTATAGGGTCTTCTTGTCCTTTATTGTAATTAAGGCTTCTGCACCTTAATATTAGTTTATAGTTAATTCAAGTGAGACAGTTTTATTCTTGTTTGTCCTTTCATACTAGCCTTCAATTAAAAGGCAAATGATTATGCTACCTTTGCACGGTCAGGATACCGCGGCCGTTGAAATTATTTCACTGGGCAGGATGGACCTGTTATATTTTCAACAGGCGGTGTTTTTGTTAAACAGGCTGAATAAATGTTTGCCGAGTTCCTTACTTGAATGTAGATTTTAAAAATTGGTCGTTTGGATTTATATTTTACGAATGGGAGAGGGGGAATACTAGTTATAACATTATACTAATGACTATAGTTAAGAAAGTTACGTCTATTTATTTTTCAATATTATATTATTATAAGACGATAGAATCGGCCCCAATAACGGGGTAGATGGCTGGTGTTAGGCCTATTTTGGATTGATTGAATAAACTTATAGAATGAATATTAAAGCTTTGCCTTTAATATTTATGTAGCTTATGGCTCTTCTGACTAATATCAGTTTTGAACGTAACCAGCTATCAGTCTTCGCGGTGGTATGTAGCCCCTGAAACTACATCTTATTACAATATTGCAACATTGTAGTATGGGTGTCTTTCTAGTGTAGTTTCAGCTCGAAAGACTTTCGGGAGGGTGCTTAAAGATTTACACTTGTTATACCATGATGCAAAAGGTACATGAAAATTACTTGTAAATAATTGTACGGGTCTTTGCAGTTAGATTAAAAACTTTATTGGATTAAAATATTAATAAAAATGAGGTATGTTGTATCAAGAAATTTCAAGATAAGATTATAATCTATCTTTTCATTGTAAGTGAATTGCATAAGGTTTCATGCTCTATCTTGAAGGCACAACTTCAGTTACGCCTACTATGTTACGACTTATCTCGCCTTAGCGGTGAGAGTGACGGGCGATGTGTGCACACTTTAGATTGCATGTTCAATAATTCATACTATTGATTTTTTACTGTTAAGTCCAAATTATAATAGAATTTCGTTTCTATTAACCTGTTTTATTGTCATTGTAATCCATCTAAGCTTATTTATGGGCTGCACATTGACCTGACGTGAGAAAGGGATGTTTGTTTTGCTAACGATCTTGAAGTGATGTTAGCTTGCGACGGCAGTATACAGGCTGAGTGTCAAAAATAAGAAGGGTTTAACGTGGATTGGCGAATTAATTGACAGATTCCCCTAATAGCATAAAGTGCCGCCAATTTTTTTGGGTTTTAAACATGTGTTCGTAGTGCCCGGGACGGGAGTTTACAGAATAAAATAAAAGGGTATCTAATCCTTGTTTTGGTTTACTCTTTCGTTTTTATTTGATAAAAAGCAAGTTAGTTATGTTGTGTGTATTGTACCACTTTTGCATTTAAGTTTTATCAAAACATTCGTCCGTGAGTCTTGATTTGTGCTTAGCGTATAACCGCGACGGCTGGCACGAATTTAGTCAGCACTTATAGTAATATCTGTTGCGTTTGTTGAATCTTGGGCAATATGCTTTACTGCAGGCGTGAATTGGGTTCTTAGAAATACTCATCCCATAAAGATAAATATGGCTCGTTAAGAGATACAGTTATTGCACGGGGTACCTGGGAGTTGCATGTATTATATTTCACTATAATCAAGAAATGTAGCAAAAATCAAACTATTGTGGGTGTTAGTATAGTACAATTAAAGCGGGCATAAATATAATGATAACGACAGGGGCTACATGCCCCAAAAGAACTAATAAGTTACGTGGGATGAGAAGTATGGCAGGGTTGTTTAGTAAGTTTTTGGGCCCATGGTTTATACTAACGTATAAGGTTAGGGAGTAGGCTGCCGCCACAAATCTTATAATTGCTAATGGGATGATTATTAGTTTGGTTGTGATTGTGGAACAAGTAATTAGTATAATTTCTGCTATTAAATTGCAGGAGGGCGGCGCTGCTATGTTTGCGGCGCATATAATAAATCATATTATGGATATTGTTGGAATTGCGATATTAATCCCTTTATTTAGAAGGAGTCTTCGCGAGTTTGACATTGAATAGCATATGTCGGCAGAGGCGAATAGAGCTGATCTTAGAAGCCCATGCGAAATTATTATTGCTATCGCACCCCAGATTCCCCAGGAGATGTTAGCTAGAACTCCTGCTATCACTAACCTTATATGCCCCACGGATGAGTAGGCAATTAATGATTTTAAATCTTGCTGGCGAGTACAAATGAGGCTGGTAATTATCCCCCCTCATAATGCCAGTCCAAGTAGGTAATATTTTATTGAGGGAGTAATGGGGGGGATAAGGTACATTATACGTAGTATGCCGTAGCCACCTAGTTTTAGCAATACAGCTGCAAGAATTATAGAGCCTGCGACAGGGGCTTCAACATGTGCCTTGGGTAACCATAGATGGAACAGGAATAATGGCAGTTTAATTATAAAGGCGAAGTTTATTATTAATCAGAATATAGATATAGTTACTGGGGATGTGTAAAGAGAGAAGAATATGTGTCTGGGATTGTTGAAGGTTTGCAGAGCAATTCCGGCAAGGAGGGGAAGGCTGGCAGTAATGGTGTAAAGCATAAGGTACATTCCTGCTTGAAGTCGCTCGGGTTGGTACCCTCATTTTATAATGATGAATAGAGTCGGGACTAAGGAGGCCTCGAATAAAATGTAGAATGAAAATAAATGAGAGACAGTAAAGGCAAGTAGCAGAATCAGAGTAAGAGCAATAACATTAAGGAGGAATATCTGAGGTGCATTTGAGTTTTTCTGAATGTTTTGACTCGCAGCAATTACTAGAGGTATAATTCATAGTGTTAATATTATGAGTATTATTGATATATGATCGAGGGACCAAAGTGTTCTGCTGCTAATTGTTATAAGAGTTGAATATAATACTATTGAGGCGGGGAGGATGAGGGCAGTTATAAACAATATTGTGTAATTTCATTTAGGCTTGAACGTGAGTAGGAGCACTAGAGGTAGAATAATTTTTAGCATTTATTTAATGATAGAGAATTCAAATGGTCGTTACCATAGGATCGGCTTATTGCTGTTATACATGCTAAGCCCAGGCTGGCTTCACAAGCTCCGAATGTAAGAATTACAATAACGAATATTAATCAAGTTGTGTTAGTCAGGATAATTAATATTAAAATTAAACTAAGAATTATTGCTTCTAGTGCGAGTAGAGTTATCAACAGATGATATCGTTGTAAGATAACACATGTTAGGGTTACTAATACAAGTATAGGGGAAATTATAGTTATTCAGGATATCATTGTATGTAGAATTGGATTCTATTTCTGATTTACAAGACCAGCGCTTCAAGATATTAGCTTTACATACATGAGTGAACATGTCAGATTACGGGTGTGGCCGATTTCTAGCTCCCAAAGCTAGTATTTTATTTAAATTATAATCTGTGTTTAACATTATGATTATGTATTTCTTGCGTGAAAAGCAAGGGTATTAGTTATACTATAAACACTGCTCATGGACTAAGTCATATTTACGGCTTCAATGTAATGCTTTAATTTAAGCTACGTGAG
>CAKOAE010000010.1:0-22150 GCA_932294295.1 Alitta virens | reverse complement strand
AATTAGTTTAGGCAGAAAAAACAGTTACAAACTGAAGTGAGGAGGACATCCAACAGGTGGCAATCATGATCATTTCAATGGTCACTGCTGCCACCTAGGACTTTCAGCATAGCTCCAGAAAAATCAAGAGATAGTTTAGTTTTTTTTAACTTCCTAGGTATTGATAGAGAAATTCAGATTAAAGAAATTGCTATTCAATTGTATGGAATTGTCATTATCTGAGCCAGTCTCCAATGCACTATGGCAAAATAATGCAACTAAGGTTACTGTTCACTGGCAGGTCGTTGAGCTAGTCATCATGGGCCTGACTATTCACTGGCAGCTGACACTGTCACAGTGACCACTTGAAGTCACAGTGACCACTTGAAGTCACAGTGACCACTTGAAGTCACAATGACCCAAGGTCAAGGTAGAAGAGTCTTTCATTAAGTTTTGTAAAGGTGGTGGGCCGATCCCGGAGGTACTGCAATACCGGGCCAACCCGTGGCAAAGGTGGAGCAAGCCCCGAACACTTCGCCCAAGTCCAAAAATCAGTTTAATATCGTAGTGGCATTGAGCCACGTATCAGATATTAAGCTGATAAGAACAGATACTACACTTTGATCTTAGCCAAAAGGCCGAGAAGCGATACTCATTCTAAGAACCGCTGAGTACCTAACCCGAACGGCCCAGCCCAGTACCTGGTTTGGCAAATGAAAGATCAAGACACTTTGTACAACATAGCAGAGTGAATATTTTCATGATACACTCAATCATACATCCTAGTGTGGATTTAAACACTAACACCTTTAGAGTTTCTATAATCCTTAAATGGATCACTTCAAATCCACATTTTTAATTCATAAATGTCAATTCATTTGTGTATACACTTGACTGAGATCAGAACCTGTCACATGTGCTGCCCCCTATAATCAGCTGATTCATCATACTCAATATTAGTCACAAAAAGTATCACATACAATTAACATGTGTGTGATTAAAGATTGATATATATATATACAGTGCAACCTGTGTTAAGGTTAACAATTAACATACTTTACAATACACATACAATACTAAATATGTGTAAGATTTAAATTTTTTTGTGATTTAATATATTACCAAGTTGCACACACTGTCTGAATGAATTAGTGCCATGACATTCAATCACAGCACTTCCATTACACTTTCCACAACAGAAATAACCCTACGGCACTGTGAAGGCTATAGATAATAATCTGCATTGACTAAGACTACAAGAAGCTCTTAGCTCTGACTTTAAGGCTACAAGCTGTAATACTTATCAATAAACAAATGACAAAAATTAGTTTAGGCAGAAAAAACAGTTACAAACTGAAGTGAGGAGGACATCCAACAGGTGGCAATCATGATCATTTCAATGGTCACTGCTGCCACCTAGGACTTTCAGCATAGCTCCAGAAAAATCAAGAGATAGTTTAGTTTTTTTTAACTTCCTAGGTATTGATAGAGAAATTCAGATTAAAGAAATTGCTATTCAATTGTATGGAATTGTCATTATCTGAGCCAGTCTCCAATGCACTATGGCAAAATAATGCAACTAAGGTTACTGTTCACTGGCAGGTCGTTGAGCTAGTCATCATGGGCCTGACTATTCACTGGCAGCTGACACTGTCACAGTGACCACTTGAAGTCACAGTGACCACTTGAAGTCACAGTGACCACTTGAAGTCACAATGACCCAAGGTCAAGGTAGAAGAGTCTTTCATTAAGTTTTGTAAAGGTGGTGGGCCGATCCCGGAGGTACTGCAATACCGGGCCAACCCGTGGCAAAGGTGGAGCAAGCCCCGAACACTTCGCCCAAGTCCAAAAATCAGTTTAATATCGTAGTGGCATTGAGCCACGTATCAGATATTAAGCTGATAAGAACAGATACTACACTTTGATCTTAGCCAAAAGGCCGAGAAGCGATACTCATTCTAAGAACCGCTGAGTACCTAACCCGAACGGCCCAGCCCAGTACCTGGTTTGGCAAATGAAAGATCAAGACACTTTGTACAACATAGCAGAGTGAATATTTTCATGATACACTCAATCATACATCCTAGTGTGGATTTAAACACTAACACCTTTAGAGTTTCTATAATCCTTAAATGGATCACTTCAAATCCACATTTTTAATTCATAAATGTCAATTCATTTGTGTATACACTTGACTGAGATCAGAACCTGTCACATGTGCTGCCCCCTATAATCAGCTGATTCATCATACTCAATATTAGTCACAAAAAGTATCACATACAATTAACATGTGTGTGATTAAAGATTGATATATATATATACAGTGCAACCTGTGTTAAGGTTAACAATTAACATACTTTACAATACACATACAATACTAAATATGTGTAAGATTTAAATTTTTTTGTGATTTAATATATTACCAAGTTGCACACACTGTCTGAATGAATTAGTGCCATGACATTCAATCACAGCACTTCCATTACACTTTCCACAACAGAAATAACCCTACGGCACTGTGAAGGCTATAGATAATAATCTGCATTGACTAAGACTACAAGAAGCTCTTAGCTCTGACTTTAAGGCTACAAGCTGTAATACTTATCAATAAACAAATGACAAAAATTAGTTTAGGCAGAAAAAACAGTTACAAACTGAAGTGAGGAGGACATCCAACAGGTGGCAATCATGATCATTTCAATGGTCACTGCTGCCACCTAGGACTTTCAGCATAGCTCCAGAAAAATCAAGAGATAGTTTAGTTTTTTTTAACTTCCTAGGTATTGATAGAGAAATTCAGATTAAAGAAATTGCTATTCAATTGTATGGAATTGTCATTATCTGAGCCAGTCTCCAATGCACTATGGCAAAATAATGCAACTAAGGTTACTGTTCACTGGCAGGTCGTTGAGCTAGTCATCATGGGCCTGACTATTCACTGGCAGCTGACACTGTCACAGTGACCACTTGAAGTCACAGTGACCACTTGAAGTCACAGTGACCACTTGAAGTCACAATGACCCAAGGTCAAGGTAGAAGAGTCTTTCATTAAGTTTTGTAAAGGTGGTGGGCCGATCCCGGAGGTACTGCAATACCGGGCCAACCCGTGGCAAAGGTGGAGCAAGCCCCGAACACTTCGCCCAAGTCCAAAAATCAGTTTAATATCGTAGTGGCATTGAGCCACGTATCAGATATTAAGCTGATAAGAACAGATACTACACTTTGATCTTAGCCAAAAGGCCGAGAAGCGATACTCATTCTAAGAACCGCTGAGTACCTAACCCGAACGGCCCAGCCCAGTACCTGGTTTGGCAAATGAAAGATCAAGACACTTTGTACAACATAGCAGAGTGAATATTTTCATGATACACTCAATCATACATCCTAGTGTGGATTTAAACACTAACACCTTTAGAGTTTCTATAATCCTTAAATGGATCACTTCAAATCCACATTTTTAATTCATAAATGTCAATTCATTTGTGTATACACTTGACTGAGATCAGAACCTGTCACATGTGCTGCCCCCTATAATCAGCTGATTCATCATACTCAATATTAGTCACAAAAAGTATCACATACAATTAACATGTGTGTGATTAAAGATTGATATATATATATACAGTGCAACCTGTGTTAAGGTTAACAATTAACATACTTTACAATACACATACAATACTAAATATGTGTAAGATTTAAATTTTTTTGTGATTTAATATATTACCAAGTTGCACACACTGTCTGAATGAATTAGTGCCATGACATTCAATCACAGCACTTCCATTACACTTTCCACAACAGAAATAACCCTACGGCACTGTGAAGGCTATAGATAATAATCTGCATTGACTAAGACTACAAGAAGCTCTTAGCTCTGACTTTAAGGCTACAAGCTGTAATACTTATCAATAAACAAATGACAAAAATTAGTTTAGGCAGAAAAAACAGTTACAAACTGAAGTGAGGAGGACATCCAACAGGTGGCAATCATGATCATTTCAATGGTCACTGCTGCCACCTAGGACTTTCAGCATAGCTCCAGAAAAATCAAGAGATAGTTTAGTTTTTTTTAACTTCCTAGGTATTGATAGAGAAATTCAGATTAAAGAAATTGCTATTCAATTGTATGGAATTGTCATTATCTGAGCCAGTCTCCAATGCACTATGGCAAAATAATGCAACTAAGGTTACTGTTCACTGGCAGGTCGTTGAGCTAGTCATCATGGGCCTGACTATTCACTGGCAGCTGACACTGTCACAGTGACCACTTGAAGTCACAGTGACCACTTGAAGTCACAGTGACCACTTGAAGTCACAATGACCCAAGGTCAAGGTAGAAGAGTCTTTCATTAAGTTTTGTAAAGGTGGTGGGCCGATCCCGGAGGTACTGCAATACCGGGCCAACCCGTGGCAAAGGTGGAGCAAGCCCCGAACACTTCGCCCAAGTCCAAAAATCAGTTTAATATCGTAGTGGCATTGAGCCACGTATCAGATATTAAGCTGATAAGAACAGATACTACACTTTGATCTTAGCCAAAAGGCCGAGAAGCGATACTCATTCTAAGAACCGCTGAGTACCTAACCCGAACGGCCCAGCCCAGTACCTGGTTTGGCAAATGAAAGATCAAGACACTTTGTACAACATAGCAGAGTGAATATTTTCATGATACACTCAATCATACATCCTAGTGTGGATTTAAACACTAACACCTTTAGAGTTTCTATAATCCTTAAATGGATCACTTCAAATCCACATTTTTAATTCATAAATGTCAATTCATTTGTGTATACACTTGACTGAGATCAGAACCTGTCACATGTGCTGCCCCCTATAATCAGCTGATTCATCATACTCAATATTAGTCACAAAAAGTATCACATACAATTAACATGTGTGTGATTAAAGATTGATATATATATATACAGTGCAACCTGTGTTAAGGTTAACAATTAACATACTTTACAATACACATACAATACTAAATATGTGTAAGATTTAAATTTTTTTGTGATTTAATATATTACCAAGTTGCACACACTGTCTGAATGAATTAGTGCCATGACATTCAATCACAGCACTTCCATTACACTTTCCACAACAGAAATAACCCTACGGCACTGTGAAGGCTATAGATAATAATCTGCATTGACTAAGACTACAAGAAGCTCTTAGCTCTGACTTTAAGGCTACAAGCTGTAATACTTATCAATAAACAAATGACAAAAATTAGTTTAGGCAGAAAAAACAGTTACAAACTGAAGTGAGGAGGACATCCAACAGGTGGCAATCATGATCATTTCAATGGTCACTGCTGCCACCTAGGACTTTCAGCATAGCTCCAGAAAAATCAAGAGATAGTTTAGTTTTTTTTAACTTCCTAGGTATTGATAGAGAAATTCAGATTAAAGAAATTGCTATTCAATTGTATGGAATTGTCATTATCTGAGCCAGTCTCCAATGCACTATGGCAAAATAATGCAACTAAGGTTACTGTTCACTGGCAGGTCGTTGAGCTAGTCATCATGGGCCTGACTATTCACTGGCAGCTGACACTGTCACAGTGACCACTTGAAGTCACAGTGACCACTTGAAGTCACAGTGACCACTTGAAGTCACAATGACCCAAGGTCAAGGTAGAAGAGTCTTTCATTAAGTTTTGTAAAGGTGGTGGGCCGATCCCGGAGGTACTGCAATACCGGGCCAACCCGTGGCAAAGGTGGAGCAAGCCCCGAACACTTCGCCCAAGTCCAAAAATCAGTTTAATATCGTAGTGGCATTGAGCCACGTATCAGATATTAAGCTGATAAGAACAGATACTACACTTTGATCTTAGCCAAAAGGCCGAGAAGCGATACTCATTCTAAGAACCGCTGAGTACCTAACCCGAACGGCCCAGCCCAGTACCTGGTTTGGCAAATGAAAGATCAAGACACTTTGTACAACATAGCAGAGTGAATATTTTCATGATACACTCAATCATACATCCTAGTGTGGATTTAAACACTAACACCTTTAGAGTTTCTATAATCCTTAAATGGATCACTTCAAATCCACATTTTTAATTCATAAATGTCAATTCATTTGTGTATACACTTGACTGAGATCAGAACCTGTCACATGTGCTGCCCCCTATAATCAGCTGATTCATCATACTCAATATTAGTCACAAAAAGTATCACATACAATTAACATGTGTGTGATTAAAGATTGATATATATATATACAGTGCAACCTGTGTTAAGGTTAACAATTAACATACTTTACAATACACATACAATACTAAATATGTGTAAGATTTAAATTTTTTTGTGATTTAATATATTACCAAGTTGCACACACTGTCTGAATGAATTAGTGCCATGACATTCAATCACAGCACTTCCATTACACTTTCCACAACAGAAATAACCCTACGGCACTGTGAAGGCTATAGATAATAATCTGCATTGACTAAGACTACAAGAAGCTCTTAGCTCTGACTTTAAGGCTACAAGCTGTAATACTTATCAATAAACAAATGACAAAAATTAGTTTAGGCAGAAAAAACAGTTACAAACTGAAGTGAGGAGGACATCCAACAGGTGGCAATCATGATCATTTCAATGGTCACTGCTGCCACCTAGGACTTTCAGCATAGCTCCAGAAAAATCAAGAGATAGTTTAGTTTTTTTTAACTTCCTAGGTATTGATAGAGAAATTCAGATTAAAGAAATTGCTATTCAATTGTATGGAATTGTCATTATCTGAGCCAGTCTCCAATGCACTATGGCAAAATAATGCAACTAAGGTTACTGTTCACTGGCAGGTCGTTGAGCTAGTCATCATGGGCCTGACTATTCACTGGCAGCTGACACTGTCACAGTGACCACTTGAAGTCACAGTGACCACTTGAAGTCACAGTGACCACTTGAAGTCACAATGACCCAAGGTCAAGGTAGAAGAGTCTTTCATTAAGTTTTGTAAAGGTGGTGGGCCGATCCCGGAGGTACTGCAATACCGGGCCAACCCGTGGCAAAGGTGGAGCAAGCCCCGAACACTTCGCCCAAGTCCAAAAATCAGTTTAATATCGTAGTGGCATTGAGCCACGTATCAGATATTAAGCTGATAAGAACAGATACTACACTTTGATCTTAGCCAAAAGGCCGAGAAGCGATACTCATTCTAAGAACCGCTGAGTACCTAACCCGAACGGCCCAGCCCAGTACCTGGTTTGGCAAATGAAAGATCAAGACACTTTGTACAACATAGCAGAGTGAATATTTTCATGATACACTCAATCATACATCCTAGTGTGGATTTAAACACTAACACCTTTAGAGTTTCTATAATCCTTAAATGGATCACTTCAAATCCACATTTTTAATTCATAAATGTCAATTCATTTGTGTATACACTTGACTGAGATCAGAACCTGTCACATGTGCTGCCCCCTATAATCAGCTGATTCATCATACTCAATATTAGTCACAAAAAGTATCACATACAATTAACATGTGTGTGATTAAAGATTGATATATATATATACAGTGCAACCTGTGTTAAGGTTAACAATTAACATACTTTACAATACACATACAATACTAAATATGTGTAAGATTTAAATTTTTTTGTGATTTAATATATTACCAAGTTGCACACACTGTCTGAATGAATTAGTGCCATGACATTCAATCACAGCACTTCCATTACACTTTCCACAACAGAAATAACCCTACGGCACTGTGAAGGCTATAGATAATAATCTGCATTGACTAAGACTACAAGAAGCTCTTAGCTCTGACTTTAAGGCTACAAGCTGTAATACTTATCAATAAACAAATGACAAAAATTAGTTTAGGCAGAAAAAACAGTTACAAACTGAAGTGAGGAGGACATCCAACAGGTGGCAATCATGATCATTTCAATGGTCACTGCTGCCACCTAGGACTTTCAGCATAGCTCCAGAAAAATCAAGAGATAGTTTAGTTTTTTTTAACTTCCTAGGTATTGATAGAGAAATTCAGATTAAAGAAATTGCTATTCAATTGTATGGAATTGTCATTATCTGAGCCAGTCTCCAATGCACTATGGCAAAATAATGCAACTAAGGTTACTGTTCACTGGCAGGTCGTTGAGCTAGTCATCATGGGCCTGACTATTCACTGGCAGCTGACACTGTCACAGTGACCACTTGAAGTCACAGTGACCACTTGAAGTCACAGTGACCACTTGAAGTCACAATGACCCAAGGTCAAGGTAGAAGAGTCTTTCATTAAGTTTTGTAAAGGTGGTGGGCCGATCCCGGAGGTACTGCAATACCGGGCCAACCCGTGGCAAAGGTGGAGCAAGCCCCGAACACTTCGCCCAAGTCCAAAAATCAGTTTAATATCGTAGTGGCATTGAGCCACGTATCAGATATTAAGCTGATAAGAACAGATACTACACTTTGATCTTAGCCAAAAGGCCGAGAAGCGATACTCATTCTAAGAACCGCTGAGTACCTAACCCGAACGGCCCAGCCCAGTACCTGGTTTGGCAAATGAAAGATCAAGACACTTTGTACAACATAGCAGAGTGAATATTTTCATGATACACTCAATCATACATCCTAGTGTGGATTTAAACACTAACACCTTTAGAGTTTCTATAATCCTTAAATGGATCACTTCAAATCCACATTTTTAATTCATAAATGTCAATTCATTTGTGTATACACTTGACTGAGATCAGAACCTGTCACATGTGCTGCCCCCTATAATCAGCTGATTCATCATACTCAATATTAGTCACAAAAAGTATCACATACAATTAACATGTGTGTGATTAAAGATTGATATATATATATACAGTGCAACCTGTGTTAAGGTTAACAATTAACATACTTTACAATACACATACAATACTAAATATGTGTAAGATTTAAATTTTTTTGTGATTTAATATATTACCAAGTTGCACACACTGTCTGAATGAATTAGTGCCATGACATTCAATCACAGCACTTCCATTACACTTTCCACAACAGAAATAACCCTACGGCACTGTGAAGGCTATAGATAATAATCTGCATTGACTAAGACTACAAGAAGCTCTTAGCTCTGACTTTAAGGCTACAAGCTGTAATACTTATCAATAAACAAATGACAAAAATTAGTTTAGGCAGAAAAAACAGTTACAAACTGAAGTGAGGAGGACATCCAACAGGTGGCAATCATGATCATTTCAATGGTCACTGCTGCCACCTAGGACTTTCAGCATAGCTCCAGAAAAATCAAGAGATAGTTTAGTTTTTTTTAACTTCCTAGGTATTGATAGAGAAATTCAGATTAAAGAAATTGCTATTCAATTGTATGGAATTGTCATTATCTGAGCCAGTCTCCAATGCACTATGGCAAAATAATGCAACTAAGGTTACTGTTCACTGGCAGGTCGTTGAGCTAGTCATCATGGGCCTGACTATTCACTGGCAGCTGACACTGTCACAGTGACCACTTGAAGTCACAGTGACCACTTGAAGTCACAGTGACCACTTGAAGTCACAATGACCCAAGGTCAAGGTAGAAGAGTCTTTCATTAAGTTTTGTAAAGGTGGTGGGCCGATCCCGGAGGTACTGCAATACCGGGCCAACCCGTGGCAAAGGTGGAGCAAGCCCCGAACACTTCGCCCAAGTCCAAAAATCAGTTTAATATCGTAGTGGCATTGAGCCACGTATCAGATATTAAGCTGATAAGAACAGATACTACACTTTGATCTTAGCCAAAAGGCCGAGAAGCGATACTCATTCTAAGAACCGCTGAGTACCTAACCCGAACGGCCCAGCCCAGTACCTGGTTTGGCAAATGAAAGATCAAGACACTTTGTACAACATAGCAGAGTGAATATTTTCATGATACACTCAATCATACATCCTAGTGTGGATTTAAACACTAACACCTTTAGAGTTTCTATAATCCTTAAATGGATCACTTCAAATCCACATTTTTAATTCATAAATGTCAATTCATTTGTGTATACACTTGACTGAGATCAGAACCTGTCACATGTGCTGCCCCCTATAATCAGCTGATTCATCATACTCAATATTAGTCACAAAAAGTATCACATACAATTAACATGTGTGTGATTAAAGATTGATATATATATATACAGTGCAACCTGTGTTAAGGTTAACAATTAACATACTTTACAATACACATACAATACTAAATATGTGTAAGATTTAAATTTTTTTGTGATTTAATATATTACCAAGTTGCACACACTGTCTGAATGAATTAGTGCCATGACATTCAATCACAGCACTTCCATTACACTTTCCACAACAGAAATAACCCTACGGCACTGTGAAGGCTATAGATAATAATCTGCATTGACTAAGACTACAAGAAGCTCTTAGCTCTGACTTTAAGGCTACAAGCTGTAATACTTATCAATAAACAAATGACAAAAATTAGTTTAGGCAGAAAAAACAGTTACAAACTGAAGTGAGGAGGACATCCAACAGGTGGCAATCATGATCATTTCAATGGTCACTGCTGCCACCTAGGACTTTCAGCATAGCTCCAGAAAAATCAAGAGATAGTTTAGTTTTTTTTAACTTCCTAGGTATTGATAGAGAAATTCAGATTAAAGAAATTGCTATTCAATTGTATGGAATTGTCATTATCTGAGCCAGTCTCCAATGCACTATGGCAAAATAATGCAACTAAGGTTACTGTTCACTGGCAGGTCGTTGAGCTAGTCATCATGGGCCTGACTATTCACTGGCAGCTGACACTGTCACAGTGACCACTTGAAGTCACAGTGACCACTTGAAGTCACAGTGACCACTTGAAGTCACAATGACCCAAGGTCAAGGTAGAAGAGTCTTTCATTAAGTTTTGTAAAGGTGGTGGGCCGATCCCGGAGGTACTGCAATACCGGGCCAACCCGTGGCAAAGGTGGAGCAAGCCCCGAACACTTCGCCCAAGTCCAAAAATCAGTTTAATATCGTAGTGGCATTGAGCCACGTATCAGATATTAAGCTGATAAGAACAGATACTACACTTTGATCTTAGCCAAAAGGCCGAGAAGCGATACTCATTCTAAGAACCGCTGAGTACCTAACCCGAACGGCCCAGCCCAGTACCTGGTTTGGCAAATGAAAGATCAAGACACTTTGTACAACATAGCAGAGTGAATATTTTCATGATACACTCAATCATACATCCTAGTGTGGATTTAAACACTAACACCTTTAGAGTTTCTATAATCCTTAAATGGATCACTTCAAATCCACATTTTTAATTCATAAATGTCAATTCATTTGTGTATACACTTGACTGAGATCAGAACCTGTCACATGTGCTGCCCCCTATAATCAGCTGATTCATCATACTCAATATTAGTCACAAAAAGTATCACATACAATTAACATGTGTGTGATTAAAGATTGATATATATATATACAGTGCAACCTGTGTTAAGGTTAACAATTAACATACTTTACAATACACATACAATACTAAATATGTGTAAGATTTAAATTTTTTTGTGATTTAATATATTACCAAGTTGCACACACTGTCTGAATGAATTAGTGCCATGACATTCAATCACAGCACTTCCATTACACTTTCCACAACAGAAATAACCCTACGGCACTGTGAAGGCTATAGATAATAATCTGCATTGACTAAGACTACAAGAAGCTCTTAGCTCTGACTTTAAGGCTACAAGCTGTAATACTTATCAATAAACAAATGACAAAAATTAGTTTAGGCAGAAAAAACAGTTACAAACTGAAGTGAGGAGGACATCCAACAGGTGGCAATCATGATCATTTCAATGGTCACTGCTGCCACCTAGGACTTTCAGCATAGCTCCAGAAAAATCAAGAGATAGTTTAGTTTTTTTTAACTTCCTAGGTATTGATAGAGAAATTCAGATTAAAGAAATTGCTATTCAATTGTATGGAATTGTCATTATCTGAGCCAGTCTCCAATGCACTATGGCAAAATAATGCAACTAAGGTTACTGTTCACTGGCAGGTCGTTGAGCTAGTCATCATGGGCCTGACTATTCACTGGCAGCTGACACTGTCACAGTGACCACTTGAAGTCACAGTGACCACTTGAAGTCACAGTGACCACTTGAAGTCACAATGACCCAAGGTCAAGGTAGAAGAGTCTTTCATTAAGTTTTGTAAAGGTGGTGGGCCGATCCCGGAGGTACTGCAATACCGGGCCAACCCGTGGCAAAGGTGGAGCAAGCCCCGAACACTTCGCCCAAGTCCAAAAATCAGTTTAATATCGTAGTGGCATTGAGCCACGTATCAGATATTAAGCTGATAAGAACAGATACTACACTTTGATCTTAGCCAAAAGGCCGAGAAGCGATACTCATTCTAAGAACCGCTGAGTACCTAACCCGAACGGCCCAGCCCAGTACCTGGTTTGGCAAATGAAAGATCAAGACACTTTGTACAACATAGCAGAGTGAATATTTTCATGATACACTCAATCATACATCCTAGTGTGGATTTAAACACTAACACCTTTAGAGTTTCTATAATCCTTAAATGGATCACTTCAAATCCACATTTTTAATTCATAAATGTCAATTCATTTGTGTATACACTTGACTGAGATCAGAACCTGTCACATGTGCTGCCCCCTATAATCAGCTGATTCATCATACTCAATATTAGTCACAAAAAGTATCACATACAATTAACATGTGTGTGATTAAAGATTGATATATATATATACAGTGCAACCTGTGTTAAGGTTAACAATTAACATACTTTACAATACACATACAATACTAAATATGTGTAAGATTTAAATTTTTTTGTGATTTAATATATTACCAAGTTGCACACACTGTCTGAATGAATTAGTGCCATGACATTCAATCACAGCACTTCCATTACACTTTCCACAACAGAAATAACCCTACGGCACTGTGAAGGCTATAGATAATAATCTGCATTGACTAAGACTACAAGAAGCTCTTAGCTCTGACTTTAAGGCTACAAGCTGTAATACTTATCAATAAACAAATGACAAAAATTAGTTTAGGCAGAAAAAACAGTTACAAACTGAAGTGAGGAGGACATCCAACAGGTGGCAATCATGATCATTTCAATGGTCACTGCTGCCACCTAGGACTTTCAGCATAGCTCCAGAAAAATCAAGAGATAGTTTAGTTTTTTTTAACTTCCTAGGTATTGATAGAGAAATTCAGATTAAAGAAATTGCTATTCAATTGTATGGAATTGTCATTATCTGAGCCAGTCTCCAATGCACTATGGCAAAATAATGCAACTAAGGTTACTGTTCACTGGCAGGTCGTTGAGCTAGTCATCATGGGCCTGACTATTCACTGGCAGCTGACACTGTCACAGTGACCACTTGAAGTCACAGTGACCACTTGAAGTCACAGTGACCACTTGAAGTCACAATGACCCAAGGTCAAGGTAGAAGAGTCTTTCATTAAGTTTTGTAAAGGTGGTGGGCCGATCCCGGAGGTACTGCAATACCGGGCCAACCCGTGGCAAAGGTGGAGCAAGCCCCGAACACTTCGCCCAAGTCCAAAAATCAGTTTAATATCGTAGTGGCATTGAGCCACGTATCAGATATTAAGCTGATAAGAACAGATACTACACTTTGATCTTAGCCAAAAGGCCGAGAAGCGATACTCATTCTAAGAACCGCTGAGTACCTAACCCGAACGGCCCAGCCCAGTACCTGGTTTGGCAAATGAAAGATCAAGACACTTTGTACAACATAGCAGAGTGAATATTTTCATGATACACTCAATCATACATCCTAGTGTGGATTTAAACACTAACACCTTTAGAGTTTCTATAATCCTTAAATGGATCACTTCAAATCCACATTTTTAATTCATAAATGTCAATTCATTTGTGTATACACTTGACTGAGATCAGAACCTGTCACATGTGCTGCCCCCTATAATCAGCTGATTCATCATACTCAATATTAGTCACAAAAAGTATCACATACAATTAACATGTGTGTGATTAAAGATTGATATATATATATACAGTGCAACCTGTGTTAAGGTTAACAATTAACATACTTTACAATACACATACAATACTAAATATGTGTAAGATTTAAATTTTTTTGTGATTTAATATATTACCAAGTTGCACACACTGTCTGAATGAATTAGTGCCATGACATTCAATCACAGCACTTCCATTACACTTTCCACAACAGAAATAACCCTACGGCACTGTGAAGGCTATAGATAATAATCTGCATTGACTAAGACTACAAGAAGCTCTTAGCTCTGACTTTAAGGCTACAAGCTGTAATACTTATCAATAAACAAATGACAAAAATTAGTTTAGGCAGAAAAAACAGTTACAAACTGAAGTGAGGAGGACATCCAACAGGTGGCAATCATGATCATTTCAATGGTCACTGCTGCCACCTAGGACTTTCAGCATAGCTCCAGAAAAATCAAGAGATAGTTTAGTTTTTTTTAACTTCCTAGGTATTGATAGAGAAATTCAGATTAAAGTGACCATATCCTAAGGAATATCTACCACTCCATGCTCCGTGCAGGGGTTAAGATATGGGATAGGGTTGTTTCCTGCATAGGCATGTTGGTAGACCCTAGAGAAAGGGTGGGGGGGTTGGGCGAATTTTGAGATGTCCCTGTCCTTCCTGGGTAGTCTCAGTAGCATTTTTTGTTATCCTCCCCTTTGATTTATCAATTCCTTGATTTAACCATTGACTAGCCCCTGTCACTCTCTTATGTCCTCCCACTGACATCACTCCATCGAATGACCTGCCCTCCGCTTGGGGCGCTAGATTTCACTTAGGATATGACCATATCCTAAGGAATATCTACCACTCCATGCTCCGTGCAGGGGTTAAGATATGGGATAGGGTTGCTTCCTGTCTCTCATTTGGCAACTCCTTTGATTCTTTAGGATATTTACTAACTCTTTCATACCCCTATTTCTTATTAATAGATATTCCTTGCCCTTCCAGGATATTCACTCAACTCTTTCTTACCCCGCTTCTTATTAACTATCCACATGGTGGTTTATAGTGTTGTTTCCTGAGCAATCCCATACCTAATTATTCAGATATATGCATGTACATATGAAGACCACATAGTATTCAATCAAAAAATTTTTATTCAGTAAAGGCAGTGACTATAGTCAGTTACTGGAATGCAGGTGGTAGGAGGGAGTCATCAACAAATGTTGGGTTGTCTGGTATGTTGGCCATAATGCTGGCCATGGAAGTGGCTTGGTCCGCTGGGGTGTTCCTTGTATACAACTCGGCTGAAGAGTGTGACGACCATCCCACATGGTTCATTATGGGTTCCAGGTTCGTTGATGACACGTTATTGCGCATGGTTATGGCACACCCTGCTCTGAGACTGTGGGGTGTTTCCCCCTTATTTATCCCCAACTTGTTCAAGTAGTGTTTTAGGCGGTCATAGGTGGATTCATAGGAGAGGGTGCAGTCCATGACTTTACCTTCGTTTGTCACTGGTCTAAACAGATATCCTGTTTTCAGGTTTATGTCCAAGGAAGAAGCAATTTCCATGTAGGTGGACAGGCCCAGAACTGGGCATATTGTAGTATCAGGACATTTGAACAAGGTGAATACATTGGGCCTATCACAGCGATGTGTCTTTCCCCACGTGTGTCTGATGACCATGCCCAGTCCATCCGGGAGGGCCCTGATTTCCTGGCTAAGCATGCGACCTGCATCAGCTGCCCTGTCCCCACCAAAGAACATAAATTTAAAAAGTGCTTGATCTCGGGCCAAGACATATTTTGATCGGGTGTGTGTTTCTGGTGAGAGAAGGTGGCGATCAATGTACATGGCGATGAGCCGTAATTTTGACGAGAAAATTGGGATAGCCTGTTTTGGGATACAGTGTCCCTTGCTTTGCTCTAGGCGGATCTGTTTTATATAAACTCTCACCTCTTCTGACAGTATAGGGTTCCCGGATGCAGTAGTTTGTGACCAGGAACTAGTGCGCCCCAATTTATCAAATGTAGTTTTCAGTTGGGAGGTCTTTGTCTGGACTGTGCCATATGCTAACCGCCTGACACAGGCACATGTCGGTGAGCGTTTCCCGATGTCTGGGCAAGTTTTCTCATGTACTGGAGTTTTCCCTGATGAATCTTTCCAGGCGAGGTATAGGCAAATGTCATATGGGGAGCATGCCTGTAGTGAAGTGCCAATTTGTGTCATGAAGTTATTACATTCCTGTGCAGCTTTAGAGCATTTTACTTGATAGGGAGCGCTAAGTTGATTTGCAAATAATTGGTTCACCCGTTGATGCAGTCCAAACAGATCAGGGTTCTGAAAGTAGTGAAAGAAGACGACATAAGCACTGCAAGTAAAAGAGAATCACTTTATTTCATTCAGACAATTATATTTCAAATTCATCGCTATGCACTACGCGCATGCATTACATGATGGCTGAATTTATAAGGTGTATTCAGCCTGAATGTAATAATGCCATTGTACTAATAAGGCAAGTATAATATTATGTCCTGAGTGAACCTGTTAATTATGCCCCAGGTCATCCTACTGATGATTGCCCATTGTTATTAGTTTGTAGTTTTACCAGTATTATTACAGTACAAATCTTGCCACATATAAGTCAAAGCAAAGGGAGCATTTGGAGTAGCCATGTTTGGAGGGCATAAGTATGGTGTTGGTGTCGCCCTTCTGCCCCAGTAATGTCACTGTAGCTTTTTGGAGTAACACCGGCCACCAGGATGGATGGGGTGATAACCTGGGTACTATCAGAGAGATGCTGAGTGGTCGGGTGGGGTGTTCCAGGATGAACTTTATAAGTGGTCCAACCATACAGAATGGTGGGTAGCAGTAGTAGTTTTCTTGGCTTCTTAAGGTTTGTGCGAATACGTTAACCCCACTGGATGATGGAAGTGGGTAAGGAGTGAAATGCTGTAGAGGATTCCCTGCCACATCTCTCATAGTGTTTGAGTCCAGAGCCATCAAGTCGAAAGAATGTGGTCCATGCATCGCTTCAATTTTCTGCCAGGCTGCGGGAGCCATTGTTGCATCATTGGGAGATAGTCTACGCGAGGGGAAATCTGCTGGGTTTTCCTCTGATTTGATGTAGGTCAGCCGAAGGTCACAGTTGAGAGAGATGACTGTAGTGCAGATTTTCTTGAGGATGGCATTGAGTTTGGGGTCTTTAGCCCCTTCCTTTCCCCATGCATGCACTACTGCCATGTTGTCTACCTTGGCATCCACTCGGCAGTTCTGTAGTTTTTTCCCAATGGCCTGAATGGTCTTTAGTAGTGCGTCAGCTTCTTTGATGTGGATGGGCCTGTTGTCACTCTTCGACCACATATCAGAGATGGAGACTCCCTCGATGTGAGCGCCCCAAGCAAAAGTACTGGCATCAGTGGCTAATGTGATGCAGATGTGTTTTTCTTGTCGCCAAGGTAACCAACGTGGATGTTCGTCAATTAATTGCCAGGATCTGATCTCCTCTTCCAGGGCACCCTTAATGGGGATTGGTTTGGTACTTTTGGTTGCTCTTGCCACTGCAGCGGCCATGTCACGAATGTAAAATTTTGCCCCCGCGATGCAGAGGGAGAATGACACACATTTGCCCATGAGTTTTTGTAGAACCTTAATGTGGGTAGTAGGCTGGGAGAGGATTTGTTGACGGAGTTCCTTAAATGCCTGTTTCTTGTCCTCTGGTATGGAGAACTGTCTTTTGTCGGTGTGGATTGTAAGGCCCAAGAAGGTTAGAGTTTGGGTGGGTTCCAAGCAGGACTTGTTCAAGGCAATGGTGTAGCCCAATGAAGAGAGGGTGGCTAAAACCAGGGCCGTAGCATTGGCAGTTGATTGCTGGTGACTCGAACTATGAGAGGACTGACCAGGACCGATGAGTCTGTCATCCAGGTATTGCAAAGTAATGACACCTTTGGACCTCAGGAATGATGTCACCTGCATCCCTACCGTTTGATATATAAAAGGAGACATGCTCCACCCAAAAGGTAGTGTCGTATATTGCATAAACCAGCCTGCAAACTCAACACCAAAGTATGTTCTGGATGCTGGGGAGATGGAGAGTCCATCGTATGCTGATTTTTCGTCACAGTTGGTGATAAAGGCACCTGGCGGTAGAATGCTGGGTACGAGTTTGAGCGTGTCTAAGGTGAAAGGGTGCGCTTCCATGAATAGGTTCAGGAATCTCTCATCATGGCACATTCGATTCTTTTTCTTCCCTGGAACCATGACGAGAGGCATGACCAACTTTGGGGGTGTTACTTCCCCTACCCGTCCCAGCAATTGTAGTGATCCATTCCTAAGCCTGTCTTCTAAGTGTTCTGCTATTTCGGAGGCATATGCAGTGCAGGATGTGTGATTGGGTATCACAGTAGGGGGAGGGATATTGCAATTGTAGGCTTGGCCACGGAAGTTACCCTTAAAATGAGTGAAATATCTGGAAATCTCCACCCCCTCTGTTAGCCAGCCTTGGACAAGTTGCTTTTGTGTGTTATTGTTGTTGTCCAAAATGAACGACCAGTTATGTAATTCAGAATGCAGTTGCCCAGCTACAAATGAGTCAGGGTTCCTGAAGGAAAGATTTTGTGTATGCAAGGTGCCCTTTAGATAGCATTCCCATATTGCTTGAGTTGACTTAGTTGTGGGGGACAGCGAAGGAGACCCCTTGTAATCAGTCCACTGCAGGTGGTGCTTGTTTGCTATCGCTTCCAAAGGTCTGAATTTTGTGTTCAGCTCCCACACAGGGATTTTTTTACTCTGCAAGATAAGTAAAATGTTACACTGTTATATATGCTATATGAAGAAGTTTAGCAGTAGAACTGATTGAAGGGGCTCCCTCACACATCCCCCACGTGAAACAACTAGGTTTCACTAGAGAATCAGTGTCTCCGGGGAATGGAGTAAGGTAAGCCCAAAATTAGAGTTTTTTATTTTATTATTCTTTTTTTTTTTTTTTTTTTTTTTTTTTTTTTTTTTTTTTTTTTTTGTTTAATCTTAGCCTATTAACTTATGTTAGAGGCACGTACAAACAAGAAAGCAGACTCAGGTTTAAATCTTTAATAAGACATGTCCAACATACAGTGTTGATGTAACTTATGTACCGAGGTTCATATTATACAATACCGGTGAAAAATACGAAATGTATACCACTAGTTCTCTGAAACTGGGAGATAAACAGTAGTAATGTTTATAAGCTAGTACCAACTACTTAATCTATTTTTTTTTTCGACGTAGTTCAGCAAGTGACTGAATTTCCTATCTATTTGTTCTTGGGGCAATCAGCAGCAAAGTGGTCCGGGGATCTGCATACATAACACTGTTTGTTGCTGCGACTGCCTCGACCTCTGCCCCTGCCTCTTCCACGGAATGTACCATGAGATGGGGAAAACCCTTGCCACATTGGTGGAGGGCCCGGAAAAGCCCCGGGATAGAAGGGCATGGCAGGTGCTGGGAATTGGAACTGGCTCTGGACTGACGGGTTTTGAGAACTGGTGGGGTCCTGAGTTGTGGTCTTCGCTATAGACTTTTTCCAAGTCTCCAAACCTGTGGCCACTTTTTTGGCCACCTCACTACCCAACAATTTTGTCACTAGGGTGTTGAGTGGCCCAAGACTCTCATGCTCTCTACATGCTTTTAGCACCATCTTATAGTGTTCTGCATCGGGGTGGGTATGGGCCATGGCTGCATCTGCTAGGGTTTCAAGGGCTGCTACTAGGGTGGCGTTACTTGTAACTGCACGTAAGGCCAATGCCCTCACCTGGCCAAGTGAAGCCTCCACTGTGCTGAGCCCTGCCTGGTCCCGTAGTCGCTTCAGTTCGCCCTCTATAGTTGACAGACGACTCTCCTCTGTTGCCGGCTGCATGAAAAGTAAAACAAACCTGTTAACGCCAGTCCCAATTATTTCCTTATTTCTTTACAGGTATCACATGTATGAGCAGCACTAGTGATTTGTATCATATGTGGTTAACTTGTAAATGCTAGGTATGTATGTACTGCGAGTTATAAATAGGGTACCTTTGTACATTTATTATTATGTCATTTATATCCTTTTGTATTCATTTTATATTGTCTTTCTCCTTCTATTTAACAAGAAATAAAGAGAAACACTAACCCTCTTTCTGGATGTTTTCTCCTTTTGCTCTGTTGTTCCCTCATCCTGTACAAGGTCTTGAGCACTAGATGACCCTGGTTGAGGATTTGTATCTCTTAGTATTTGTCCTGTGGGTGCACCTGCATCGTTAGCCTGAAGGATAGCGCAATGGGCGGCCAGACGTCTATTTTCCATAGAGTCATTTTTTTCTGCCATTCGGAGGATCACCTGGGAGCATACATGACATTTTATGGTTCATAAATAATTTTAGTATCTTTTCCACACCGTGTATATACATTGAGTAACAGACCCACATAAAACAGGGCATTAAACAGAAATATGTAAGGACTATTTTTTCAGGTGATATATCATTGCCTGGACATTATCAGCGCCCAATTTAATTGTCACTATCAACTAAACAATCACTCGTATTAACCAGTTCCTGATTAAAGTGACGTAATGATTATCTGGCAAATGCATATCATAGGATTGTATGAGGCTAATTTACAACTTATTATCATTAAGACAGGGTATTAAAACAGGTAGATTATTTTGGATCAACAAAATAGTTAATAACTGGAATTGCCTTTGTTGTAATATTGTACAAAGCCACTCAGTATCTAGTTTCAAACGAAAACTCAAGAAACTATTCAAACTATTCCATCTGAGCATTTATACATTTCTTAGCCACTTCCCGACTCCATTTAATAATTATACAGTGGGGATCCAAGTCCCTTGCATGTTAGGTGGCGTTTGCCGTGCCCCCTGTCAGTTAGGGGAGGGGGGGGGGGGGATAGCAGATCTAGCAAGATTGCTCACTTTCATTGTACATGTGTATAATTAAATGTGAGACTGAAATTTACATTACTTTAACTGCATGTCATGAAACTTAAAGTGGGCTTAGACATGACATGTGTGTGCAATTTGAACAGTAACATCTTAAAATAGACATCGGACCAACTGATATGACCATGGAGGTATTATATGACACGTGCCATGGCATAATCTGTTGCACATGGCACTGCATGGGGGCTCAGTATCAAGCCTCACATTAGCAATAATTTATGGTGTCCGAGTGAGGTCTCCTTGGTTTACTAATTTATCTAAATCTGGATCAGTGGGAAGTGCATACGAGTTGGGTTATATGGATTTTCCCTTATTAGTTTATCTGGTAGTTGCTCTTAATTCTTTGCACTAAACACGTGGTTAATTCTTGGATGATCCGAGGTTAGTTTAACTTAACGACTGTAAGCTGCCAAGGAATTATAAATGTTGGACTTACCGAAATATTGTAACCTGTCAGCCTCTCAAATTCTCTGGCTAGATCCTCAGATGAGTAGCTTGAAAGGGTGTACTTCTTTGTAAAACGTGCCATGTTGTCGTCTTGTAACGAGGGATCCAACTGTTGCAATCGAAGCACCACAGGTAACACATCTCTTCCCTTTAGACAATGATGCTGTTTAAGCACAATGCGTTCCTTGTCATCCATGGTCGAGTCAGAAAAGAAAACGTCTATCTCTCACTGCATAGAAGCAAGGACTGTTGAGCATTGAAAATCGAATTTTCCTTGCCAGATAGCGGCCAATCAGTGACCTTAGCATGACCTCGTGATTACAGGGTGTTCATTAATTGGATGCGGTAATCCCGCCAAAATGCCATCACTGCAGCGTCTGAAGCTTTCCCGCCATGTATGGCTGTCTGGCTTGCCCTCATCAGGCCAGGGCATGCTGGAAGAGTACTCATTGACCTCAGTCATGGAACCCAGTGCTTTGACATGTACTTGCCCGTTGTAGATGACAATTTTATGAAAGTACTGTTGTGTAATGATTTTTTTTCCTGAGCATTGCTATAAAACATTTGTATTCCTAAGTCACTAGAGACATGTGGTTCATACCCTCATGTATGTTTACTGAATTCATTAATTTACATACCGAAATAACTAGTAATGTGCTAAACATATGTTTTACCCCTGGTTTCATTGTATTTCTTTGTTGCTTTTTACTTTATTACCGTGGAGTGCACATGCATGGGAGTAGCGTGGTTACTATAATCTACCATGCAAG
>CAKOAE010000008.1:0-12616 GCA_932294295.1 Alitta virens | reverse complement strand
CACCTTTTTTGCTGTTCACACCTCAATTCTTGTTAACACCTTGGTTGTTGTTCACACCTGGTTGTTGACCACACCTGGTTGTTTTTCACACCTTGGTTGTTGTTCACACCTTGGTTGTTGTTCACACCTTGGTTGTTGTTCACACCTTGGTTGTTGTTCACACCTTGGTTGTTGTTCACACCTTGGTTGTTGTTCACACCTTGGTTGTTGTTCCCAGCTTTTTTGTTGTTCATACCTTTGGTTGATGTTCACACCTTAGGTTGTTGTTCACACCTTTGGTTGTTGTTCACAACTTGGTTGTTGTTCACACCTTGGTTTTTGTTCACACCTTGGTTGTTGTTCACACCTGTTTTGTTGTTCACACCTTTTTTGTTGTTCACACCTTGGTTGTTTTTCACACGTTGGTTGTTGTTCACACCTGGTTGTTGACCTCACCTGGTTGTTGTTCACACCTTAATTGTTGTTAACTACTTTCTTGTTGTTCACACCTTGGTTGCTGTTCACACCTTGGTTGTTTTTCACACCTTGGTTGTTGTTCCCAGCTTTTTTGTTGATCACACCTTTTTTGTTGTTCACACCTTTTTTGTTGTTCATACCTCAATTCTTGTTCTCACCTTGGTTGTTGTTCACACCTAGGTTGTTGTTCACACCTAGGTTGTTGTTCACACCTAGGTTGTTGTTCACACCTAGGTTGTTGTTCACACCTTGGTTGTTGTTCACACCTGGTTGTTGTTCACACCTTGGTTGTTGTTCACACCTTGGATGTTTTTCGCACCTTGGTTGTTGTTCACACCTTGGTTGTTGTTCACACCTTGGTTGTTTTTCACACCTTGGTTGTTGTTCACACCTGGTTGTTGTTCACACCATAATTGTTGTTTACACCTTTCTTGTTGTTCACACCTTGGTTGTTGTTCACAGCTTGGTCATTGTTCACACCTTGGTTGTTGTTCACACCTTTTTTATTGTTTACACCTTGGTTGTTGTTCACACCTGTTTTGTTGTTCACACCTTTTTTGTTGTTCACACCTTGGTTGTTTTTCACACGTTGGTTGTTGTTCACACCTGGTTGTTGACCACACCTGGTTGTTGTTCACACCTTAATTGTTGTTTACTACTTTCTTGTTGTTCACACCTTTGTTGCTGTTCACACCTTGGTTGTTTTTCACACCTTGGTTGTTGTTCCCAGCTTTTTTGTTGTTCACACCTTTTTCGTTGTTCATACCTCAATTCTTGTTCACACCTTGGTTGTTGTTCACACCTGGTTGTTGTTCACACCTTGGTTGTTGTTTACACCTTTCTTGTTGTTCACACCTTGGTTGTTGTTCACACCTTGGTTGTTGTTCACACCTTGGTTGTTGTTCACACCTTGGTTGTTGATCACACCTTGGTTGTTGTTCACACCTTGGTTGTCGTTCACACCTTTTTTGTCGTTCACGCCTAGGTTGTTGTTCACAACTTTTTTGTTGTTCACACCTTTGGTTGTTGTTCACACCTTTGGTTGTTGTTCACACCTTTTGTTGTTGTTCACACCTTGGTTGTTTTTCACACCTGGTTGTTGACCACACGTGGTTGTTGTTCACACCTTGGTTGTTGTTCACACCTTTTTTGTTGTTCACACCTTGGTTGTTTTTCACACGTTGGTTGTTGTTCACACCTGGTTGTTGACCACACCTGGTTGTTGTTCACACCTTAATTGTTGTTTACTACTTTCTTGTTGTTCACACCTTGGTTGCTGTTCACACCTTGGTTGTTTTTCACACCTTGGTTGTTCTTCCCAGCTTTTTTGTTGTTCACACCTTTTTTGTTGTTCATACCTCAATTGTTGTTCTCACCTTGGTTGTTGTTCACACCTGGTTGTTGTTCACACCTTGGTTGTTGTTTACACCTTTCTTGTTGTTCACACCTTGGTTGTTGTTCACACCTTTGCTGTTGTTCACACCTTGGTTGTTGTTCACACCTTTGGTTGTTGTTCACACCTTGGTTGTTTTTCACACCTGGTTGTTGACCACATGTGGTTGTTGTTCACACCTTGGTTGTTGTTCACACCTTTTTTGTTGATCACGCCATGGTTGTTGTCCACACCCTGGTTGTTGTCCACACTCTGGTTGTTGTTCACACCTTGGTTGTTTTTCACACCTTGGTTGTTGTTCACACCTTGGTTGTTGTTCACACGTTAATTGTTGTTCACGCCTTTTTTGTTGTTCATACCTCAATTCTTGTTCACAACTTGGTTGTTGTTCACACCTGGTTGTTGATCACACCTTGGTTGTTGTTCACACCTTGGATGTTTTTCACACCTTGGTTGTTGTTCACACCTTGGTTGTTGTTCACACCTGGGTTGTTGATCACACCTTGGTTGTTGTTCACACCTTGGTTGTCGTTCACACCTTTTTTGTCGTTCACGCCTATGTTGTTGTTCACACCTTTTTTGTTGTTCACACCTTTGGTTGTTGTTCACACCTTTGGTTGTTGTTCACACCTTTTGTTGTTGTTCACACCTTGGTTGTTTTTCACACCTGGTTGTTGACCACACGTGGTTGTTGTTCACACCTTGGTTGTTGTTCACACCTTTTTTGTTGATCACGCCATGGTTGTTGTCCACACCCTGGTTGTTGTTCACACCTTGGTTGTTGTTCACACCTTGGTTGTTCTTCACACGTTAATTGTTGTTCACACCTTTTTTGTTGTTCACACCTTTTTTGCTGTTCACACCTCAATTCTTGTTAACACCTTGGTTGTTGTTCACACCTGGTTGTTGACCACACCTGGTTGTTTTTCACACCTTGGTTGTTGTTCACACCTTGGTTATTGTTCACACCTTGGTTGTTGTTCACACCTTGGTTGTTGTTCACACCTTGGTTGTTGTTCACACCTTGGTTGTTGTTCACACCTTGGTTGTTGTTCCCAGCTTTTTTGTTGTTCATACCTTTGGTTGATGTTCACACCTTAGGTTGTTGTTCACACCTTTGGTTGTAGTTCAGAAACTTGGTTGTTGTTCACACCTTGGTTTTTGTTCACACCTTGGTTGTTGTTCACACCTGTTTTGTTGTTCACACCTTTTTTGTTGTTCACACCTTGGTTGTTTTTCACACGTTGGTTGTTGTTCACACCTGGTTGTTGACCTCACCTGGTTGTTGTTCACACCTTAATTGTTGTTAACTACTTTCTTGTTGTTCACACCTTGGTTGCTGTTCACACCTTGGTTGTTTTTCACACCTTGGTTGTTGTTCCCAGCTTTTTTGTTGTTCACACCTTTTTTGTTGTTCACACCTTTTTTGTTGTTCATACCTCAATTCTTGTTCTCACCTTGGTTGTTGTTCACACCTAGGTTGTTGTTCACACCTAGGTTGTTGTTCACACCTAGGTTGTTGTTCACACCTAGGTTGTTGTTCACACCTTGGTTGTTGTTCACACCTGGTTGTTGTTCACACCTTGGTTGTTGTTCACACCTTGGATGTTTTTCGCACCTTGGTTGTTGTTCACACCTTGGTTGTTTTTCACACGTTGGTTGTTGTTCACACCTGGTTGTTGACCACACCTGGTTGTTGTTCACACCTTAATTGTTGTTTACTACTTTCTTGTTGTTCACACCTTGGTTGCTGTTCACACCTTGGTTGTTTTTCACACCTTGGTTGTTGTTCCCAGCTTTTTTGTTGTTCACACCTTTTTCGTTGTTCATACCTCAATTCTTGTTCTCACCTTGGTTGTTGTTCACACCTGGTTGTTGTTCACACCTTGGTTGTTGTTTACACCTTTCTTGTTGTTCACACCTTGGTTGTTGTTCACACCTTGGTTGTTGTTCACACCTTGGTTGTTGTTCACACCTTGGTTGTTGATCACACCTTGGTTGTTGTTCACACCTTGGTTGTTTTTCACACCTTGGTTGTTGTTCACACCTTGGTTGTTGTTCACACCTTGGTTGTTGTTCACACGTTAATTGTTGTTCACGCTTTTTTTGTTGTTCATACCTCAATTCTTGTTCACAACTTGGTTGTTGTTCACACCTGGTTGTTGATCACACCTTGGTTGTTGTTCACACCTTGGATGTTTTTCACACCTTGGTTGTTGTTCACACCTTGGTTGTTGTTCACACCTTGGTTGTTGATCACACCTTGGTTGTTGTTCACACCTTGGTTGTCGTTCACACCTTTTTTGTCGTTCACGCCTATGTTGTTGTTCACACCTTTTTTGTTGTTCACACCTTTGGTTGTTGTTCACACCTTTGGTTGTTGTTCACACCTTTTGTTGTTGTTCACACCTTGGTTGTTTTTCACACCTGGTTGTTGACCACACGTGGTTGTTGTTCACACCTTGGTTGTTGTTCACACCTTTTTTGTTGATCACGCCATGGTTGTTGTCCACACCCTGGTTGTTGTTCACACCTTGGTTGTTGTTCACACCTTGGTTGTTTTTCACACCTTGGTTGTTGTTCACACCTTGGTTGTTCTTCACACGTTAATTGTTGTTCACACCTTTTTTGTTGTTCACACCTTTTTTGCTGTTCACACCTCAATTCTTGTTAACACCTTGGTTGTTGTTCACACCTGGTTGTTGACCACACCTGGTTGTTTTTCACACCTTGGTTGTTGTTCACACCTTGGTTGTTGTTCACACCTTGGTTGTTGTTCACACCTTGGTTGTTGTTCACACCTTGGTTGTTGTTCACACCTTGGTTGTTGTTCCCAGCTTTTTTGTTGTTCATACCTTTGGTTGATGTTCACACCTTAGGTTGTTGTTCACACCTTTGGTTGTTGTTCACAACTTGGTTGTTGTTCACACCTTGGTTTTTGTTCACACCTTGGTTGTTGTTCACACCTGTTTTGTTGTTCACACCTTTTTTGTTGTTCACACCTTGGTTGTTTTTCACACGTTGGTTGTTGTTCACACCTGGTTGTTGACCTCACCTGGTTGTTGTTCACACCTTAATTGTTGTTAACTACTTTCTTGTTGTTCACACCTTGGTTGCTGTTCACACCTTGGTTGTTTTTCACACCTTGGTTGTTGTTCCCAGCTTTTTTGTTGATCACACCTTTTTTGTTGTTCACACCTTTTTTGTTGTTCATACCTCAATTCTTGTTCTCACCTTGGTTGTTGTTCACACCTAGGTTGTTGTTCACACCTAGGTTGTTGTTCACACCTAGGTTGTTGTTCACACCTAGGTTGTTGTTCACACCTTGGTTGTTGTTCACACCTGGTTGTTGTTCACACCTTGGTTGTTGTTCACACCTTGGATGTTTTTCGCACCTTGGTTGTTGTTCACACCTTGGTTGTTGTTCACACCTTGGTTGTTTTTCACACCTTGGTTGTTGTTCACACCTGGTTGTTGTTCACACCATAATTGTTGTTTACACCTTTCTTGTTGTTCACACCTTGGTTGTTGTTCACAGCTTGGTCATTGTTCACACCTTGGTTGTTGTTCACACCTTTTTTATTGTTTACACCTTGGTTGTTGTTCACACCTGTTTTGTTGTTCACACCTTTTTTGTTGTTCACACCTTGGTTGTTTTTCACACGTTGGTTGTTGTTCACACCTGGTTGTTGACCACACCTGGTTGTTGTTCACACCTTAATTGTTGTTTACTACTTTCTTGTTGTTCACACCTTTGTTGCTGTTCACACCTTGGTTGTTTTTCACACCTTGGTTGTTGTTCCCAGCTTTTTTGTTGTTCACACCTTTTTCGTTGTTCATACCTCAATTCTTGTTCACACCTTGGTTGTTGTTCACACCTGGTTGTTGTTCACACCTTGGTTGTTGTTTACACCTTTCTTGTTGTTCACACCTTGGTTGTTGTTCACACCTTGGTTGTTGTTCACACCTTGGTTGTTGTTCACACCTTGGTTGTTGATCACACCTTGGTTGTTGTTCACACCTTGGTTGTCGTTCACACCTTTTTTGTCGTTCACGCCTAGGTTGTTGTTCACAACTTTTTTGTTGTTCACACCTTTGGTTGTTGTTCACACCTTTGGTTGTTGTTCACACCTTTTGTTGTTGTTCACACCTTGGTTGTTTTTCACACCTGGTTGTTGACCACACGTGGTTGTTGTTCACACCTTGGTTGTTGTTCACACCTTTTTTGTTGATCACGCCATGGTTGTTGTCCACACCCTGGTTGTTGTTCACACCTTGGTTATTGTTCTCACCTTGGTTGTTGTTCACACCTTGGTTGTTGTTCACACCTTGGTTGTTGTTCACACCTTGGTTGTTTTTCACACCTTGGATGTTTTTCACACCTTGGTTGTTGTTCACACCTTGGTTGTTGATCACACCTTGGTTGTTGTTCACACCTTGGTTGTCGTTCACACCTTTTTTGTCGTTCACGCCTATGTTGTTGTTCACACCTTTTTTGTTGTTCACACCTTTGGTTGTTGTTCACACCTTTGGTTGTTGTTGACACCTTTGGTTGTTGTTCACACCTTTTGTTGTTGTTCACACCTTGGTTGTTTTTCACACCTGGTTGTTGACCACACGTGGTTGTTGTTCACACCTTGGTTGTTGTTCACACCTTTTTTGTTGTTCACACCTTGGTTGTTTTTCACACGTTGGTTGTTGTTCACACCTTTGTTGTTGTTCACACCTTGGTTGTTGTTCACACCTTTGGTTGTTGTTCACACCCTGGTTGTTTTTCACACCTGGTTGTTGACCACATGTGGTTGTTGTTCACACCTTGGTTGTTGTTCACACCTTTTTTGTTGATCACGCCATGGTTGTTGTCCACACCCTGGTTGTTGTCCACACCCTGGTTGTTTTTCACACCTTGGTTGTTCTTCACACCTTGGTTGTTGTTCACACCTTGGTTGTTGTTCACACGTTAATTGTTGTTCACACCTTTTTTGTTGTTCACACCTTGGTTGTTTTTCACACGTTGGTTGTTGTTCACACCTGGTTGTTGATCACACCTGGTTGTTGTTCACACCTTAATTGTTGTTAACTACTTTCTTGTTGTTCACACCTTGGTTGCTGTTCACACCTTGGTTGTTTTTCACACCTTGGTTGTTGTTCCCAGCTTTTTTGTTGTTCACACCTTTTTCGTTGTTCATACCTCAATTCTTGTTCTCACCTTGGTTGTTGTTCACACCTGGTTGTTGTTCCCAGCTTTTTTGTTGTTCACACCTTTTTCGTTGTTCATACCTCAATTCTTGTTCTCACCTTGGTTGTTGTTCACACCTGGTTGTTGTTCACACCTTGGTTGTTGTTTACACCTTTCTTGTTGTTCACACCTTGGTTGTTGTTCACACCTTGGTTGTTGTTCACACCTTGGTTGTTGTTCACACCTTGGTTGTTGTTCACACCTTGGTTGTTGTTCACACCTTGGTTGTTGTTCACACCTTTGGTTGTTGTTCACACCTTTTGTTGTTGTTCACACCTTGGTTGTTTTTCACACCTGGTTGTTGACCACACGTGGTTGTTGTTCACACCTTGGTTGTTGTTCACACCTTTTTTGTTGTTCACACCTTGGTTGTTTTTCACACGTTGGTTGTTGTTCACACCTGGTTGTTGACCACACCTGGTTGTTGTTCACACCTTAATTGTTGTTTACTACTTTCTTGTTGTTCACACCTTGGTTGCTGTTCACACCTTGGTTGTTTTTCACACCTTGGTTGTTCTTCCCAGCTTTTTTGTTGTTCACACCTTTTTTGTTGTTCATACCTCAATTGTTGTTCTCACCTTGGTTGTTGTTCACACCTGGTTGTTGTTCACACCTTGGTTGTTGTTTACACCTTTCTTGTTGTTCACACCTTGGTTGTTGTTCACACCTTTGTTGTTGTTCACACCTTGGTTGTTGTTCACACCTTTGGTTGTTGTTCACACCTTGGTTGTTTTTCACACCTGGTTGTTGACCACATGTGGTTGTTGTTCACACCTTGGTTGTTGTTCACACCTTTTTTGTTGATCACGCCATGGTTGTTGTCCACACCCTGGTTGTTGTCCACACCCTGGTTGTTGTTCACACCTTGGTTGTTTTTCACACCTTGGTTGTTGTTCACACCTTGGTTGTTGTTCACACGTTAATTGTTGTTCACACCTTTTTTGTTGTTCACACCTTGGTTGTTTTTCACACGTTGGTTGTTGTTCACACCTGGTTGTTGATCACACCTGGTTGTTGTTCACACCTTAATTGTTGTTAACTACTTTCTTGTTGTTCACACCTTGGTTGCTGTTCACACCTTGGTTGTTTTTCACACCTTGGTTGTTGTTCCCAGCTTTTTTGTTGTTCACACCTTTTTCGTTGTTCACACCTTTTTTGTTGTTCATACCTCAATTCTTGTTCTCACCTTGGTTGTTGTTCACACCTAGGTTGTTGTTCACACCTAGGTTGTTGTTCACACCTAGGTTGTTGTTCACACCTAGGTTGTTGTTCACACCTTGGTTGTTGTTCACACCTGGTTGTTGTTCACACCTTGGTTGTTGTTCACACCTTGGATGTTTTTCGCACCTTGGTTGTTGTTCACACCTTGGTTGTTGTTCACACCTTGGTTGTTTTTCACACCTTGGTTGTTGTTCACACCTGGTTGTTGTTCACACCGTAATTGTTGTTTACACCTTTCTTGTTGTTCACACCTTGGTTGTTGTTCACAGCTTGGTCATTGTTCACACCTTGGTTGTTGTTCACGCCTTTTTTATTGTTTACACCTTGGTTGTTGTTCACACCTGTTTTGTTGTTCACACCTTTTTTGTTGTTCACACCTTGGTTGTTGTTCACACCTTAATTGTTGTTTACTACTTTCTTGTTGTTCACACCTTGGTTGCTGTTCACACCTTGGTTGTTTTTCACACCTTGGTTGTTGTTCCCAGCTTTTTTGTTGTTCACACCTTTTTCGTTGTTCATACCTCAATTCTTGTTCTCACCTTGGTTGTTGTTCACACCTGGTTGTTGTTCACACCCTGGTTGTTGTTCACACCTTGGTTATTGTTCTCACCATGGTTGTTGTTCACACCTTGGTTGTTGTTCACACCTTGGTTGTTGTTCACACCTTGGTTGTTTTTCACACCTTGGATGTTTTTCACACCTTGGTTGTTGTTCACACCTTGGTTGTTGTTCACACCTTGGTTGTTGATCACACCTTGGTTGTTGTTCACACCTTGGTTGTTGTTCACACCTTGGTTGTTTTTCACACCTTGGATGTTTTTCACACCTTGGTTGTTGTTCACACCTTGGTTGTTGTTCACACCTTGGTTGTTGATCACACCTTGGTTGTTGTTCACACCTTGGTTGTTGTTCACACCTTGGTTGTCGTTCACACCTTTTTTGTCGTTCACGCCTATGTTGTTGTTCACACCTTTTTTGTTGTTCACACCTTTGGTTGTTGTTCACACCTTTGGTTGTTGTTCACACCTTTGGTTGTTGTTCACACCTTTTGTTGTTGTTCACACCTTGGTTGTTTTTCACACCTGGTTGTTGACCACACGTGGTTGTTGTTCACACCTTGGTTGTTGTTCACACCTTTTTTGTTGTTCACACCTTGGTTGTTTTTCACACGTTGGTTGTTGTTCACACCTGGTTGTTGACCACACCTGGTTGTTGTTCACACCTTAATTGTTGTTTACTACTTTCTTGTTGTTCACACCTTGGTTGCTGTTCACACCTTGGTTGTTTTTCACACCTTGGTTGTTCTTCCCAGCTTTTTTGTTGTTCACACCTTTTTTGTTGTTCATACCTCAATTGTTGTTCTCACCTTGGTTGTTGTTCACACCTGGTTGTTGTTCACACCTTGGTTGTTGTTTACACCTTTCTTGTTGTTCACACCTTGGTTGTTGTTCACACCTTTGCTGTTGTTCACACCTTGGTTGTTGTTCACACCTTTGGTTGTTGTTCACACCTTGGTTGTTTTTCACACCTGGTTGTTGACCACATGTGGTTGTTGTTCACACCTTGGTTGTTGTTCACACCTTTTTTGTTGATCACGCCATGGTTGTTGTCCACACCCTGGTTGTTGTCCACACTCTGGTTGTTGTTCACACCTTGGTTGTTTTTCACACCTTGGTTGTTGTTCACACCTTGGTTGTTGTTCACACGTTAATTGTTGTTCACGCCTTTTTTGTTGTTCATACCTCAATTCTTGTTCACAACTTGGTTGTTGTTCACACCTGGTTGTTGATCACACCTTGGTTGTTGTTCACACCTTGGATGTTTTTCACACCTTGGTTGTTGTTCACACCTTGGTTGTTGTTCACACCTGGGTTGTTGATCACACCTTGGTTGTTGTTCACACCTTGGTTGTCGTTCACACCTTTTTTGTCGTTCACGCCTATGTTGTTGTTCACACCTTTTTTGTTGTTCACACCTTTGGTTGTTGTTCACACCTTTTGTTGTTGTTCACACCTTGGTTGTTTTTCACACCTGGTTGTTGACCACACGTGGTTGTTGTTCACACCTTGGTTGTTGTTCACACCTTTTTTGTTGATCACGCCATGGTTGTTGTCCACACCCTGGTTGTTGTTCACACCTTGGTTGTTGTTCACACCTTGGTTGTTCTTCACACGTTAATTGTTGTTCACACCTTTTTTGTTGTTCACACCTTTTTTGCTGTTCACACCTCAATTCTTGTTAACACCTTGGTTGTTGTTCACACCTGGTTGTTGACCACACCTGGTTGTTTTTCACACCTTGGTTGTTGTTCACACCTTGGTTATTGTTCACACCTTGGTTGTTGTTCACACCTTGGTTGTTGTTCACACCTTGGTTGTTGTTCACACCTTGGTTGTTGTTCACACCTTGGTTGTTGTTCCCAGCTTTTTTGTTGTTCATACCTTTGGTTGATGTTCACACCTTAGGTTGTTGTTCACACCTTTGGTTGTAGTTCACAACTTGGTTGTTGTTCACACCTTGGTTTTTGTTCACACCTTGGTTGTTGTTCACACCTGTTTTGTTGTTCACACCTTTTTTGTTGTTCACACCTTGGTTGTTTTTCACACGTTGGTTGTTGTTCACACCTGGTTGTTGACCTCACCTGGTTGTTGTTCACACCTTAATTGTTGTTAACTACTTTCTTGTTGTTCACACCTTGGTTGCTGTTCACACCTTGGTTGTTTTTCACACCTTGGTTGTTGTTCCCAGCTTTTTTGTTGTTCACACCTTTTTTGTTGTTCACACCTTTTTTGTTGTTCATACCTCAATTCTTGTTCTCACCTTGGTTGTTGTTCACACCTAGGTTGTTGTTCACACCTAGGTTGTTGTTCACACCTAGGTTGTTGTTCACACCTAGGTTGTTGTTCACACCTTGGTTGTTGTTCACACCTGGTTGTTGTTCACACCTTGGTTGTTGTTCACACCTTGGATGTTTTTCGCACCTTGGTTGTTGTTCACACCTTGGTTGTTGTTCACACCTTGGTTGTTTTTCACACCTTGGTTGTTGTTCACACCTGGTTGTTGTTCACACCGTAATTGTTGTTTACACCTTTCTTGTTGTTCACACCTTGGTTGTTGTTCACAGCTTGGTCATTGTTCACACCTTGGTTGTTGTTCACACCTTTTTTATTGTTTACACCTTGGTTGTTGTTCACACCTGTTTTGTTGTTCACACCTTTTTTGTTGTTCACACCTTGGTTGTTTTTCACACGTTGGTTGTTGTTCACACCTGGTTGTTGACCACACCTGGTTGTTGTTCACACCTTAATTGTTGTTTACTACTTTCTTGTTGTTCACACCTTGGTTGCTGTTCACACCTTGGTTGTTTTTCACACCTTGGTTGTTGTTCCCAGCTTTTTTGTTGTTCACACCTTTTTCGTTGTTCATACCTCAATTCTTGTTCTCACCTTGGTTGTTGTTCACACCTGGTTGTTGTTCACACCTTGGTTGTTGTTTACACCTTTCTTGTTGTTCACACCTTGGTTGTTGTTCACACCTTGGTTGTTGTTCACACCTTGGTTGTTGTTCACACCTTGGTTGTTGATCACACCTTGGTTGTTGTTCACACCTTGGTTGTTTTTCACACCTTGGTTGTTGTTCACACCTTAGTTGTTGTTCACACCTTGGTTGTTGTTCACACGTTAATTGTTGTTCACGCCTTTTTTGTTGTTCATACCTCAATTCTTGTTCACAACTTGGTTGTTGTTCACACCTGGTTGTTGATCACACCTTGGTTGTTGTTCACACCTTGGATGTTTTTCACACCTTGGTTGTTGTTCTCACCTTGGTTGTTGTTCACAGCTTTTTTGTTGTTCTCACCTTGGGTGTTGTTACACCTTGGTTGTTGTTCACACCTTTTTTGTTGTTCACACCTTGGTTGTTGTTCACATCTTCTTTGTTGTTCACACCTTGCTTGTTGTTGTTCACGCCTTGCTTGTTGTTCACACCTTGGTTGTTGTTCACACCTTGGTTGTTGTTCACACCTTTTTTTGTTGTTCATACCTTTTTTTGTTGCTCACACCTTTTTTGTTGTTCACACCTTGGTTGTTGTTCACATCTTTTTTCTTGTTCATACCTTGGTTGTTGTTCACACCTTTTTTGTTGTTCACACCTTTTTTGTTGTTCACACCTTGGTTGTTTTTCACACCCTGGTTGTTGTTCACACCTTTTTTGTTGTTCACACTTTTTTTTGTGGTTCACACCTTGGTTGTTGTTCACACCTTGGTTGTTGTTCACACCTTGGTTGTTGTTCACACCTTGAATGTTGT
>CAKOAE010000007.1:0-13730 GCA_932294295.1 Alitta virens | reverse complement strand
TTGTTGTTCACACCTTTTTTTGGTTTGTTGTTCACACCTTTTTTTGGTTTGTTGTTCACACCTTTTTTTGGTTTGTTGTTCACACCTTTTTTTGGGTTTGTTGTTCACACCTTTTGTTCACACCTTTTTTGGTTTGTTGTCCACACCTTTTTTTGGTTTGTTGTTCACACCTTTTTTTGGTTTGTTGTTCACACCTTTTTTTGGTTTGTTGTTCACACCTTTTTTTGGTTTGTTGTTCACACCTTTTTTTGGTTTGTTGTTCACACCTTTTTTAGGTTTGTTGTTCACACTTTTTTTGGTTTGTTGTTCACACCTTTTTTTGTTTGTTGTTCACACCTTTTGTTCACACCTTTTTTGGTTTGTTGTTCACACCTTTTTTTGGTTTGTTGTTCACACCTTTTTTTGGGTTTGTTGTTCACACCTTTTGTTCACACCTTTTTTGGTTTGTTGTCTTCACCTTTTTTTGGTTTGTTGTTCACACCTTTTTTTGGTTTGTTGTTCACACCTTTTTTTGGTTTGTTGTTCACACCTTTTTTTGGTTTGTTGTTCACACCTTTTTTTGGTTTGTTGTTCACCTTTTTTTGGTTTGTTGTTCACACCTTTTTTTGGTTTGTTGTTCACACCTTTTTTTGGTTTGTTGTTCACACCTTTTTTTGGTTTGTTGTTCACACCTTTTTTTGGTTTGTTGTTCACACCTTTTTTTGGGTTTGTTGTTCACACCTTTTGTTCACACCTTTTTTGGTTTGTTGTCCACACCTTTTTTTGGTTTGTTGTTCACACCTTTTTTTGGTTTGTTGTTCACACCTTTTTTTGGTTTGTTGTTCACACCTTTTTTTGGTTTGTTGTTCACACCTTTTTTTGGGTTTGTTGTTCACACCTTTTGTTCACACCTTTTTTGGTTTGTTGTTCACACCTTTTTTTGGTTTGTTGTTCACACCTTTTTTTGGTTTGTTGTTCACACCTTTTTTTGGTTTGTTGTTCACACCTTTTTTTGGTTTGTTGTTCACACCTTTTTTTGGTTTGTTGTTCACACCTTTTTTTGGTTTGTTGTTCACACCTTTTTTTGGTTTGTTGTTCACACCTTTTTTTGGTTTGTTGTTCACACCTTTTTTTGGTTTGTTGTTCACACCTTTTTTTGGGTTTGTTGTTCACACCTTTTGTTCACACCTTTTTTGGTTTGTTGTCCACACCTTTTTTTGGTTTGTTGTTCACACCTTTTTTTGGTTTGTTGTTCACACCTTTTTTTGGTTTGTTGTTCACACCTTTTTTTGGTTTGTTGTTCACACCTTTTTTTGGTTTGTTGTTCACACCTTTTTTTGGTTTGTTGTTCACACCTTTTTTTGGGTTTGTTGTTCACACCTTTTGTTCACACCTTTTTTTGGTTTGTTGTTCACACCTTTTTTAGGTTTGTTGTTCACACTTTTTTTGGTTTGTTGTTCACACCTTTTTTTGTTTGTTGTTCACACCTTTTGTTCACTCCTTTTTTGGTTTGTTGTTCACACCTTTTTTTGGTTTGTTGTTCACACCTTTTTTTGGGTTTGTTGTTCACACCTTTTGTTCACACCTTTTTTGGTTTGTTGTTCACACCTTTTTTTGGTTTGTTGTTCACACCTTTTTTTGGTTTGTTGTTCATACCTTTTTTTGGTTTGTTGTTCACACCTTTTTTTGGTTTGTTGTTCACACCTTTTTTTTGTTTGTTGTTCACACCTTTTTTTGGTTTGTTGTTCACACCTTTTTTTGGTTTGTTGTTCACACCTTTTTTTGGTTTGTTGTTCACACCTTTTTTTTGTTTGTTGTTCACACCTTTTTTTGGTTTGTTGTTCACACCTTTTTTTGGTTTGTTGTTCACACCTTTTTTTGGTTTGTTGTTCACACCTTTTTTTGGTTTGTTGTTCACACCTTTTTTTGGGTTTGTTGTTCACACCTTTTGTTCACACCTTTTTTGGTTTGTTGTCTTCACCTTTTTTTGGTTTGTTGTTCACACCTTTTTTTGGTTTGTTGTTCACACCTTTTTTTGGTTTGTTGTTCACACCTTTTTTTGGTTTGTTGTTCACACCTTTTTTTGGTTTGTTGTTCACACCTTTTTTGGTTTGTTGTTCACACCTTTTGTTCACACCTTTTTTGGTTTGTTGTTCACACCTTTTTTTGGTTTGTTGTTCACACCTTTTTTTGGTTTGTTGTTCACCTTTTTTTGGTTTGTTGTTCACCTTTTTTTGGTTTGTTGTTCACACCTTTTTTTGGTTTGTTGTTCACACCTTTTTTTGGTTTGTTGTTCACACCTTTTTTTGGTTTGTTGTTCACACCTTTTTTTGGGTTTGTTGTTCACACCTTTTGTTCACACCTTTTTTGGTTTGTTGTCCACACCTTTTTTTGGTTTGTTGTTCACACCTTTTTTTGGTTTGTTGTTCACACCTTTTTTTGGTTTGTTGTTCACACCTTTTTTTGGTTTGTTGTTCACACCTTTTTTTGGTTTGTTGTTCACACCTTTTTTTGGTTTGTTGTTCACACCTTTTTTTGGTTTGTTGTTCACACCTTTTTTAGGTTTGTTGTTCACACTTTTTTTGGTTTGTTGTTCACACCTTTTTTTGTTTGTTGTTCACACCTTTTGTTCACACCTTTTTTGGTTTGTTGTTCACACCTTTTTTTGGTTTGTTGTTCACACCTTTTTTTGGGTTTGTTGTTCACACCTTTTGTTCACACCTTTTTTGGTTTGTTGTCTTCACCTTTTTTTGGTTTGTTGTTCACACCTTTTTTTGGTTTGTTGTTCACACCTTTTTTTGGTTTGTTGTTCACACCTTTTTTTGGTTTGTTGTTCACACCTTTTTTTGGTTTGTTGTTCACCTTTTTTTGGTTTGTTGTTCACACCTTTTTTTGGTTTGTTGTTCACACCTTTTTTTGGTTTGTTGTTCACACCTTTTTTTGGTTTGTTGTTCACACCTTTTTTTGGTTTGTTGTTCACACCTTTTTTTGGGTTTGTTGTTCACACCTTTTGTTCACACCTTTTTTGGTTTGTTGTCCACACCTTTTTTTGGTTTGTTGTTCACACCTTTTTTTGGTTTGTTGTTCACACCTTTTTTTGGTTTGTTGTTCACACCTTTTTTTGGTTTGTTGTTCACACCTTTTTTTGGTTTGTTGTTCACACCTTTTTTTGGTTTGTTGTTCACACCTTTTTTTGGTTTGTTGTTCACACCTTTTTTAGGTTTGTTGTTCACACCTTTTTTAGGTTTGTTGTTCACACTTTTTTTGGTTTGTTATTCACACCTTTTTTTGTTTGTTGTTCACACCTTTTGTTCACACCTTTTTTGGTTTGTTGTTCACACCTTTTTTTGGTTTATTGTTCACACCTTTTTTTGGGTTTGTTGTTCACACCTTTTGTTCACACCTTTTTTGGCTTGTTGTTCACTCCTTTTTTTGGTTTGTTGTTCACACCTTTTTTTGGTTTGTTGTTCACACCTTTTTTTGGTTTGTTGTTCACACCTTTTTTTGGTTTGTTGTTCACACCTTTTTTTGGTTTGTTGTTCACACCTTTTTTTGGTTTGTTGTTCACACCTTTTTTTGGTTTGTTGTTCACACCTTTTTTTGGTTTGTTGTTCACACCTTTTTTAGGTTTGTTGTTCACACTTTTTTTGGTTTGTTGTTCACACCTTTTTTGGTTTGTTGTTCACACCTTTTGTTCACACCTTTTTTGGTTTGTTGTTCACACCTTTTTTTGGTTTGTTGTTCACACCTTTTTTTGGTTTGTTGTTCACACCTTTTTTTGATTTGTTGTTCACACCTTTTTTTGGTTTGTTGTTCACACCTTTTTTTGGTTTGTTGTTCACACCTTTTTTTTGTTTGTTGTTCACACCTTTTTTTGGTTTGTTGTTCACACCTTTTTTTGGTTTGTTGTTCACACCTTTTTTTGGTTTGTTGTTCACACCTTTTTTTGGTTTGTTGTTCACACCTTTTTTTGGGTTTGTTGTTCACACCTTTTGTTCACACCTTTTTTGGTTTGTTGTCCACACCTTTTTTTGGTTTGTTGTTCACACCTTTTTTTGGTTTGTTGTTCACACCTTTTTTTGGTTTGTTGTTCACACCTTTTTTTGGTTTGTTGTTCACACCTTTTTTTGGTTTGTTGTTCACACCATTTTTTGGGTTTGTTGTTCACACCTTTTGTTCACACCTTTTTTGGTTTGTTGTCCACACCTTTTTTTGGTTTGTTGTTCACACCTTTTTTTGGTTTGTTCTTCACACCTTTTTTTGGTTTGTTGTTCACACCTTTTTTTGGTTTGTTGTTCACACCTTTTTTTGGTTTGTTGTTCACACCTTTTTTTGGTTTGTTGTTCACACCTTTTTTTGGTTTGTTGTTCACACCTTTTTTAGGTTTGTTGTTCACACCTTTTTTAGGTTTGTTGTTCACACTTTTTTTGGTTTGTTATTCACACCTTTTTTTGTTTGTTGTTCACACCTTTTGTTCACACCTTTTTTGGTTTGTTGTTCACACCTTTTTTTGGTTTGTTGTTCACACCTTTTTTTGGGTTTGTTGTTCACACCTTTTGTTCACACCTTTTTTGGCTTGTTGTTCACACCTTTTTTTGGTTTGTTGTTCACACCTTTTTTTGGTTTGTTGTTCACACCTTTTTTTGGTTTGTTGTTCACACCTTTTTTTGGTTTGTTGTTCACACCTTTTTTTGGTTTGTTGTTCACACCTTTTTTTGGTTTGTTGTTCACACCTTTTTTTGGTTTGTTGTTCACACCTTTTTTTGGTTTGTTGTTCACACCTTTTTTAGGTTTGTTGTTCACACTTTTTTTGGTTTGTTGTTCACACCTTTTTTGGTTTGTTGTTCACACCTTTTGTTCACACCTTTTTTGGTTTGTTGTTCACACCTTTTTTTGGTTTGTTGTTCACACCTTTTTTTGGTTTGTTGTTCACACCTTTTTTTGATTTGTTGTTCACACCTTTTTTTGGTTTGTTGTTCACACCTTTTTTTGGTTTGTTGTTCACACCTTTTTTTTGTTTGTTGTTCACACCTTTTTTTGGTTTGTTGTTCACACCTTTTTTTGGTTTGTTGTTCACACCTTTTTTTGGTTTGTTGTTCACACCTTTTTTTGCTTTGTTGTTCACACCTTTTTTTTGTTTGTTGTTCACACCTTTTTTTGGTTTGTTGTTCACCTTTTTTTGGTTTGTTGTTCACACCTTTTTTTGGTTTGTTGTTCACACCTTTTTTTGGTTTGTTGTTCACACCTTTTTTAGGTTTGTTGTTCACACTTTTTTTGGTTTGTTGTTCACACCTTTTTTTGTTTGTTGTTCACACCTTTTGTTCACACCTTTTTTGGTTTGTTGTTCACACCTTTTTTTGGTTTGTTGTTCACACCTTTTTTTGGGTTTGTTGTTCACACCTTTTGTTCACACCTTTTTTGGTTTGTTGTCTTCACCTTTTTTTGGTTTGTTGTTCACACCTTTTTTTGGTTTGTTGTTCACACCTTTTTTTGGTTTGTTGTTCACACCTTTTTTTGGTTTGTTGTTCACCTTTTTTTGGTTTGTTGTTCACACCTTTTTTTGGTTTGTTGTTCACACCTTTTTTTGGTTTGTTGTTCACACCTTTTTTTGGTTTGTTGTTCACACCTTTTTTTGGTTTGTTGTTCACACCTTTTTTTGGGTTTGTTGTTCACACCTTTTGTTCACACCTTTTTTGGTTTGTTGTCCACACCTTTTTTTGGTTTGTTGTTCACACCTTTTTTTGGTTTGTTGTTCACACCTTTTTTTGGTTTGTTGTTCACACCTTTTTTTGGTTTGTTGTTCACACCTTTTTTTGGTTTGTTGTTCACACCTTTTTTTGGTTTGTTGTTCACACCTTTTTTTGGTTTGTTGTTCACACCTTTTTTAGGTTTGTTGTTCACACCTTTTTTAGGTTTGTTGTTCACACTTTTTTTGGTTTGTTATTCACACCTTTTTTTGTTTGTTGTTCACACCTTTTGTTCACACCTTTTTTGGTTTGTTGTTCACACCTTTTTTTGGTTTATTGTTCACACCTTTTTTTGGGTTTGTTGTTCACACCTTTTGTTAACACCTTTTTTGGCTTGTTGTTCACTCCTTTTTTTGGTTTGTTGTTCACACCTTTTTTTGGTTTGTTGTTCACACCTTTTTTTGGTTTGTTGTTCACACCTTTTTTTGGTTTGTTGTTCACACCTTTTTTTGGTTTGTTGTTCACACCTTTTTTTGGTTTGTTGTTCACACCTTTTTTTGGTTTGTTGTTCACACCTTTTTTTGGTTTGTTGTTCACACCTTTTTTAGGTTTGTTGTTCACACTTTTTTTGGTTTGTTGTTCACACCTTTTTTGGTTTGTTGTTCACACCTTTTGTTCACACCTTTTTTGGTTTGTTGTTCACACCTTTTTTTGGTTTGTTGTTCACACCTTTTTTTGGTTTGTTGTTCACACCTTTTTTTGATTTGTTGTTCACACCTTTTTTTGGTTTGTTGTTCACACCTTTTTTTGGTTTGTTGTTCACACCTTTTTTTTGTTTGTTGTTCACACCTTTTTTTGGTTTGTTGTTCACACCTTTTTTTGGTTTGTTGTTCACACCTTTTTTTGGTTTGTTGTTCACACCTTTTTTTGGTTTGTTGTTCACACCTTTTTTTGGGTTTGTTGTTCACACCTTTTGTTCACACCTTTTTTGGTTTGTTGTCCACACCTTTTTTTGGTTTGTTGTTCACACCTTTTTTTGGTTTGTTGTTCACACCTTTTTTTGGTTTGTTGTTCACACCTTTTTTTGGTTTGTTGTTCACACCTTTTTTTGGTTTGTTGTTCACACCTTTTTTTGGGTTTGTTGTTCACACCTTTTGTTCACACCTTTTTTGGTTTGTTGTCCACACCTTTTTTTGGTTTGTTGTTCACACCTTTTTTTGGTTTGTTCTTCACACCTTTTTTTGGTTTGTTGTTCACACCTTTTTTTGGTTTGTTGTTCACACCTTTTTTTGGTTTGTTGTTCACACCTTTTTTTGGTTTGTTGTTCACACCTTTTTTTGGTTTGTTGTTCACACCTTTTTTAGGTTTGTTGTTCACACCTTTTTTAGGTTTGTTGTTCACACTTTTTTTGGTTTGTTATTCACACCTTTTTTTGTTTGTTGTTCACACCTTTTGTTCACACCTTTTTTGGTTTGTTGTTCACACCTTTTTTTGGTTTGTTGTTCACACCTTTTTTTGGGTTTGTTGTTCACACCTTTTGTTCACACCTTTTTTGGCTTGTTGTTCACACCTTTTTTTGGTTTGTTGTTCACACCTTTTTTTGGTTTGTTGTTCACACCTTTTTTTGGTTTGTTGTTCACACCTTTTTTTGGTTTGTTGTTCACACCTTTTTTTGGTTTGTTGTTCACACCTTTTTTTGGTTTGTTGTTCACACCTTTTTTTGGTTTGTTGTTCACACCTTTTTTTGGTTTGTTGTTCACACCTTTTTTAGGTTTGTTGTTCACACTTTTTTTGGTTTGTTGTTCACACCTTTTTTGGTTTGTTGTTCACACCTTTTGTTCACACCTTTTTTGGTTTGTTGTTCACACCTTTTTTTGGTTTGTTGTTCACACCTTTTTTTGGTTTGTTGTTCACACCTTTTTTTGATTTGTTGTTCACACCTTTTTTTGGTTTGTTGTTCACACCTTTTTTTTGTTTGTTGTTCACACCTTTTTTTGGTTTGTTGTTCACACCTTTTTTTGGTTTGTTGTTCACACCTTTTTTTGGTTTGTTGTTCACACCTTTTTTTGGTTTGTTGTTCACACCTTTTTTTGCTTTGTTGTTCACACCTTTTTTTTGTTTGTTGTTCACACCTTTTTTTGGTTTGTTGTTCACCTTTTTTTGGTTTGTTGTTCACACCTTTTTTTGGTTTGTTGTTCACACCTTTTTTTGGTTTGTTGTTCACACCTTTTTTTGGTTTGTTGTTCACACCTTTTTTTGGTTTGTTGTTCACACCTTTTTTTGGGTTTGTTGTTCACACCTTTTGTTCACACCTTTTTTTGGTTTGTTGTTCATACCTTTTTTTGGTTTGTTGTTCACACCTTTTTTTGGTTTGTTGTTCACACCTTTTTTTTGTTTGTTGTTCACACCTTTTTTTGGTTTGTTGTTCACACCTTTTTTTGGTTTGTTGTTCACACCTTTTTTTGGTTTGTTGTTCACACCTTTTTTTTGTTTGTTGTTCACACCTTTTTTTGGTTTGTTGTTCACACCTTTTTTTGGTTTGTTGTTCACACCTTTTTTTGGTTTGTTGTTCACACCTTTTTTTGGTTTGTTGTTCACACCTTTTTTTGGGTTTGTTGTTCACACCTTTTGTTCACACCTTTTTTGGTTTGTTGTCTTCACCTTTTTTTGGTTTGTTGTTCACACCTTTTTTTGGTTTGTTGTTCACACCTTTTTTTGGTTTGTTGTTCACACCTTTTTTTGGTTTGTTGTTCACACCTTTTTTTGGTTTGTTGTTCACACCTTTTTTGGTTTGTTGTTCACACCTTTTGTTCACACCTTTTTTGGTTTGTTGTTCACACCTTTTTTTGGTTTGTTGTCCACACCTTTTTTTGGTTTGTTGTTCACCTTTTTTTGGTTTGTTGTTCACCTTTTTTTGGTTTGTTGTTCACACCTTTTTTTGGTTTGTTGTTCACACCTTTTTTTGGTTTGTTGTTCACACCTTTTTTTGGTTTGTTGTTCACACCTTTTTTTGGGTTTGTTGTTCACACCTTTTGTTCACACCTTTTTTGGTTTGTTGTCCACACCTTTTTTTGGTTTGTTGTTCACACCTTTTTTTGGTTTGTTGTTCACACCTTTTTTTGGTTTGTTGTTCACACCTTTTTTTGGTTTGTTGTTCACACCTTTTTTTGGTTTGTTGTTCACACCTTTTTTAGGTTTGTTGTTCACACTTTTTTTGGTTTGTTGTTCACACCTTTTTTTGTTTGTTGTTCACACCTTTTGTTCACACCTTTTTTGGTTTGTTGTTCACACCTTTTTTTGGTTTGTTGTTCACACCTTTTTTTGGGTTTGTTGTTCACACCTTTTGTTCACACCTTTTTTGGTTTGTTGTCTTCACCTTTTTTTGGTTTGTTGTTCACACCTTTTTTTGGTTTGTTGTTCACACCTTTTTTTGGTTTGTTGTTCACACCTTTTTTTGGTTTGTTGTTCACACCTTTTTTTGGTTTGTTGTTCACCTTTTTTTGGTTTGTTGTTCACACCTTTTTTTGGTTTGTTGTTCACACCTTTTTTTGGTTTGTTGTTCACACCTTTTTTTGGTTTGTTGTTCACACCTTTTTTTGGTTTGTTGTTCACACCTTTTTTTGGGTTTGTTGTTCACACCTTTTGTTCACACCTTTTTTGGTTTGTTGTCCACACCTTTTTTTGGTTTGTTGTTCACACCTTTTTTTGGTTTGTTGTTCACACCTTTTTTTGGTTTGTTGTTCACACCTTTTTTTGGTTTGTTGTTCACACCTTTTTTTGGTTTGTTGTTCACACCTTTTTTTGGTTTGTTGTTCACACCTTTTTTAGGTTTGTTGTTCACACTTTTTTTGGTTTGTTATTCACACCTTTTTTTGTTTGTTGTTCACACCTTTTGTTCACACCTTTTTTGGTTTGTTGTTCACACCTTTTTTTGGTTTGTTGTTCACACCTTTTTTTTGGTTTGTTGTTCACACCTTTTGTTCACACCTTTTTTGGTTTGTTGTTCACACCTTTTTTTGGTTTGTTGTTCACACCTTTTTTTGGTTTGTTGTTCACACCTTTTTTTGGTTTGTTGTTCACACCTTTTTTTGGTTTGTTGTTCACACCTTTTTTTGGTTTGTTGTTCACACCTTTTTTTGGTTTGTTGTTCACACCTTTTTTTGGTTTGTTGTTCACACCTTTTTTTGGTTTGTTGTTCACACCTTTTTTTGGTTTGTTGTTCACACCTTTTTTTGGTTTGTTGTTCACACCTTTTTTTGGTTTGTTGTTCACTTCTTTTTTTGGGTTTGTTGTTCACTTCTTTTTTTGGTTTGTTGTTCACACCTTTTTTTGGTTTGTTGTTCACACCTTTTTTTGGTTTGTTGTTCACACCTTTTTTTGGTTTGTTGTTCACACCTTTTTTTGGTTTGTTGTTCACACCTTTTTTTGGTTTGTTGTTCACACCTTTTTTTGGTTTGTTGGTCACACCTTTTTTTGGTTTGTTGTTCACACCTTTTTTTGGTTTGTTGTTCACACCTTTTTTTGGTTTGTTGTTCACACCTTTTTTTGGTTTGTTGTTCACACCTTTTTTTGGTTTATTGTTCACACCTTTTTTTGGTTTGTTGTTCACACCTTTTTTTGGTTTGTTGTTCACACCTTTTTTAGGTTTGTTGTTCACACTTTTTTTGGTTTGTTGTTCACACCTTTTTTGGTTTGTTGTTCACACCTTTTGTTCACACCTTTTTTGGTTTGTTGTTCACACCTTTTTTTGGTTTGTTGTTCACACCTTTTTTTGGTTTGTTGTTCACACCTTTTTTTGGTTTGTTGTTCACACTTTTTTTGGTTTGTTGTTCACACCTTTTTTGGTTTGTTGTTCACACCTTTTGTTCACACCTTTTTTGGTTTGTTGTCCACACCTTTTTTGGTTTGTTGTTCACACCTTTTTTTGGTTTGTTGTTCACACCTTTTTTTTATTTGTTGTTCACACCTTTTTTTGGTTTGTTGTTCACACCTTTTGTTCACACCTTTTTTTGGTTTGTTGTTCACACCTTTTGTTCACACCTTTTTTTGGTTTGTTGTTCACACCTTTTTTAGGTTTGTTGTTCACACCTTTTTTTGGTTTGTTGTTCACACCTTTTTTGGTTTGTTGTTCACACCTTTTGTTCACACCTTTTTTGGTTTGTTGTTCACACCTTTTTTTGGTTTGTTGTTCACACCTTTTTTTGGTTTGTTGTTCACACCTTTTTTAGGTTTGTTGTTCACACTTTTTTTGGTTTGTTGTTCACACCTTTTTTGGTTTGTTGTTCACACCTTTTGTTCACACCTTTTTTGGTTTGTTGTTCACACCTTTTTTTGGTTTGTTGTTCACACCTTTTTTTGGTTTGTTGTTCACACCTTTTTTTGGTTTGTTGTTCACACCTTTTTTTGGTTTGTTGTTCACACCTTTTTTTGGTTTGTTGTTCACACCTTTTTTTGGTTTGTTGTTCACACCTTTTTTTGGTTTGTTGTTCACACCTTTTTTTGTTTGTTGTTCACACCTTTTGTTCACACCTTTTTTGGTTTGTTGTTCACACCTTTTTTTGGTTTGTTGTTCACACCTTTTTTTGGGTTTGTTGTTCACACCTTTTGTTCACACCTTTTTTGGTTTGTTGTTCACACCTTTTTTTGGTTTGTTGTTCACACCTTTTTTGGTTTGTTGTTCACACCTTTTTTTGGTTTGTTGTTCACACCTTTTTTTGGTTTGTTGTTCACACCTTTTTTTGGTTTGTTGTTCACACCTTTTTTTGGTTTGTTGTTCACACCTTTTTTTGGTTTGTTGTTCACACCTTTTTTTGGTTTGTTGTTCACCTTTTTTTGGTTTGTTGTTCACACCTTTTTTTGGTTTGTTGTTCACACCTTTTTTTGGGTTTGTTGTTCACACGTTTTGTTCACACCTTTTTTGGTTTGTTGTTCACACCTTTTTTTGGTTTGTTGTTCACACCTTTTTTTGGTTTGTTGTTCACACCTTTTTTTGGTTTGTTGTTCACACCTTTTTTTGGTTTGTTGTTCACACCTTTTTTTGGTTTGTTGTTCACACCTTTTTTTGGTTTGTTGTTCACACCTTTTTTTGGTTTGTTGTTCACACCTTTTTTTGGTTTGTTGTTCACACCTTTTTTTGGTTTGTTGTTCACACCTTTTTTTGGTTTGTTGTTCACACCTTTTTTTGGTTTGTTGTTCACACCTTTTGTTCACACCTTTTTTGGTTTGTTGTTCACACCTTTTTTTGGTTTGTTGTTCACACCTTTTTTTGGTTTGTTGTTCACACCTTTTTTTGGTTTGTTGTTCACACCTTTTTTTGGTTTGTTGTTCACACCTTTTTTTGGTTTGTTGTTCACACCTTTTTTTGGTTTGTTGTTCACAACCTTTTTTGGTTTGTTGTTCACACCTTTTTTGGTTTGTTGTTCACACTTTTTTTGGTTTGTTGTTCACACCTTTTTTTGGTTTGTTGTTCACACCTTTTGTTCACACCTTTTTGGTTTGTTGTTCACACCTTTTTTTGGTTTGTTGTTCACCACCTTTTTTTGGTTTGTTGTTCACACCTTTTTTTGGTTTGTTGTTCACACCTTTTTTTGGTTTGTTGTTCACACCTTTTTTTGGTTTGTTGTTCACACCTTTTTTTTGTTTGTTGTTCACACCTTTTTTTGGTTTGTTGTTCACACCTTTTTTGGTTTGTTGTTCACACCTTTTTTTGGTTTGTTGTTCACACCTTTTTTGGTTTGTTGTTCACACCTTTTTTTGGGTTTGTTGTTCACACCTTTTGTTCACACCTTTTTTGGTTTGTTGTCCACACCTTTTTTTGGTTTGTTGTCCACACCTTTTTTTGTTTGTTGTTCACACCTTTTTTTGGTTTGTTGTTCACACTCCTTTTTTTGGTTTGTTGTTCACACCTTTTTTTGGTTTGTTGTTCACACCTTTTTTTGGTTTGTTGTTCACACCTTTTTTTGGTTTGTTGTTCACACCTTTTGTTCACACCTTTTTTGGTTTGTTGTTCACACCCTTTTTTTGGTTTGTTGTTCACACCTTTTTTTGGTTTGTTGTTCACACCTTTTTTTGGTTTGTTGTTCACACCTTTTTTTGGTTTGTTGTTCACCACCTTTTTTTGGTTTGTTGTTCACACCTTTTTTTGGTTTGTTGTTCACACCTTTTTTAGGTTTGTTGTTCACACTTTTTTTGGTTTGTTGTTCACACCTTTTTTGGTTTGTTGTTCACACCTTTTTTTGGTTTGTTGTTCACACCTTTTGTTCACACCTTTTTTGGTTTGTTGTTCACACCTTTTTTTGGTTTGTTGTTCACACCTTTTTTTGGTTTGTTGTTCACACCTTTTTTTGGTTTGTTGTTCACACCTTTTTTTGGTTTGTTGTTCACACCTTTTTTTGGTTTGTTGTTCACACCTTTTTTTTGTTTGTTGTTCACACCTTTTTTTGGTTTGTTGTTCACACCTTTTTTGGTTTGTTGTTCACCACCTTTTTTTGGTTGTTGTTCACCACCTTTTTTTGGTTTGTTGTTCACACCTTTTTTGGGTTTGTTTTTCACACCTTTTGTTCACACCTTTTTTGGTTTGTTGTCCACACTTTTTTGGTTTGTTGTTCACACCTTTTTTTGGTTTGTTGTTCACCACCTTTTTTTGGTTTGTTGTTCACACCTTTTTTTGGTTTGTTGTTCACACCTTTTTTTGGTTTGTTGTTCACACCTTTTTTTGGTTTGTTGTTCACACCTTTTTGGTTTGTTGTTCACACCTTTTGTTCACAACCTTTTTGGTTTGTTGTTCACACCTTTTTTTGGTTTGTTGTTCACACCTTTTTTTGGTTTGTTGTTCACACCTTTTTTTGGTTTGTTGTTCACACCTTTTTTTGGGTTTGTTGTTCACACCTTTTGTTCACACCTTTTTTGGTTTGTTGTTCACACCTTTTTTTTGGTTTGTTGTTCACACCTTTTTTTGGTTTGTTGTTCACACCTTTTTTTGGTTTGTTGTTCACCACCTTTTTTGGTTTGTTGTTCACACCTTTTTTGGTTTGTTGTTCACACCTTTTTTTGGTTTGTTGTTCA
>CAKOAE010000005.1:0-21079 GCA_932294295.1 Alitta virens | reverse complement strand
TCACACTTTTTTTTGGTTTGTTGTTCACACCTTTTTTGGTTTGTTGTTCAAACCTTTTTTTGGTTTGTTGTTCACATCTTTTTTTGGTTTGTTGTTCACACCTTTTTTGGTTTGTTGTTCACACCTTTTTTTGGTTTGTTGTTCACACCTTTTTTTGGTTTGTTGTTCACACCTTTTTTTGGTTTGTTGTTCACACCTTTTTTGGTTTGTTGTTCACACCTTTTTTTGGTTTGTTGTTCACACCTTTTTTTGGTTTGTTGTTCACACCTTTTTTTGGTTTGTTGTTCACACCTTTTTTTGGTTTGTTGTTCACACCTTTTTTTGGTTTGTTGTTCACACCTTTTCTTGGTTTGTTGTTCACACCTTTTTTTGGTTTGTTGTTCACACCTTTTTTTGGTTTGTTGTTCACACCTTTTTTTTGGTTTGTTGTTCACACCTTTTTTGGTTTGTTGTTCACACCTTTTTTGGTTCGTTGTTCGCACCTTTTTTGGTTTGTTGTTCACACCTTTTTTTGGTTTGTTGTTCACACCTTTTTTTGGTTTGTTGTTCACACCTTTTTTGGTTTGTTGTTCACACCTTTTTTGGTTCGTTGTTCGCACCTTTTTTGGTTTGTTGTTCACACCTTTTTTTGGTTTGTTGTTCACACCTTTTTTGGTTTGTTGTTCACACCTTTTTTTGGTTTGTTGTTCACACCTTTTTTTGTTGTTCACACCTTTTTTGGTTTGTTGTTCACACCTTTTTTTGGTTTGTTGTTCACACTTTATTTTGGTTTGTTGTTCACACTTTTTTTTGGTTTGTTGTTCACACCTTTTTTTGGTTTGTTGTTCACACCTTTTTTTGGTTTGTTGTTCACACTTTTTTTTGGTTTGTTGTTCACACCTTTTTTTGTTGTTCACACCTTTTTTGGTTTGTTGTTCACACCTTTTTTGGTTTGTTGTTCACACCTTTTTTTGGTTTGTTGTTCACACCTTTTTTTGGTTTGTTGTTCACACCTTTTTTTGGTTTGTTGTTCACACCTTTTTTTGGTTTGTTGTTCACATCTTTTTTTGGTTTGTTGTTCACACCTTTTTTTGGTTTGTTGTTCACACCTTTTTTTGGTTTGTTGTTCACACCTTTTTTTGGTTTGTTGTTCACACCTTTTTTGGTTTGTTGTTCACACCTTTTTTGGTTTGTTGTTCGCACCTTTTTTGGTTTGTTGTTCACACCTTTTTTTGGTTTGTTGTTCACACCTTTTTTTGTTGTTCACACCTTTTTTGGTTTGTTGTTCACACCTTTTTTGGTTTGTTGTTCACACCTTTTTTTGGTTTGTTGTTCACACCTTTTTTTGGTTTGTTGTTCACACTTTATTTTGGTTTGTTGTTCACACTTTTTTTTGGTTTGTTGTTCACACCTTTTTTTGGTTTGTTGTTCACACCTTTTTTTGGTTTGTTGTTCACACCTTTTTTGGTTTGTTGTTCACACCTTTTTTTGGTTTGTTGTTCACACCTTTTTTTGGTTTGTTGTTCACACCTTTTTTTGGTTTGTTGTTCACACCTTTTTTTGGTTTGTTGTTCACACCTTTTTTTGGTTTGTTGTTCACACCTTTTTTTGGTTTGTTGTTCACACCTTTTCTTGGTTTGTTGTTCACACCTTTTTTTGGTTTGTTGTTCACACCTTTTTTTGGTTTGTTGTTCACACCTTTTTTTTGGTTTGTTGTTCACACCTTTTTTGGTTTGTTGTTCACACCTTTTTTGGTTCGTTGTTCGCACCTTTTTTGGTTTGTTGTTCACACCTTTTTTTGGTTTGTTGTTCACACCTTTTTTTGGTTTGTTGTTCACACCTTTTTTGGTTTGTTGTTCACACCTTTTTTGGTTCGTTGTTTGCACCTTTTTTGGTTTGTTGTTCACACCTTTTTTTGGTTTGTTGTTCACACCTTTTTTGGTTTGTTGTTCACACCTTTTTTTGGTTTGTTGTTCACACCTTTTTTTGTTGTTCACACCTTTTTTGGTTTGTTGTTCACACCTTTTTTGGTTTGTTGTTCACACCTTTTTTTGGTTTGTTGTTCACACCTTTTTTTGGTTTGTTGTTCACACTTTTTCTTGGTTTGTTGTTCACACTTTTTTTTGGTTTGTTGTTCACACCTTTTTTGGTTTGTTGTTCACACCTTTTTTGGTTTGTTGTTCACACCTTTTTTTGGTTTGTTGTTCACACCTTTTTTGGTTTGTTGTTCAAACCTTTTTTTGGTTTGTTGTTCACATCTTTTTTTGGTTTGTTGTTCACACCTTTTTTGGTTTGTTGTTCACACCTTTTTTTGGTTTGTTGTTCACACCTTTTTTTGGTTTGTTGTTCACACCTTTTTTTGGTTTGTTGTTCACACCTTTTTTGGTTTGTTGTTCACACCTTTTTTTGGTTTGTTGTTCACACCTTTTTTTGGTTTGTTGTTCACACCTTTTTTTGGTTTGTTGTTCACACCTTTTTTTGGTTTGTTGTTCACACCTTTTTTTGGTTTGTTGTTCACACCTTTTCTTGGTTTGTTGTTCACACCTTTTTTTGGTTTGTTGTTCACACCTTTTTTTGGTTTGTTGTTCACACCTTTTTTTTGGTTTGTTGTTCACACCTTTTTTGGTTTGTTGTTCACACCTTTTTTGGTTCGTTGTTCGCACCTTTTTTGGTTTGTTGTTCACACCTTTTTTTGGTTTGTTGTTCACACCTTTTTTTGGTTTGTTGTTCACACCTTTTTTGGTTTGTTGTTCACACCTTTTTTGGTTCGTTGTTCGCACCTTTTTTGGTTTGTTGTTCACACCTTTTTTTGGTTTGTTGTTCACACCTTTTTTGGTTTGTTGTTCACACCTTTTTTTGGTTTGTTGTTCACACCTTTTTTTGTTGTTCACACCTTTTTTGGTTTGTTGTTCACACCTTTTTTTGGTTTGTTGTTCACACTTTATTTTGGTTTGTTGTTCACACTTTTTTTTGGTTTGTTGTTCACACCTTTTTTTGGTTTGTTGTTCACACCTTTTTTTGGTTTGTTGTTCACACTTTTTTTTGGTTTGTTGTTCACACCTTTTTTTGTTGTTCACACCTTTTTTGGTTTGTTGTTCACACCTTTTTTGGTTTGTTGTTCACACCTTTTTTTGGTTTGTTGTTCACACCTTTTTTTGGTTTGTTGTTCACACCTTTTTTTGGTTTGTTGTTCACACCTTTTTTTGGTTTGTTGTTCACATCTTTTTTTGGTTTGTTGTTCACACCTTTTTTTGGTTTGTTGTTCACACCTTTTTTTGGTTTGTTGTTCACACCTTTTTTTGGTTTGTTGTTCACACCTTTTTTGGTTTGTTGTTCACACCTTTTTTGGTTTGTTGTTCGCACCTTTTTTGGTTTGTTGTTCACACCTTTTTTTGGTTTGTTGTTCACACCTTTTTTTGTTGTTCACACCTTTTTTGGTTTGTTGTTCACACCTTTTTTGGTTTGTTGTTCACACCTTTTTTTGGTTTGTTGTTCACACCTTTTTTTGGTTTGTTGTTCACACTTTATTTTGGTTTGTTGTTCACACTTTTTTTTGGTTTGTTGTTCACACCTTTTTTTGGTTTGTTGTTCACACCTTTTTTTGGTTTGTTGTTCACACCTTTTTTGGTTTGTTGTTCACACCTTTTTTTGGTTTGTTGTTCACACCTTTTTTTGGTTTGTTGTTCACACCTTTTTTTGGTTTGTTGTTCACACCTTTTTTTGGTTTGTTGTTCACACCTTTTTTTGGTTTGTTGTTCACACCTTTTTTTGGTTTGTTGTTCACACCTTTTCTTGGTTTGTTGTTCACACCTTTTTTTGGTTTGTTGTTCACACCTTTTTTTGGTTTGTTGTTCACACCTTTTTTTTGGTTTGTTGTTCACACCTTTTTTGGTTTGTTGTTCACACCTTTTTTGGTTCGTTGTTCGCACCTTTTTTGGTTTGTTGTTCACACCTTTTTTTGGTTTGTTGTTCACACCTTTTTTTGGTTTGTTGTTCACACCTTTTTTGGTTTGTTGTTCACACCTTTTTTGGTTCGTTGTTTGCACCTTTTTTGGTTTGTTGTTCACACCTTTTTTTGGTTTGTTGTTCACACCTTTTTTGGTTTGTTGTTCACACCTTTTTTTGGTTTGTTGTTCACACCTTTTTTTGTTGTTCACACCTTTTTTGGTTTGTTGTTCACACCTTTTTTGGTTTGTTGTTCACACCTTTTTTTGGTTTGTTGTTCACACCTTTTTTTGGTTTGTTGTTCACACTTTTTCTTGGTTTGTTGTTCACACTTTTTTTTGGTTTGTTGTTCACACCTTTTTTTGGTTTGTTGTTCACACCTTTTTTTGGTTTGTTGTTCACACCTTTTTTTGGTTTGTTGTTCATACCTTTTTTTGGTTTGTTGTTCACACCTTTTTTTGGTTTGTTGTTCACACCTTTTTTGGTTTGTTGTTCGCACCTTTTTTGGTTTGTTGTTCGCACCTTTTTTGGTTTGTTGTTCACACCTTTTTTTGGTTTGTTGTTCACACCTTTTTTGGTTTGTTGTTCACACCTTTTTTGGTTCGTTGTTCGCACCTTTTTTGGTTTGTTGTTCACACCTTTTTTTGGTTTGTTGTTCACACCTTTTTTGGTTTGTTGTTCACACCTTTTTTTGGTTTGTTGTTCACACCTTTTTTTGTTGTTCACACCTTTTTTGGTTTGTTGTTCACACCTTTTTTTGGTTTGTTGTTCACACTTTATTTTGGTTTGTTGTTCACACTTTTTTTTGGTTTGTTGTTCACACCTTTTTTTGGTTTGTTGTTCACACCTTTTTTTGGTTTGTTGTTCACACTTTTTTTTGGTTTGTTGTTCACACCTTTTTTTGTTGTTCACACCTTTTTTGGTTTGTTGTTCACACCTTTTTTGGTTTGTTGTTCACACCTTTTTTTGGTTTGTTGTTCACACCTTTTTTTGGTTTGTTGTTCACACCTTTTTTTGGTTTGTTGTTCACACCTTTTTTTGGTTTGTTGTTCACATCTTTTTTTGGTTTGTTGTTCACACCTTTTTTTGGTTTGTTGTTCACACCTTTTTTTGGTTTGTTGTTCACACCTTTTTTTGGTTTGTTGTTCACACCTTTTTTGGTTTGTTGTTCACACCTTTTTTGGTTTGTTGTTCGCACCTTTTTTGGTTTGTTGTTCACACCTTTTTTTGGTTTGTTGTTCACACCTTTTTTTGTTGTTCACACCTTTTTTGGTTTGTTGTTCACACCTTTTTTGGTTTGTTGTTCACACCTTTTTTTGGTTTGTTGTTCACACCTTTTTTTGGTTTGTTGTTCACACTTTATTTTGGTTTGTTGTTCACACTTTTTTTTGGTTTGTTGTTCACACCTTTTTTTGGTTTGTTGTTCACACCTTTTTTTGGTTTGTTGTTCACACCTTTTTTGGTTTGTTGTTCACACCTTTTTTTGGTTTGTTGTTCACACCTTTTTTTGGTTTGTTGTTCACACCTTTTTTTGGTTTGTTGTTCACACCTTTTTTTGGTTTGTTGTTCACACCTTTTTTTGGTTTGTTGTTCACACCTTTTTTTGGTTTGTTGTTCACACCTTTTCTTGGTTTGTTGTTCACACCTTTTTTTGGTTTGTTGTTCACACCTTTTTTTGGTTTGTTGTTCACACCTTTTTTTTGGTTTGTTGTTCACACCTTTTTTGGTTTGTTGTTCACACCTTTTTTGGTTCGTTGTTCGCACCTTTTTTGGTTTGTTGTTCACACCTTTTTTTGGTTTGTTGTTCACACCTTTTTTTGGTTTGTTGTTCACACCTTTTTTGGTTTGTTGTTCACACCTTTTTTGGTTCGTTGTTTGCACCTTTTTTGGTTTGTTGTTCACACCTTTTTTTGGTTTGTTGTTCACACCTTTTTTGGTTTGTTGTTCACACCTTTTTTTGGTTTGTTGTTCACACCTTTTTTTGTTGTTCACACCTTTTTTGGTTTGTTGTTCACACCTTTTTTGGTTTGTTGTTCACACCTTTTTTTGGTTTGTTGTTCACACCTTTTTTTGGTTTGTTGTTCACACTTTTTCTTGGTTTGTTGTTCACACTTTTTTTTGGTTTGTTGTTCACACCTTTTTTTGGTTTGTTGTTCACACCTTTTTTTGGTTTGTTGTTCACACCTTTTTTTGGTTTGTTGTTCATACCTTTTTTTGGTTTGTTGTTCACACCTTTTTTTGGTTTGTTGTTCACACCTTTTTTGGTTTGTTGTTCGCACCTTTTTTGGTTTGTTGTTCGCACCTTTTTTGGTTTGTTGTTCACACCTTTTTTTGGTTTGTTGTTCACACCTTTTTTTGGTTTGTTGTTCACACCTTTTTTTGGTTTGTTGTTCACACCTTTTTTTGGTTTGTTGTTCACACCTTTTTTTGGTTTGTTGTTCACACCTTTTTTTGGTTTGTTGTTCACACCTTTTTTTGGTTTGTTGTTCACACCTTTTTTTGTTGTTCACACCTTTTTTGGTTTGTTGTTCACACCTTTTTTGGTTTGTTGTTCACACCTTTTTTGGTTTGTTGTTCACACCTTTTTTGGTTTGTTGTTCACACCTTTTTTTGGTTTGTTGTTCACACCTTTTTTTGGTTTGTTGTTCACACTTTTTCTTGGTTTGTTGTTCACACTTTTTTTTGGTTTGTTGTTCACACCTTTTTTTGGTTTGTTGTTCACACCTTTTTTTGGTTTGTTGTTCACACCTTTTTTTGGTTTGTTGTTCACACCTTTTTTTGTTTTGTTGTTCACACCTTTTTTTGGTTTGTTGTTCACACTTTTTTTTGGTTTGTTGTTCACACCTTTTTTTGGTTTGTTGTTCACACCTTTTTTTGTTGTTCACACCTTTTTTGGTTTGTTGTTCACACTTTTTCTTGGTTTGTTGTTCACACCTTTTTTTGGTTTGTTGTTCACACCTTTTTTTGGTTTGTTGTTCACACCTTTTTTTGGTTTGTTGTTCACACCTTTTTTTGGTTTGTTGTTCACACCTTTTTTGGTTTGTTGTTCACACCTTTTTTGGTTTGTTGTTCGCACCTTTTTTGGTTTGTTGTTCACACCTTTTTTGGTTTGTTGTTCACACCTTTTTTTGTTGTTCACACCTTTTTTGGTTTGTTGTTCACACGTTTTTTGGTTTGTTGTTCACACCTTTTTTGGTTTGTTGTTCACACCTTTTTTTGGTTTGTTGTTCACACCTTTTTTTGGTTTGTTGTTCACACTTTATTTTGGTTTGTTGTTCACACTTTTTTTTGGTTTGTTGTTCACACCTTTTTTTGGTTTGTTGTTCACACCTTTTTTTGGTTTGTTGTTCACACCTTTTTTTGTTGTTCACACCTTTTTTGGTTTGTTGTTCACACCTTTTTTGGTTTGTTGTTCACACCTTTTTTGGTTTGTTGTTCACACCTTTTTTTGGTTTGTTGTTCACACCTTTTTTTGGTTTGTTGTTCACACTTTTTCTTGGTTTGTTGTTCACACTTTTTTTTGGTTTGTTGTTCACACCTTTTTTTGGTTTGTTGTTCACACCTTTTTTTGGTTTGTTGTTCACACCTTTTTTTGGTTTGTTGTTCACACCTTTTTTTGGTTTGTTGTTCACACCTTTTTTTGGTTTGTTGTTCACACCTTTTTTTGGTTTGTTGTTCACACCTTTTTTTGGTTTGTTGTTCACACCTTTTTTTGGTTTTTTGTTCACACCTTTTTTTGGTTTGTTGTTCACACCTTTTTTTGGTTTGTTGTTCACACCTTTTTTGGTTTGTTGTTCACACCTTTTTTTGGTTTGTTGTTCACACCTTTTTTTGTTGTTCACACCTTTTTTGGTTTGTTGTTCACACCTTTTTTGGTTTGTTGTTCACACCTTTTTTTGGTTTGTTGTTCACACCTTTTTTTGGTTTGTTGTTCACACCTTTTTTTGGTTTGTTGTTCACACCTTTTTTTGGTTTGTTGTTCACATCTTTTTTTGGTTTGTTGTTCACACCTTTTTTTGGTTTGTTGTTCACACCTTTTTTTGGTTTGTTGTTCACACCTTTTTTTGGTTTGTTGTTCACACCTTTTTTGGTTTGTTGTTCACACCTTTTTTGGTTTGTTGTTCGCACCTTTTTTGGTTTGTTGTTCACACCTTTTTTTGGTTTGTTGTTCACACCTTTTTTTGTTGTTCACACCTTTTTTGGTTTGTTGTTCACACCTTTTTTGGTTTGTTGTTCACACCTTTTTTGGTTTGTTGTTCACACCTTTTTTGGTTTGTTGTTCACACCTTTTTTTGGTTTGTTGTTCACACCTTTTTTTGGTTTGTTGTTCACACTTTATTTTGGTTTGTTGTTCACACCTTTTTTTTGGTTTGTTGTTCACACCTTTTTTTGGTTTGTTGTTCACACCTTTTTTTGGTTTGTTGTTCACACCTTTTTTTGGTTTGTTGTTCACACCTTTTTTTGTTGTTCACACCTTTTTTGGTTTGTTGTTCACACCTTTTTTGGTTTGTTGTTCACACCTTTTTTTGGTTTGTTGTTCACACCTTTTCTTGGTTTGTTGTTCACACCTTTTTTTGGTTTGTTGTTCACACCTTTTTTTGGTTTGTTGTTCACACCTTTTTTTTGGTTTGTTGTTCACACCTTTTTTGGTTTGTTGTTCACACCTTTTTTGGTTCGTTGTTCGCACCTTTTTTGGTTTGTTGTTCACACCTTTTTTTGGTTTGTTGTTCACACCTTTTTTTGGTTTGTTGTTCACACCTTTTTTGGTTTGTTGTTCACACCTTTTTTTGGTTTGTTGTTCACACCTTTTTTGGTTTGTTGTTCACACCTTTTTTTGGTTTGTTGTTCACACCTTTTTTTGTTGTTCACACCTTTTTTGGTTTGTTGTTCACACCTTTTTTGGTTTGTTGTTCACACCTTTTTTTGGTTTGTTGTTCACACCTTTTTTTGGTTTGTTGTTCACACTTTTTCTTGGTTTGTTGTTCACACTTTTTTTTGGTTTGTTGTTCACACCTTTTTTTGGTTTGTTGTTCACACCTTTTTTTGGTTTGTTGTTCACACCTTTTTTTGGTTTGTTGTTCATACCTTTTTTTGGTTTGTTGTTCACACCTTTTTTTGGTTTGTTGTTCACACCTTTTTTGGTTTGTTGTTCGCACCTTTTTTGGTTTGTTGTTCGCACCTTTTTTGGTTTGTTGTTCACACCTTTTTTTGGTTTGTTGTTCACACCTTTTTTTGGTTTGTTGTTCACACCTTTTTTTGGTTTGTTGTTCACACCTTTTTTTGGTTTGTTGTTCACACCTTTTTTTGGTTTGTTGTTCACACCTTTTTTTGGTTTGTTGTTCACACCTTTTTTTGGTTTGTTGTTCACACCTTTTTTTGTTGTTCACACCTTTTTTGGTTTGTTGTTCACACCTTTTTTGGTTTGTTGTTCACACCTTTTTTGGTTTGTTGTTCACACCTTTTTTGGTTTGTTGTTCACACCTTTTTTTGGTTTGTTGTTCACACCTTTTTTTGGTTTGTTGTTCACACTTTTTCTTGGTTTGTTGTTCACACTTTTTTTTGGTTTGTTGTTCACACCTTTTTTTGGTTTGTTGTTCACACCTTTTTTTGGTTTGTTGTTCACACCTTTTTTTGGTTTGTTGTTCACACCTTTTTTTGTTTTGTTGTTCACACCTTTTTTTGGTTTGTTGTTCACGCTTTTTTTTGGTTTGTTGTTCACACCTTTTTTGGTTTGTTGTTCACACCTTTTTTGGTTTGTTGTTCGCACCTTTTTTGGTTTGTTGTTCACACCTTTTTTTGGTTTGTTGTTCACACCTTTTTTTGTTGTTCACACCTTTTTTGGTTTGTTGTTCACACTTTTTCTTGGTTTGTTGTTCACACCTTTTTTTGGTTTGTTGTTCACACCTTTTTTGGTTTGTTGTTCACACCTTTTTTTGGTTTGTTGTTCACACCTTTTTTTGGTTTGTTGTTCACACCTTTTTTGGTTTGTTGTTCACACCTTTTTTGGTTTGTTGTTCGCACCTTTTTTGGTTTGTTGTTCACACCTTTTTTGGTTTGTTGTTCACACCTTTTTTTGTTGTTCACACCTTTTTTGGTTTGTTGTTCACACGTTTTTTGGTTTGTTGTTCACACCTTTTTTGGTTTGTTGTTCACACCTTTTTTGGTTTGTTGTTCACACCTTTTTTTGGTTTGTTGTTCACACCTTTTTTTGGTTTGTTGTTCACACTTTATTTTGGTTTGTTGTTCACACTTTTTTTTGGTTTGTTGTTCACACCTTTTTTTGGTTTGTTGTTCACACCTTTTTTTGGTTTGTTGTTCACACCTTTTTTTGTTGTTCACACCTTTTTTGGTTTGTTGTTCACACCTTTTTTGGTTTGTTGTTCACACCTTTTTTGGTTTGTTGTTCACACCTTTTTTGGTTTGTTGTTCACACCTTTTTTTGGTTTGTTGTTCACACCTTTTTTTGGTTTGTTGTTCACACTTTTTCTTGGTTTGTTGTTCACACTTTTTTTTGGTTTGTTGTTCACACCTTTTTTTGGTTTGTTGTTCACACCTTTTTTTGGTTTGTTGTTCACACCTTTTTTTGGTTTGTTGTTCACACCTTTTTTTGGTTTGTTGTTCACACCTTTTTTTGGTTTGTTGTTCACACCTTTTTTTGGTTTGTTGTTCACACCTTTTTTTGGTTTGTTGTTCACACCTTTTTTTGGTTTGTTGTTCACACCTTTTTTTGGTTTGTTGTTCACACCTTTTTTTGGTTTGTTGTTCACACCTTTTTTGGTTTGTTGTTCACACCTTTTTTGGTTTGTTGTTCACACCTTTTTTTGGTTTGTTGTTCACACCTTTTTTTGGTTTGTTGTTCACACCTTTTTTTGGTTTGTTGTTCACACCTTTTTTTGGTTTGTTGTTCACACCTTTTTTTGGTTTGTTGTTCACACCTTTTTTTGGTTTGTTGTTCACACCTTTTTTGGTTTGTTGTTCACACCTTTTTTGGTTTGTTGTTCACACCTTTTTTTGGTTTGTTGTTCACACCTTTTTTTGGTTTGTTGTTCACACCTTTTTTTGGTTTGTTGTTCACACCTTTTTTGGTTTGTTGTTCACACCTTTTTTTGGTTTGTTGTTCACACCTTTTTTTGGTTTGTTGTTCACACCTTTTTTTGGTTTGTTGTTCACACCTTTTTTTGGTTTGTTGTTCACACCTTTTTTGGTTTGTTGTTCACACCTTTTTTTGGTTTGTTGTTCACACCTTTTTTTGGTTTGTTGTTCACACCTTTTTTTGGTTTGTTGTTCACACCTTTTTTTGGTTTGTTGTTCACACCTTTTTTTGGTTTGTTGTTCACACCTTTTTTGGTTTGTTGTTCACACCTTTTTTGGTTTGTTGTTCACACCTTTTTTTGGTTTGTTGTTCACACCTTTTTTTGGTTTGTTGTTCACACCTTTTTTTGGTTTGTTGTTCACACCTTTTTTGGTTTGTTGTTCACACCTTTTTTTGGTTTGTTGTTCACACCTTTTTTTGGTTTGTTGTTCACACCTTTTTTTGGTTTGTTGTTCACACCTTTTTTGGTTTGTTGTTCACACCTTTTTTGGTTTGTTGTTCACACCTTTTTTTGGTTTGTTGTTCACACCTTTTTTTGGTTTGTTGTTCACACCTTTTTTTGGTTTGTTGTTCACACCTTTTTTTGGTTTGTTGTTCACACCTTTTTTTGGTTTGTTGTTCACACCTTTTTTTGGTTTGTTGTTCACACCTTTTTTTGGTTTGTTGTTCACACCTTTTTTTGGTTTGTTGTTCACACCTTTTTTTGGTTTGTTGTTCACACCTTTTTTTGGTTTGTTGTTCACACCTTTTTTTGGTTTGTTGTTCACACCTTTTTTGGTTTGTTGTTCACACCTTTTTTGGTTTGTTGTTCACACCTTTTTTTGGTTTGTTGTTCACACCTTTTTTTGGTTTGTTGTTCACACCTTTTTTTGGTTTGTTGTTCACACCTTTTTTGGTTTGTTGTTCACACCTTTTTTTGGTTTGTTGTTCACACCTTTTTTTGGTTTGTTGTTCACACCTTTTTTGGTTTGTTGTTCACACCTTTTTTGGTTCGTTGTTCGCACCTTTTTTGGTTTGTTGTTCACACCTTTTTTTGGTTTGTTGTTCACACCTTTTTTTGGTTTGTTGTTCACACCTTTTTTGGTTTGTTGTTCACACCTTTTTTTGGTTTGTTGTTCACACCTTTTTTTGGTTTGTTGTTCACACCTTTTTTGGTTTGTTGTTCGCACCTTTTTTGGTTTGTTGTTCGCACCTTTTTTGGTTTGTTGTTCACACCTTTTTTTGGTTTGTTGTTCACACCTTTTTTTGGTTTGTTGTTCACACCTTTTTTTGGTTTGTTGTTCACACCTTTTTTGGTTTGTTGTTCACACCTTTTTTTGGTTTGTTGTTCACACCTTTTTTTGTTTGTTGTTCTCACCTTTTTTTGGTTTGTTGTTCACACCTTTTTTGGTTTGTTGTTCACACCTTTTTTTGGTTTGTTGTTCACACCTTTTTTTGGTTTGTTGTTCACACCTTTTTTTGGTTGTTGTTCACACCTTTTTTGGTTTGTTGTTCACACCTTTTTTTGGTTTGTTGTTCACACCTTTTTTGGTTTGTTGTTCACACCTTTTTTGGTTTGTTGTTCACACCTTTTTTGGTTTGTTGTTCACACCTTTTTTTTGGTTTGTTGTTCACACCTTTTTTGGTTTGTTGTTCACACGTTTTTTTGGTTTGTTGTTCACACCTTTTTTTGGTTTGTTGTTCACACCTTTTTTGGTTTGTTGTTCACACCTTTTTTTTGGTTTGTTGTTCACACCTTTTTTTGGTTTGTTGTTCACACTTTATTTTGGTTTGTTGTTCACACTTTTTTTTGGTTTGTTGTTCACACCTTTTTTTGGTTTGTTGTTCACACTTTTTTTGGTTTGTTGTTCACACCTTTTTTTGTTGTTCACACCTTTTTTGGTTTGTTGTTCACACCTTTTTTGGTTTGTTGTTCACACCTTTTTTGGTTTGTTGTTCACACCTTTTTTGGTTTGTTGTTCACACCTTTTTTTGGTTTGTTGTTCACACCTTTTTTTGTTGTTGTTCACACTTTTTCTTGGTTTGTTGTTCTACACTTTTTTTTGGTTTGTTGTTCACACCTTTTTTTGGTTTGTTGTTCACACCTTTTTTTGGTTTGTTGTTCACACCTTTTTTTGGTTTGTTGTTCACACCTTTTTTTGGTTTGTTGTTCACACCTTTTTTTGGTTTGTTGTTCACACCTTTTTTTGGTTTGTTGTTCACACCTTTTTTGGTTTGTTGTTCACACCTTTTTTTGGTTTGTTGTTCACACCTTTTTTTGGTTTGTTGTTCACACCTTTTTTTGGTTTGTTGTTCACACCTTTTTTGGTTTGTTGTTCACACCTTTTTTTGGTTTGTTGTTCACACCTTTTTTTGTTGTTCACACCTTTTTTGGTTTGTTGTTCACACCTTTTTTGGTTTGTTGTTCACACCTTTTTTTTGGTTTGTTGTTCACACCTTTTTTTGGTTTGTTGTTCACACCTTTTTTTGGTTTGTTGTTCACACCTTTTTTTGGTTTGTTGTTCCACATCTTTTTTTGGTTTGTTGTTCACACCTTTTTTGGTTTGTTGTTCACACCTTTTTTTGGTTTGTTGTTCACACCTTTTTTTGGTTTGTTGTTCACACCTTTTTTGGTTTGTTGTTCACACCTTTTTTGGTTTGTTGTTCGCACCTTTTTTGGTTTGTTGTTCACACCTTTTTTGGTTTGTTGTTCACACCTTTTTTTGTTGTTCACACTTTTTTGGTTTGTTGTTCACACCTTTTTTGGTTTGTTGTTCACACCTTTTTGGTTTGTTGTTCACACCTTTTTTGTTCACACCTTTTTTGGTTTGTTGTTCACACCTTTTTTTGGTTTGTTGTTCACACCTTTTTTTGGTTTGTTGTTCACACCTTTTTTTGGTTTGTTGTTCACACCTTTTTTTGGTTTGTTGTTCACACCTTTTTTTGGTTTGTTGTTCACACCTTTTTTTGGTTTGTTGTTCACACCTTTTTTTGGTTTGTTGTTCACACCTTTTTTTGTTGTTCACCCTTTTTTGGTTTGTTGTTCACACCTTTTTTGGTTTGTTGTTCACACCTTTTTTTGGTTTGTTGTTCACACCTTTTTTTGGTTTGTTGTTCACACCTTTTTTTGGTTTGTTGTTCACACCTTTTTTTGGTTTGTTGTTCACACCTTTTTTTTGGTTTGTTGTTCACACCTTTTTTGGTTTGTTGTTCACACCTTTTTTGGTTGTTGTTCACACCTTTTTTGGTTTGTTGTTCACACCTTTTTTGGTTTGTTGTTCACACCTTTTTTTGGTTTGTTGTTCACACCTTTTTTGGTTTGTTGTTCACACCTTTTTTTGGTTTGTTGTTCACACCTTTTTTGGTTTGTTGTTCACACCTTTTTTTGGTTTGTTGTTCACACCTTTTTTTGTTGTTCACACCTTTTTTGGTTTGTTGTTCACACCTTTTTTGGTTTGTTGTTCACACCTTTTTTTGGTTTGTTGTTCACACCTTTTTTTGGTTTGTTGTTCACACCTTTTTTTGGTTTGTTGTTCACACCTTTTTTTTGGTTTGTTGTTCACCACCTTTTTTTGGTTTGTTGTTCACACCTTTTTTTGGTTTGTTGTTCACACCTTTTTTTGGTTTGTTGTTCACTACCTTTTTTTGGTTTGTTGTTCACACCTTTTTTTGGTTTGTTGTTCACACCTTTTTTGGTTTGTTGTTCGACACCTTTTTTGGTTTGTTGTTCGCACCTTTTTTGGTTTGTTGTTCACACCTTTTTTTGGTTTGTTGTTCACACCTTTTTTTGGTTTGTTGTTCACACCTTTTTTTGGTTTGTTGTTCACACCTTTTTTTGGTTTGTTGTTCACCACCTTTTTTTGGTTTGTTGTTCACACCTTTTTTTGGTTTGTTGTTCACACCTTTTTTTGGTTTGTTGTTCACACCTTTTTTTGTTGTTTTTTGGTTTGTTGTTCACACCTTTTTTTGGTTTGTTGTTCACACCTTTTTTTGGTTTGTTGTTCACACCTTTTTTTGGTTTGTTGTTCACACCTTTTTTTGGTTTGTTGTTCACACCTTTTTTTGGTTTGTTGTTCACACCTTTTTTTGGTTTGTTGTTCACACCTTTTTTTGGTTTGTTGTTCACACCTTTTTTTGGTTTGTTGTTCACACCTTTTTTTGGTTTGTTGTTCACACCTTTTTTTGGTTTGTTGTTCACACCTTTTTTTGGTTTGTTGTTCACACCTTTTTTTGGTTTGTTGTTCACACCTTTTTTTGGTTTGTTGTTCACACCTTTTTTTGGTTTGTTGTTCACACCTTTTTTTGGTTTGTTGTTCACACCTTTTTTTGGTTTGTTGTTCACACCTTTTTTTGGTTTGTTGTTCACACCTTTTTTTGGTTTGTTGTTCACACCTTTTTTTGGTTTGTTGTTCACACCTTTTTTTGGTTTGTTGTTCACACCTTTTTTTGGTTTGTTGTTCACACCTTTTTTTGGTTTGTTGTTCACACCTTTTTTTGGTTTGTTGTTCACACCTTTTTTTGGTTTGTTGTTCACACCTTTTTTTGGTTTGTTGTTCACACCTTTTTTTGGTTTGTTGTTCACACCTTTTTTTGGTTTGTTGTTCACACCTTTTTTTGGTTTGTTGTTCACACCTTTTTTTGGTTTGTTGTTCACACCTTTTTTTGGTTTGTTGTTCACACCTTTTTTTGGTTTGTTGTTCACACCTTTTTTTGGTTTGTTGTTCACACCTTTTTTTGGTTTGTTGTTCACACCTTTTTTTGGTTTGTTGTTCACACCTTTTTTTGGTTTGTTGTTCACACCTTTTTTTGGTTTGTTGTTCACACCTTTTTTTGGTTTGTTGTTCACACCTTTTTTTGGTTTGTTGTTCACACCTTTTTTTGGTTTGTTGTTCACACCTTTTTTTGGTTTGTTGTTCACACCTTTTTTTGGTTTGTTGTTCACACCTTTTTTTGGTTTGTTGTTCACACCTTTTTTTGGTTTGTTGTTCACACCTTTTTTTGGTTTGTTGTTCACACCTTTTTTTGGTTTGTTGTTCACACCTTTTTTTGGTTTGTTGTTCACACCTTTTTTTGGTTTGTTGTTCACACCTTTTTTTGGTTTGTTGTTCACACCTTTTTTTGGTTTGTTGTTCACACCTTTTTTTGGTTTGTTGTTCACACCTTTTTTTGGTTTGTTGTTCACACCTTTTTTTGGTTTGTTGTTCACACCTTTTTTTGGTTTGTTGTTCACACCTTTTTTTGGTTTGTTGTTCACACCTTTTTTTGGTTTGTTGTTCACACCTTTTTTTGGTTTGTTGTTCACACCTTTTTTTGGTTTGTTGTTCACACCTTTTTTTGGTTTGTTGTTCACACCTTTTTTTGGTTTGTTGTTCACACCTTTTTTTGGTTTGTTGTTCACACCTTTTTTTGGTTTGTTGTTCACACCTTTTTTTGGTTTGTTGTTCACACCTTTTTTTGGTTTGTTGTTCACACCTTTTTTTGGTTTGTTGTTCACACCTTTTTTTGGTTTGTTGTTCACACCTTTTTTTGGTTTGTTGTTCACACCTTTTTTTGGTTTGTTGTTCACACCTTTTTTTGGTTTGTTGTTCACACCTTTTTTTGGTTTGTTGTTCACACCTTTTTTTGGTTTGTTGTTCACACCTTTTTTTGGTTTGTTGTTCACACCTTTTTTTGGTTTGTTGTTCACACCTTTTTTTGGTTTGTTGTTCACACCTTTTTTTGGTTTGTTGTTCACACCTTTTTTTGGTTTGTTGTTCACACCTTTTTTTGGTTTGTTGTTCACACCTTTTTTTGGTTTGTTGTTCACACCTTTTTTTGGTTTGTTGTTCACACCTTTTTTTGGTTTGTTGTTCACACCTTTTTTTGGTTTGTTGTTCACACCTTTTTTTGGTTTGTTGTTCACACCTTTTTTTGGTTTGTTGTTCACACCTTTTTTTGGTTTGTTGTTCACACCTTTTTTTGGTTTGTTGTTCACACCTTTTTTTGGTTTGTTGTTCACACCTTTTTTTGGTTTGTTGTTCACACCTTTTTTTGGTTTGTTGTTCACACCTTTTTTTGGTTTGTTGTTCACACCTTTTTTTGGTTTGTTGTTCACACCTTTTTTTGGTTTGTTGTTCACACCTTTTTTTGGTTTGTTGTTCACACCTTTTTTTGGTTTGTTGTTCACACCTTTTTTTGGTTTGTTGTTCACACCTTTTTTTGGTTTGTTGTTCACACCTTTTTTTGGTTTGTTGTTCACACCTTTTTTTGGTTTGTTGTTCACACCTTTTTTTGGTTTGTTGTTCACACCTTTTTTTGGTTTGTTGTTCACACCTTTTTTTGGTTTGTTGTTCACACCTTTTTTTGGTTTGTTGTTCACACCTTTTTTTGGTTTGTTGTTCACACCTTTTTTTGGTTTGTTGTTCACACCTTTTTTTGGTTTGTTGTTCACACCTTTTTTTGGTTTGTTGTTCACACCTTTTTTTGGTTTGTTGTTCACACCTTTTTTTGGTTTGTTGTTCACACCTTTTTTTGGTTTGTTGTTCACACCTTTTTTTGGTTTGTTGTTCACACCTTTTTTTGGTTTGTTGTTCACACCTTTTTTTGGTTTGTTGTTCACACCTTTTTTTGGTTTGTTGTTCACACCTTTTTTTGGTTTGTTGTTCACACCTTTTTTTGGTTTGTTGTTCACACCTTTTTTTGGTTTGTTGTTCACACCTTTTTTTGGTTTGTTGTTCACACCTTTTTTTGGTTTGTTGTTCACACCTTTTTTTGGTTTGTTGTTCACACCTTTTTTTGGTTTGTTGTTCACACCTTTTTTTGGTTTGTTGTTCACACCTTTTTTTGGTTTGTTGTTCACACCTTTTTTTGGTTTGTTGTTCACACCTTTTTTTGGTTTGTTGTTCACACCTTTTTTTGGTTTGTTGTTCACACCTTTTTTTGGTTTGTTGTTCACACCTTTTTTTGGTTTGTTGTTCACACCTTTTTTTGGTTTGTTGTTCACACCTTTTTTTGGTTTGTTGTTCACACCTTTTTTTGGTTTGTTGTTCACACCTTTTTTTGGTTTGTTGTTCACACCTTTTTTTGGTTTGTTGTTCACACCTTTTTTTGGTTTGTTGTTCACACCTTTTTTTGGTTTGTTGTTCACACCTTTTTTTGGTTTGTTGTTCACACCTTTTTTTGGTTTGTTGTTCACACCTTTTTTTGGTTTGTTGTTCACACCTTTTTTTGGTTTGTTGTTCACACCTTTTTTTGGTTTGTTGTTCACACCTTTTTTTGGTTTGTTGTTCACACCTTTTTTTGGTTTGTTGTTCACACCTTTTTTTGGTTTGTTGTTCACACCTTTTTTTGGTTTGTTGTTCACACCTTTTTTTGGTTTGTTGTTCACACCTTTTTTTGGTTTGTTGTTCACACCTTTTTTTGGTTTGTTGTTCACACCTTTTTTTGGTTTGTTGTTCACACCTTTTTTTGGTTTGTTGTTCACACCTTTTTTTGGTTTGTTGTTCACACCTTTTTTTGGTTTGTTGTTCACACCTTTTTTTGGTTTGTTGTTCACACCTTTTTTTGGTTTGTTGTTCACACCTTTTTTTGGTTTGTTGTTCACACCTTTTTTTGGTTTGTTGTTCACACCTTTTTTTGGTTTGTTGTTCACACCTTTTTTTGGTTTGTTGTTCACACCTTTTTTTGGTTTGTTGTTCACACCTTTTTTTGGTTTGTTGTTCACACCTTTTTTTGGTTTGTTGTTCACACCTTTTTTTGGTTTGTTGTTCACACCTTTTTTTGGTTTGTTGTTCACACCTTTTTTTGGTTTGTTGTTCACACCTTTTTTTGGTTTGTTGTTCACACCTTTTTTTGGTTTGTTGTTCACACCTTTTTTTGGTTTGTTGTTCACACCTTTTTTTGGTTTGTTGTTCACACCTTTTTTTGGTTTGTTGTTCACACCTTTTTTTGGTTTGTTGTTCACACCTTTTTTTGGTTTGTTGTTCACACCTTTTTTTGGTTTGTTGTTCACACCTTTTTTTGGTTTGTTGTTCACACCTTTTTTTGGTTTGTTGTTCACACCTTTTTTTGGTTTGTTGTTCACACCTTTTTTTGGTTTGTTGTTCACACCTTTTTTTGGTTTGTTGTTCACACCTTTTTTTGGTTTGTTGTTCACACCTTTTTTTGGTTTGTTGTTCACACCTTTTTTTGGTTTGTTGTTCACACCTTTTTTTGGTTTGTTGTTCACACCTTTTTTTGGTTTGTTGTTCACACCTTTTTTTGGTTTGTTGTTCACACCTTTTTTTGGTTTGTTGTTCACACCTTTTTTTGGTTTGTTGTTCACACCTTTTTTTGGTTTGTTGTTCACACCTTTTTTTGGTTTGTTGTTCACACCTTTTTTTGGTTTGTTGTTCACACCTTTTTTTGGTTTGTTGTTCACACCTTTTTTTGGTTTGTTGTTCACACCTTTTTTTGGTTTGTTGTTCACACCTTTTTTTGGTTTGTTGTTCACACCTTTTTTTGGTTTGTTGTTCACACCTTTTTTTGGTTTGTTGTTCACACCTTTTTTTGGTTTGTTGTTCACACCTTTTTTTGGTTTGTTGTTCACACCTTTTTTTGGTTTGTTGTTCACACCTTTTTTTGGTTTGTTGTTCACACCTTTTTTTGGTTTGTTGTTCACACCTTTTTTTGGTTTGTTGTTCACACCTTTTTTTGGTTTGTTGTTCACACCTTTTTTTGGTTTGTTGTTCACACCTTTTTTTGGTTTGTTGTTCACACCTTTTTTTGGTTTGTTGTTCACACCTTTTTTTGGTTTGTTGTTCACACCTTTTTTTGGTTTGTTGTTCACACCTTTTTTTGGTTTGTTGTTCACACCTTTTTTTGGTTTGTTGTTCACACCTTTTTTTGGTTTGTTGTTCACACCTTTTTTTGGTTTGTTGTTCACACCTTTTTTTGGTTTGTTGTTCACACCTTTTTTTGGTTTGTTGTTCACACCTTTTTTTGGTTTGTTGTTCACACCTTTTTTTGGTTTGTTGTTCACACCTTTTTTTGGTTTGTTGTTCACACCTTTTTTTGGTTTGTTGTTCACACCTTTTTTTGGTTTGTTGTTCACACCTTTTTTTGGTTTGTTGTTCACACCTTTTTTTGGTTTGTTGTTCACACCTTTTTTTGGTTTGTTGTTCACACCTTTTTGGTTGTTCACCTTTTTTGGTTTGTTGTTCACACCTTTTTTTGGTTTGTTGTTCACACCTTTTTTTGGTTTGTTGTTCACACCTTTTTTTGGTTTGTTGTTCACACCTTTTTTTGGTTTGTTGTTCACACCTTTTTTTGGTTTGTTGTTCACACCTTTTTTTGGTTTGTTGTTCACACCTTTTTTTGGTTTGTTGTTCACACCTTTTTTTGGTTTGTTGTTCACACCTTTTTTTGGTTTGTTGTTCACACCTTTTTTTGGTTTGTTGTTCACACCTTTTTTTGGTTTGTTGTTCACACCTTTTTTTGGTTTGTTGTTCACACCTTTTTTTGGTTTGTTGTTCACACCTTTTTTTGGTTTGTTGTTCACACCTTTTTTTGGTTTGTTGTTCACACCTTTTTTTGGTTTGTTGTTCACACCTTTTTTTGGTTTGTTGTTCACACCTTTTTTTGGTTTGTTGTTCACACCTTTTTTTGGTTTGTTGTTCACACCTTTTTTTGGTTTGTTGTTCACACCTTTTTTTGGTTTGTTGTTCACACCTTTTTTTGGTTTGTTGTTCACACCTTTTTTTGGTTTGTTGTTCACACCTTTTTTTGGTTTGTTGTTCACACCTTTTTTTGGTTTGTTGTTCACACCTTTTTTTGGTTTGTTGTTCACACCTTTTTTTGGTTTGTTGTTCACACCTTTTTTTGGTTTGTTGTTCACACCTTTTTTTGGTTTGTTGTTCACACCTTTTTTTGGTTTGTTGTTCACACCTTTTTTTGGTTTGTTGTTCACACCTTTTTTTGGTTTGTTGTTCACACCTTTTTTTGGTTTGTTGTTCACACCTTTTTTTGGTTTGTTGTTCACACCTTTTTTTGGTTTGTTGTTCACACCTTTTTTTGGTTTGTTGTTCACACCTTTTTTTGGTTTGTTGTTCACACCTTTTTTTGGTT
>CAKOAE010000004.1:0-21750 GCA_932294295.1 Alitta virens | reverse complement strand
CAAAGATCAGCCATATCAAGCATCTTCTACTATCTTAAAAAAAATTCAAGGAATTCAAAATTTCAACTTTCATAGATTGTTTGACCTTAAATTTGACCTTGACATTTAGGTCAAATGTCAAAATTGACAGCAGATTCTGAAAGCCCATATGTGAATTGTAGGGGGTCACCCATGCTTGGCATTTGGCTAAAGTGAATATTTCTCAGTGAAAATGACCATTTTCACTATTTTTTTTACTCAAAAAACAGTTGTCCGAGTTTTTGAATTTTTTAAAAATCAACATATTAATTTCTGTCAAAACCGAGTACATATTCTTATAATACTGGTCAATGTCTTCCAAAGAAAAAACTTTCAGCTCAAACACTTACTTCTAAGGTATTTTTGTGGCAGTGTCAAAATTGCTTGTTTTTCACATTTCGAAGGTCAAAATGACCTTGAAAATGACCTTCAAGGTCAAATTTGACACTTGATTTGGGGGTTTTGGGTACATGTTTGGGGTAGTTTACTATAGCATGTTATAACCTAAAACCAATATTTCATGGTGAAATGGACATGGGTACCTATTTTTCATAATTCAAAAATGTGAAAAACTCAATATTTCAAAAACCATTAATGACATCATCTTCATCTTTCACACTGCACTGGCCCCGAGTAAGGGGCAACTTTTAGCACCATCATTGGCTTCTTACAACTTCCGGTTTTGGCCAAGTCGAATCTAGACTGAAAACTGCTCCATGTTGCATTGCGGTATGTTCCGCATGAGTGATTCACAATTATGTAATGTCAAAACACTTTAAAACATATTTAATCACAAGATCCAAGACCATTAGTATTTAACTGCACTGGTTTAGAGGATATGCCAATTTTAAGTTCTTAAAATTTTGTACTAAAGGTGACCTGTGACCTTGAAAAATAGGTCAAGGTCACTCAAACTAGGTCAAAGTAATAAGGTCATCCTAGGGTACCTTGTGGTAAAGTTTGGTCCTCCAACTCTAAAATTTTGCCTGTAAATAATAATAATAATAATAAGAATAATAATAATAACTAGAAAACTGAAACTGCTGAACAGTTTCTAAATAGCCTTCACCTACTGTGAGGACAGTGAAAACGTGACATTTTAGGGTTAGTCTGAGGGCACCAGCCAATTCCAAGCTAGCCCATCACAGCTACCATTTGCAAGGCCACAGCAGTCCCGCAGCATCCCACCAAAACAAATCACAGATTGACAGCCAGCCTCTCGCCACCGGGCAACCCCGCCACAAATTATCTACCATTTTTTCACAACCGCCCACCCTGCTGCCAGCCCCCCGAAACCCTTCCTCACTATTTTCTCCTTGCCTTAACATCATAAGACTCCAATTTGTTTACCAACAAGGCCATGTGCTCATTAACCCTGAACGGACGAGCAAACATCCCGAAGTAAATCGGCCGTTACTCGGCAGCCGCAAGACGTACGAACACAATCTTTGTACCGTTTTAAAGAGGAGAAGCAGCCCGTTGTTCGACCACCAGAACCGCCTTTCTACGTTGCGGCATCGCCGAGTAATAAATTGTTGAAATCGCCGACAAAATTATTCAATTTCTTGTCATTTAAACAGTATGAATCAGTATAAGAAACATGTTATACACGTATATTTCATTTCAGATTGTTGGTAGGGTATTAGGGCAACATCATATCCAAAGATCAGCCATATCCAAGCATTTCTACTATCTTAAAAAAAATCAAGAATTCAAAATATCAACTTTCATAGATTGTTTGACCTTAAATTTGACCTTGACATTTAGGTCAAATGTCAAAATTGACAGCAGATTCTGAAAGCCCATATGTGAATTGTAGGGGGTCACCCATGCTTGGCATTTGGCTAAAGTGAATATTTCTCAGTGAAAATGACCATTTTCACTATTTTTTTTACTCAAAAAACAGTTGTCCGAGTTTATGAATTTTTTAAAAATCAACATATTAATTTCTGTCAAAACCGAGTACATATTCTTATAATACTGGTCAATGTCTTCCAAAGAAAAAACTTTCAGCTCAAACACTTACTTCTAAGGTATTTTTGTGGCAGTGTCAAAATTGCTTGTTTTTCACATTTCGAAGGTCAAAATGACCTTGAAAATGACCTTCAAGGTCAAATTTGACACTTGATTTGGGGGTTTTGGGTACATGTTTGGGGTAGTTTACTATAGCATGTTATAACCTAAAACCAATATTTCATGGTGAAATGGACATGGGTACCTATTTTTCATAATTCAAAAATGTGAAAAACTCAATATTTCAAAAACCATTAATGACATCATCTTCATCTTTCACACTGCACTGGCCCCGAGTAAGGGGCAACTTTTAGCACCATCATTGGCTTCTTACAACTTCCGGTTTTGGCCAAGTCGAATCTAGACTGAAAACTGCTCCATGTTGCATTGCGGTATGTTCCGCATGAGTGATTCACAATTATGTAATGTCAAAACACTTTAAAACATATTTAATCACAAGATCCAAGACCATTAGTATTTAACTGCACTGGTTTAGAGGATATGCCAATTTTAAGTTCTTAAAATTTTGTACTAAAGGTGACCTGTGACCTTGAAAAATAGGTCAAGGTCACTCAAACTAGGTCAAAGTAATAAGGTCATCCTAGGGTACCTTGTGGTAAAGTTTGGTCCTCCAACTCTAAAATTTTGCCTGTAAATAATAATAATAATAATAAGAATAATAATAATAACTAGAAAACTGAAACTGCTGAACAGTTTCTAAATAGCCTTCACCTACTGTGAGGACAGTGAAAACGTGACATTTTAGGGTTAGTCTGAGGGCACCAGCCAATTCCAAGCTAGCCCATCACAGCTACCATTTGCAAGGCCACAGCAGTCCCGCAGCATCCCACCAAAACAAATCACAGATTGACAGCCAGCCTCTCGCCACCGGGCAACCCCGCCACAAATTATCTACCATTTTTTCACAACCGCCCACCCTGCTGCCAGCCCCCCGAAACCCTTCCTCACTATTTTCTCCTTGCCTTAACATCATAAGACTCCAATTTGTTTACCAACAAGGCCATGTGCTCATTAACCCTGAACGGACGAGCAAACATCCCGAAGTAAATCGGCCGTTACTCGGCAGCCGCAAGACGTACGAACACAATCTTTGTACCGTTTTAAAGAGGAGAAGCAGCCCGTTGTTCGACCACCAGAACCGCCTTTCTACGTTGCGGCATCGCCGAGTAATAAATTGTTGAAATCGCCGACAAAATTATTCAATTTCTTGTCATTTAAACAGTATGAATCAGTATAAGAAACATGTTATACACGTATATTTCATTTCAGATTGTTGGTAGGGTATTAGGGCAACATCATATCCAAAGATCAGCCATATCCAAGCATTTCTACTATCTTAAAAAAAATCAAGAATTCAAAATATCAACTTTCATAGATTGTTTGACCTTAAATTTGACCTTGACATTTAGGTCAAATGTCAAAATTGACAGCAGATTCTGAAAGCCCATATGTGAATTGTAGGGGGTCACCCATGCTTGGCATTTGGCTAAAGTGAATATTTCTCAGTGAAAATGACCATTTTCACTATTTTTTTTACTCAAAAAACAGTTGTCCGAGTTTATGAATTTTTTAAAAATCAACATATTAATTTCTGTCAAAACCGAGTACATATTCTTATAATACTGGTCAATGTCTTCCAAAGAAAAAACTTTCAGCTCAAACACTTACTTCTAAGGTATTTTTGTGGCAGTGTCAAAATTGCTTGTTTTTCACATTTCGAAGGTCAAAATGACCTTGAAAATGACCTTCAAGGTCAAATTTGACACTTGATTTGGGGGTTTTGGGTACATGTTTGGGGTAGTTTACTATAGCATGTTATAACCTAAAACCAATATTTCATGGTGAAATGGACATGGGTACCTATTTTTCATAATTCAAAAATGTGAAAAACTCAATATTTCAAAAACCATTAATGACATCATCTTCATCTTTCACACTGCACTGGCCCCGAGTAAGGGGCAACTTTTAGCACCATCATTGGCTTCTTACAACTTCCGGTTTTGGCCAAGTCGAATCTAGACTGAAAACTGCTCCATGTTGCATTGCGGTATGTTCCGCATGAGTGATTCACAATTATGTAATGTCAAAACACTTTAAAACATATTTAATCACAAGATCCAAGACCATTAGTATTTAACTGCACTGGTTTAGAGGATATGCCAATTTTAAGTTCTTAAAATTTTGTACTAAAGGTGACCTGTGACCTTGAAAAATAGGTCAAGGTCACTCAAACTAGGTCAAAGTAATAAGGTCATCCTAGGGTACCTTGTGGTAAAGTTTGGTCCTCCAACTCTAAAATTTTGCCTGTAAATAATAATAATAATAATAAGAATAATAATAATAACTAGAAAACTGAAACTGCTGAACAGTTTCTAAATAGCCTTCACCTACTGTGAGGACAGTGAAAACGTGACATTTTAGGGTTAGTCTGAGGGCACCAGCCAATTCCAAGCTAGCCCATCACAGCTACCATTTGCAAGGCCACAGCAGTCCCGCAGCATCCCACCAAAACAAATCACAGATTGACAGCCAGCCTCTCGCCACCGGGCAACCCCGCCACAAATTATCTACCATTTTTTCACAACCGCCCACCCTGCTGCCAGCCCCCCGAAACCCTTCCTCACTATTTTCTCCTTGCCTTAACATCATAAGACTCCAATTTGTTTACCAACAAGGCCATGTGCTCATTAACCCTGAACGGACGAGCAAACATCCCGAAGTAAATCGGCCGTTACTCGGCAGCCGCAAGACGTACGAACACAATCTTTGTACCGTTTTAAAGAGGAGAAGCAGCCCGTTGTTCGACCACCAGAACCGCCTTTCTACGTTGCGGCATCGCCGAGTAATAAATTGTTGAAATCGCCGACAAAATTATTCAATTTCTTGTCATTTAAACAGTATGAATCAGTATAAGAAACATGTTATACACGTATATTTCATTTCAGATTGTTGGTAGGGTATTAGGGCAACATCATATCCAAAGATCAGCCATATCCAAGCATTTCTACTATCTTAAAAAAAATCAAGAATTCAAAATATCAACTTTCATAGATTGTTTGACCTTAAATTTGACCTTGACATTTAGGTCAAATGTCAAAATTGACAGCAGATTCTGAAAGCCCATATGTGAATTGTAGGGGGTCACCCATGCTTGGCATTTGGCTAAAGTGAATATTTCTCAGTGAAAATGACCATTTTCACTATTTTTTTTACTCAAAAAACAGTTGTCCGAGTTTATGAATTTTTTAAAAATCAACATATTAATTTCTGTCAAAACCGAGTACATATTCTTATAATACTGGTCAATGTCTTCCAAAGAAAAAACTTTCAGCTCAAACACTTACTTCTAAGGTATTTTTGTGGCAGTGTCAAAATTGCTTGTTTTTCACATTTCGAAGGTCAAAATGACCTTGAAAATGACCTTCAAGGTCAAATTTGACACTTGATTTGGGGGTTTTGGGTACATGTTTGGGGTAGTTTACTATAGCATGTTATAACCTAAAACCAATATTTCATGGTGAAATGGACATGGGTACCTATTTTTCATAATTCAAAAATGTGAAAAACTCAATATTTCAAAAACCATTAATGACATCATCTTCATCTTTCACACTGCACTGGCCCCGAGTAAGGGGCAACTTTTAGCACCATCATTGGCTTCTTACAACTTCCGGTTTTGGCCAAGTCGAATCTAGACTGAAAACTGCTCCATGTTGCATTGCGGTATGTTCCGCATGAGTGATTCACAATTATGTAATGTCAAAACACTTTAAAACATATTTAATCACAAGATCCAAGACCATTAGTATTTAACTGCACTGGTTTAGAGGATATGCCAATTTTAAGTTCTTAAAATTTTGTACTAAAGGTGACCTGTGACCTTGAAAAATAGGTCAAGGTCACTCAAACTAGGTCAAAGTAATAAGGTCATCCTAGGGTACCTTGTGGTAAAGTTTGGTCCTCCAACTCTAAAATTTTGCCTGTAAATAATAATAATAATAATAAGAATAATAATAATAACTAGAAAACTGAAACTGCTGAACAGTTTCTAAATAGCCTTCACCTACTGTGAGGACAGTGAAAACGTGACATTTTAGGGTTAGTCTGAGGGCACCAGCCAATTCCAAGCTAGCCCATCACAGCTACCATTTGCAAGGCCACAGCAGTCCCGCAGCATCCCACCAAAACAAATCACAGATTGACAGCCAGCCTCTCGCCACCGGGCAACCCCGCCACAAATTATCTACCATTTTTTCACAACCGCCCACCCTGCTGCCAGCCCCCCGAAACCCTTCCTCACTATTTTCTCCTTGCCTTAACATCATAAGACTCCAATTTGTTTACCAACAAGGCCATGTGCTCATTAACCCTGAACGGACGAGCAAACATCCCGAAGTAAATCGGCCGTTACTCGGCAGCCGCAAGACGTACGAACACAATCTTTGTACCGTTTTAAAGAGGAGAAGCAGCCCGTTGTTCGACCACCAGAACCGCCTTTCTACGTTGCGGCATCGCCGAGTAATAAATTGTTGAAATCGCCGACAAAATTATTCAATTTCTTGTCATTTAAACAGTATGAATCAGTATAAGAAACATGTTATACACGTATATTTCATTTCAGATTGTTGGTAGGGTATTAGGGCAACATCATATCCAAAGATCAGCCATATCCAAGCATTTCTACTATCTTAAAAAAAATCAAGAATTCAAAATATCAACTTTCATAGATTGTTTGACCTTAAATTTGACCTTGACATTTAGGTCAAATGTCAAAATTGACAGCAGATTCTGAAAGCCCATATGTGAATTGTAGGGGGTCACCCATGCTTGGCATTTGGCTAAAGTGAATATTTCTCAGTGAAAATGACCATTTTCACTATTTTTTTTACTCAAAAAACAGTTGTCCGAGTTTATGAATTTTTTAAAAATCAACATATTAATTTCTGTCAAAACCGAGTACATATTCTTATAATACTGGTCAATGTCTTCCAAAGAAAAAACTTTCAGCTCAAACACTTACTTCTAAGGTATTTTTGTGGCAGTGTCAAAATTGCTTGTTTTTCACATTTCGAAGGTCAAAATGACCTTGAAAATGACCTTCAAGGTCAAATTTGACACTTGATTTGGGGGTTTTGGGTACATGTTTGGGGTAGTTTACTATAGCATGTTATAACCTAAAACCAATATTTCATGGTGAAATGGACATGGGTACCTATTTTTCATAATTCAAAAATGTGAAAAACTCAATATTTCAAAAACCATTAATGACATCATCTTCATCTTTCACACTGCACTGGCCCCGAGTAAGGGGCAACTTTTAGCACCATCATTGGCTTCTTACAACTTCCGGTTTTGGCCAAGTCGAATCTAGACTGAAAACTGCTCCATGTTGCATTGCGGTATGTTCCGCATGAGTGATTCACAATTATGTAATGTCAAAACACTTTAAAACATATTTAATCACAAGATCCAAGACCATTAGTATTTAACTGCACTGGTTTAGAGGATATGCCAATTTTAAGTTCTTAAAATTTTGTACTAAAGGTGACCTGTGACCTTGAAAAATAGGTCAAGGTCACTCAAACTAGGTCAAAGTAATAAGGTCATCCTAGGGTACCTTGTGGTAAAGTTTGGTCCTCCAACTCTAAAATTTTGCCTGTAAATAATAATAATAATAATAAGAATAATAATAATAACTAGAAAACTGAAACTGCTGAACAGTTTCTAAATAGCCTTCACCTACTGTGAGGACAGTGAAAACGTGACATTTTAGGGTTAGTCTGAGGGCACCAGCCAATTCCAAGCTAGCCCATCACAGCTACCATTTGCAAGGCCACAGCAGTCCCGCAGCATCCCACCAAAACAAATCACAGATTGACAGCCAGCCTCTCGCCACCGGGCAACCCCGCCACAAATTATCTACCATTTTTTCACAACCGCCCACCCTGCTGCCAGCCCCCCGAAACCCTTCCTCACTATTTTCTCCTTGCCTTAACATCATAAGACTCCAATTTGTTTACCAACAAGGCCATGTGCTCATTAACCCTGAACGGACGAGCAAACATCCCGAAGTAAATCGGCCGTTACTCGGCAGCCGCAAGACGTACGAACACAATCTTTGTACCGTTTTAAAGAGGAGAAGCAGCCCGTTGTTCGACCACCAGAACCGCCTTTCTACGTTGCGGCATCGCCGAGTAATAAATTGTTGAAATCGCCGACAAAATTATTCAATTTCTTGTCATTTAAACAGTATGAATCAGTATAAGAAACATGTTATACACGTATATTTCATTTCAGATTGTTGGTAGGGTATTAGGGCAACATCATATCCAAAGATCAGCCATATCCAAGCATTTCTACTATCTTAAAAAAAATCAAGAATTCAAAATATCAACTTTCATAGATTGTTTGACCTTAAATTTGACCTTGACATTTAGGTCAAATGTCAAAATTGACAGCAGATTCTGAAAGCCCATATGTGAATTGTAGGGGGTCACCCATGCTTGGCATTTGGCTAAAGTGAATATTTCTCAGTGAAAATGACCATTTTCACTATTTTTTTTACTCAAAAAACAGTTGTCCGAGTTTATGAATTTTTTAAAAATCAACATATTAATTTCTGTCAAAACCGAGTACATATTCTTATAATACTGGTCAATGTCTTCCAAAGAAAAAACTTTCAGCTCAAACACTTACTTCTAAGGTATTTTTGTGGCAGTGTCAAAATTGCTTGTTTTTCACATTTCGAAGGTCAAAATGACCTTGAAAATGACCTTCAAGGTCAAATTTGACACTTGATTTGGGGGTTTTGGGTACATGTTTGGGGTAGTTTACTATAGCATGTTATAACCTAAAACCAATATTTCATGGTGAAATGGACATGGGTACCTATTTTTCATAATTCAAAAATGTGAAAAACTCAATATTTCAAAAACCATTAATGACATCATCTTCATCTTTCACACTGCACTGGCCCCGAGTAAGGGGCAACTTTTAGCACCATCATTGGCTTCTTACAACTTCCGGTTTTGGCCAAGTCGAATCTAGACTGAAAACTGCTCCATGTTGCATTGCGGTATGTTCCGCATGAGTGATTCACAATTATGTAATGTCAAAACACTTTAAAACATATTTAATCACAAGATCCAAGACCATTAGTATTTAACTGCACTGGTTTAGAGGATATGCCAATTTTAAGTTCTTAAAATTTTGTACTAAAGGTGACCTGTGACCTTGAAAAATAGGTCAAGGTCACTCAAACTAGGTCAAAGTAATAAGGTCATCCTAGGGTACCTTGTGGTAAAGTTTGGTCCTCCAACTCTAAAATTTTGCCTGTAAATAATAATAATAATAATAAGAATAATAATAATAACTAGAAAACTGAAACTGCTGAACAGTTTCTAAATAGCCTTCACCTACTGTGAGGACAGTGAAAACGTGACATTTTAGGGTTAGTCTGAGGGCACCAGCCAATTCCAAGCTAGCCCATCACAGCTACCATTTGCAAGGCCACAGCAGTCCCGCAGCATCCCACCAAAACAAATCACAGATTGACAGCCAGCCTCTCGCCACCGGGCAACCCCGCCACAAATTATCTACCATTTTTTCACAACCGCCCACCCTGCTGCCAGCCCCCCGAAACCCTTCCTCACTATTTTCTCCTTGCCTTAACATCATAAGACTCCAATTTGTTTACCAACAAGGCCATGTGCTCATTAACCCTGAACGGACGAGCAAACATCCCGAAGTAAATCGGCCGTTACTCGGCAGCCGCAAGACGTACGAACACAATCTTTGTACCGTTTTAAAGAGGAGAAGCAGCCCGTTGTTCGACCACCAGAACCGCCTTTCTACGTTGCGGCATCGCCGAGTAATAAATTGTTGAAATCGCCGACAAAATTATTCAATTTCTTGTCATTTAAACAGTATGAATCAGTATAAGAAACATGTTATACACGTATATTTCATTTCAGATTGTTGGTAGGGTATTAGGGCAACATCATATCCAAAGATCAGCCATATCCAAGCATTTCTACTATCTTAAAAAAAATCAAGAATTCAAAATATCAACTTTCATAGATTGTTTGACCTTAAATTTGACCTTGACATTTAGGTCAAATGTCAAAATTGACAGCAGATTCTGAAAGCCCATATGTGAATTGTAGGGGGTCACCCATGCTTGGCATTTGGCTAAAGTGAATATTTCTCAGTGAAAATGACCATTTTCACTATTTTTTTTACTCAAAAAACAGTTGTCCGAGTTTATGAATTTTTTAAAAATCAACATATTAATTTCTGTCAAAACCGAGTACATATTCTTATAATACTGGTCAATGTCTTCCAAAGAAAAAACTTTCAGCTCAAACACTTACTTCTAAGGTATTTTTGTGGCAGTGTCAAAATTGCTTGTTTTTCACATTTCGAAGGTCAAAATGACCTTGAAAATGACCTTCAAGGTCAAATTTGACACTTGATTTGGGGGTTTTGGGTACATGTTTGGGGTAGTTTACTATAGCATGTTATAACCTAAAACCAATATTTCATGGTGAAATGGACATGGGTACCTATTTTTCATAATTCAAAAATGTGAAAAACTCAATATTTCAAAAACCATTAATGACATCATCTTCATCTTTCACACTGCACTGGCCCCGAGTAAGGGGCAACTTTTAGCACCATCATTGGCTTCTTACAACTTCCGGTTTTGGCCAAGTCGAATCTAGACTGAAAACTGCTCCATGTTGCATTGCGGTATGTTCCGCATGAGTGATTCACAATTATGTAATGTCAAAACACTTTAAAACATATTTAATCACAAGATCCAAGACCATTAGTATTTAACTGCACTGGTTTAGAGGATATGCCAATTTTAAGTTCTTAAAATTTTGTACTAAAGGTGACCTGTGACCTTGAAAAATAGGTCAAGGTCACTCAAACTAGGTCAAAGTAATAAGGTCATCCTAGGGTACCTTGTGGTAAAGTTTGGTCCTCCAACTCTAAAATTTTGCCTGTAAATAATAATAATAATAATAATAATAATAATAATAACTAGAAAACTGAAACTGCTGAACAGTTTCTAAATAGCCTTCACCTACTGTGAGGACAGTGAAAACGTGACATTTTAGGGTTAGTCTGAGGGCACCAGCCAATTCCAAGCTAGCCCATCACAGCTACCATTTGCAAGGCCACAGCAGTCCCGCAGCATCCCACCAAAACAAATCACAGATTGACAGCCAGCCTCTCGCCACCGGGCAACCCCGCCACAAATTATCTACCATTTTTTCACAACCGCCCACCCTGCTGCCAGCCCCCCGAAACCCTTCCTCACTATTTTCTCCTTGCCTTAACATCATAAGACTCCAATTTGTTTACCAACAAGGCCATGTGCTCATTAACCCTGAACGGACGAGCAAACATCCCGAAGTAAATCGGCCGTTACTCGGCAGCCGCAAGACGTACGAACACAATCTTTGTACCGTTTTAAAGAGGAGAAGCAGCCCGTTGTTCGACCACCAGAACCGCCTTTCTACGTTGCGGCATCGCCGAGTAATAAATTGTTGAAATCGCCGACAAAATTATTCAATTTCTTGTCATTTAAACAGTATGAATCAGTATAAGAAACATGTTATACACGTATATTTCATTTCAGATTGTTGGTAGGGTATTAGGGCAACATCATATCCAAAGATCAGCCATATCCAAGCATTTCTACTATCTTAAAAAAAATCAAGAATTCAAAATATCAACTTTCATAGATTGTTTGACCTTAAATTTGACCTTGACATTTAGGTCAAATGTCAAAATTGACAGCAGATTCTGAAAGCCCATATGTGAATTGTAGGGGGTCACCCATGCTTGGCATTTGGCTAAAGTGAATATTTCTCAGTGAAAATGACCATTTTCACTATTTTTTTTACTCAAAAAACAGTTGTCCGAGTTTATGAATTTTTTAAAAATCAACATATTAATTTCTGTCAAAACCGAGTACATATTCTTATAATACTGGTCAATGTCTTCCAAAGAAAAAACTTTCAGCTCAAACACTTACTTCTAAGGTATTTTTGTGGCAGTGTCAAAATTGCTTGTTTTTCACATTTCGAAGGTCAAAATGACCTTGAAAATGACCTTCAAGGTCAAATTTGACACTTGATTTGGGGGTTTTGGGTACATGTTTGGGGTAGTTTACTATAGCATGTTATAACCTAAAACCAATATTTCATGGTGAAATGGACATGGGTACCTATTTTTCATAATTCAAAAATGTGAAAAACTCAATATTTCAAAAACCATTAATGACATCATCTTCATCTTTCACACTGCACTGGCCCCGAGTAAGGGGCAACTTTTAGCACCATCATTGGCTTCTTACAACTTCCGGTTTTGGCCAAGTCGAATCTAGACTGAAAACTGCTCCATGTTGCATTGCGGTATGTTCCGCATGAGTGATTCACAATTATGTAATGTCAAAACACTTTAAAACATATTTAATCACAAGATCCAAGACCATTAGTATTTAACTGCACTGGTTTAGAGGATATGCCAATTTTAAGTTCTTAAAATTTTGTACTAAAGGTGACCTGTGACCTTGAAAAATAGGTCAAGGTCACTCAAACTAGGTCAAAGTAATAAGGTCATCCTAGGGTACCTTGTGGTAAAGTTTGGTCCTCCAACTCTAAAATTTTGCCTGTAAATAATAATAATAATAATAAGAATAATAATAATAACTAGAAAACTGAAACTGCTGAACAGTTTCTAAATAGCCTTCACCTACTGTGAGGACAGTGAAAACGTGACATTTTAGGGTTAGTCTGAGGGCACCAGCCAATTCCAAGCTAGCCCATCACAGCTACCATTTGCAAGGCCACAGCAGTCCCGCAGCATCCCACCAAAACAAATCACAGATTGACAGCCAGCCTCTCGCCACCGGGCAACCCCGCCACAAATTATCTACCATTTTTTCACAACCGCCCACCCTGCTGCCAGCCCCCCGAAACCCTTCCTCACTATTTTCTCCTTGCCTTAACATCATAAGACTCCAATTTGTTTACCAACAAGGCCATGTGCTCATTAACCCTGAACGGACGAGCAAACATCCCGAAGTAAATCGGCCGTTACTCGGCAGCCGCAAGACGTACGAACACAATCTTTGTACCGTTTTAAAGAGGAGAAGCAGCCCGTTGTTCGACCACCAGAACCGCCTTTCTACGTTGCGGCATCGCCGAGTAATAAATTGTTGAAATCGCCGACAAAATTATTCAATTTCTTGTCATTTAAACAGTATGAATCAGTATAAGAAACATGTTATACACGTATATTTCATTTCAGATTGTTGGTAGGGTATTAGGGCAACATCATATCCAAAGATCAGCCATATCCAAGCATTTCTACTATCTTAAAAAAAATCAAGAATTCAAAATATCAACTTTCATAGATTGTTTGACCTTAAATTTGACCTTGACATTTAGGTCAAATGTCAAAATTGACAGCAGATTCTGAAAGCCCATATGTGAATTGTAGGGGGTCACCCATGCTTGGCATTTGGCTAAAGTGAATATTTCTCAGTGAAAATGACCATTTTCACTATTTTTTTTACTCAAAAAACAGTTGTCCGAGTTTATGAATTTTTTAAAAATCAACATATTAATTTCTGTCAAAACCGAGTACATATTCTTATAATACTGGTCAATGTCTTCCAAAGAAAAAACTTTCAGCTCAAACACTTACTTCTAAGGTATTTTTGTGGCAGTGTCAAAATTGCTTGTTTTTCACATTTCGAAGGTCAAAATGACCTTGAAAATGACCTTCAAGGTCAAATTTGACACTTGATTTGGGGGTTTTGGGTACATGTTTGGGGTAGTTTACTATAGCATGTTATAACCTAAAACCAATATTTCATGGTGAAATGGACATGGGTACCTATTTTTCATAATTCAAAAATGTGAAAAACTCAATATTTCAAAAACCATTAATGACATCATCTTCATCTTTCACACTGCACTGGCCCCGAGTAAGGGGCAACTTTTAGCACCATCATTGGCTTCTTACAACTTCCGGTTTTGGCCAAGTCGAATCTAGACTGAAAACTGCTCCATGTTGCATTGCGGTATGTTCCGCATGAGTGATTCACAATTATGTAATGTCAAAACACTTTAAAACATATTTAATCACAAGATCCAAGACCATTAGTATTTAACTGCACTGGTTTAGAGGATATGCCAATTTTAAGTTCTTAAAATTTTGTACTAAAGGTGACCTGTGACCTTGAAAAATAGGTCAAGGTCACTCAAACTAGGTCAAAGTAATAAGGTCATCCTAGGGTACCTTGTGGTAAAGTTTGGTCCTCCAACTCTAAAATTTTGCCTGTAAATAATAATAATAATAATAAGAATAATAATAATAACTAGAAAACTGAAACTGCTGAACAGTTTCTAAATAGCCTTCACCTACTGTGAGGACAGTGAAAACGTGACATTTTAGGGTTAGTCTGAGGGCACCAGCCAATTCCAAGCTAGCCCATCACAGCTACCATTTGCAAGGCCACAGCAGTCCCGCAGCATCCCACCAAAACAAATCACAGATTGACAGCCAGCCTCTCGCCACCGGGCAACCCCGCCACAAATTATCTACCATTTTTTCACAACCGCCCACCCTGCTGCCAGCCCCCCGAAACCCTTCCTCACTATTTTCTCCTTGCCTTAACATCATAAGACTCCAATTTGTTTACCAACAAGGCCATGTGCTCATTAACCCTGAACGGACGAGCAAACATCCCGAAGTAAATCGGCCGTTACTCGGCAGCCGCAAGACGTACGAACACAATCTTTGTACCGTTTTAAAGAGGAGAAGCAGCCCGTTGTTCGACCACCAGAACCGCCTTTCTACGTTGCGGCATCGCCGAGTAATAAATTGTTGAAATCGCCGACAAAATTATTCAATTTCTTGTCATTTAAACAGTATGAATCAGTATAAGAAACATGTTATACACGTATATTTCATTTCAGATTGTTGGTAGGGTATTAGGGCAACATCATATCCAAAGATCAGCCATATCCAAGCATTTCTACTATCTTAAAAAAAATCAAGAATTCAAAATATCAACTTTCATAGATTGTTTGACCTTAAATTTGACCTTGACATTTAGGTCAAATGTCAAAATTGACAGCAGATTCTGAAAGCCCATATGTGAATTGTAGGGGGTCACCCATGCTTGGCATTTGGCTAAAGTGAATATTTCTCAGTGAAAATGACCATTTTCACTATTTTTTTTACTCAAAAAACAGTTGTCCGAGTTTATGAATTTTTTAAAAATCAACATATTAATTTCTGTCAAAACCGAGTACATATTCTTATAATACTGGTCAATGTCTTCCAAAGAAAAAACTTTCAGCTCAAACACTTACTTCTAAGGTATTTTTGTGGCAGTGTCAAAATTGCTTGTTTTTCACATTTCGAAGGTCAAAATGACCTTGAAAATGACCTTCAAGGTCAAATTTGACACTTGATTTGGGGGTTTTGGGTACATGTTTGGGGTAGTTTACTATAGCATGTTATAACCTAAAACCAATATTTCATGGTGAAATGGACATGGGTACCTATTTTTCATAATTCAAAAATGTGAAAAACTCAATATTTCAAAAACCATTAATGACATCATCTTCATCTTTCACACTGCACTGGCCCCGAGTAAGGGGCAACTTTTAGCACCATCATTGGCTTCTTACAACTTCCGGTTTTGGCCAAGTCGAATCTAGACTGAAAACTGCTCCATGTTGCATTGCGGTATGTTCCGCATGAGTGATTCACAATTATGTAATGTCAAAACACTTTAAAACATATTTAATCACAAGATCCAAGACCATTAGTATTTAACTGCACTGGTTTAGAGGATATGCCAATTTTAAGTTCTTAAAATTTTGTACTAAAGGTGACCTGTGACCTTGAAAAATAGGTCAAGGTCACTCAAACTAGGTCAAAGTAATAAGGTCATCCTAGGGTACCTTGTGGTAAAGTTTGGTCCTCCAACTCTAAAATTTTGCCTGTAAATAATAATAATAATAATAAGAATAATAATAATAACTAGAAAACTGAAACTGCTGAACAGTTTCTAAATAGCCTTCACCTACTGTGAGGACAGTGAAAACGTGACATTTTAGGGTTAGTCTGAGGGCACCAGCCAATTCCAAGCTAGCCCATCACAGCTACCATTTGCAAGGCCACAGCAGTCCCGCAGCATCCCACCAAAACAAATCACAGATTGACAGCCAGCCTCTCGCCACCGGGCAACCCCGCCACAAATTATCTACCATTTTTTCACAACCGCCCACCCTGCTGCCAGCCCCCCGAAACCCTTCCTCACTATTTTCTCCTTGCCTTAACATCATAAGACTCCAATTTGTTTACCAACAAGGCCATGTGCTCATTAACCCTGAACGGACGAGCAAACATCCCGAAGTAAATCGGCCGTTACTCGGCAGCCGCAAGACGTACGAACACAATCTTTGTACCGTTTTAAAGAGGAGAAGCAGCCCGTTGTTCGACCACCAGAACCGCCTTTCTACGTTGCGGCATCGCCGAGTAATAAATTGTTGAAATCGCCGACAAAATTATTCAATTTCTTGTCATTTAAACAGTATGAATCAGTATAAGAAACATGTTATACACGTATATTTCATTTCAGATTGTTGGTAGGGTATTAGGGCAACATCATATCCAAAGATCAGCCATATCCAAGCATTTCTACTATCTTAAAAAAAATCAAGAATTCAAAATATCAACTTTCATAGATTGTTTGACCTTAAATTTGACCTTGACATTTAGGTCAAATGTCAAAATTGACAGCAGATTCTGAAAGCCCATATGTGAATTGTAGGGGGTCACCCATGCTTGGCATTTGGCTAAAGTGAATATTTCTCAGTGAAAATGACCATTTTCACTATTTTTTTTACTCAAAAAACAGTTGTCCGAGTTTATGAATTTTTTAAAAATCAACATATTAATTTCTGTCAAAACCGAGTACATATTCTTATAATACTGGTCAATGTCTTCCAAAGAAAAAACTTTCAGCTCAAACACTTACTTCTAAGGTATTTTTGTGGCAGTGTCAAAATTGCTTGTTTTTCACATTTCGAAGGTCAAAATGACCTTGAAAATGACCTTCAAGGTCAAATTTGACACTTGATTTGGGGGTTTTGGGTACATGTTTGGGGTAGTTTACTATAGCATGTTATAACCTAAAACCAATATTTCATGGTGAAATGGACATGGGTACCTATTTTTCATAATTCAAAAATGTGAAAAACTCAATATTTCAAAAACCATTAATGACATCATCTTCATCTTTCACACTGCACTGGCCCCGAGTAAGGGGCAACTTTTAGCACCATCATTGGCTTCTTACAACTTCCGGTTTTGGCCAAGTCGAATCTAGACTGAAAACTGCTCCATGTTGCATTGCGGTATGTTCCGCATGAGTGATTCACAATTATGTAATGTCAAAACACTTTAAAACATATTTAATCACAAGATCCAAGACCATTAGTATTTAACTGCACTGGTTTAGAGGATATGCCAATTTTAAGTTCTTAAAATTTTGTACTAAAGGTGACCTGTGACCTTGAAAAATAGGTCAAGGTCACTCAAACTAGGTCAAAGTAATAAGGTCATCCTAGGGTACCTTGTGGTAAAGTTTGGTCCTCCAACTCTAAAATTTTGCCTGTAAATAATAATAATAATAATAAGAATAATAATAATAACTAGAAAACTGAAACTGCTGAACAGTTTCTAAATAGCCTTCACCTACTGTGAGGACAGTGAAAACGTGACATTTTAGGGTTAGTCTGAGGGCACCAGCCAATTCCAAGCTAGCCCATCACAGCTACCATTTGCAAGGCCACAGCAGTCCCGCAGCATCCCACCAAAACAAATCACAGATTGACAGCCAGCCTCTCGCCACCGGGCAACCCCGCCACAAATTATCTACCATTTTTTCACAACCGCCCACCCTGCTGCCAGCCCCCCGAAACCCTTCCTCACTATTTTCTCCTTGCCTTAACATCATAAGACTCCAATTTGTTTACCAACAAGGCCATGTGCTCATTAACCCTGAACGGACGAGCAAACATCCCGAAGTAAATCGGCCGTTACTCGGCAGCCGCAAGACGTACGAACACAATCTTTGTACCGTTTTAAAGAGGAGAAGCAGCCCGTTGTTCGACCACCAGAACCGCCTTTCTACGTTGCGGCATCGCCGAGTAATAAATTGTTGAAATCGCCGACAAAATTATTCAATTTCTTGTCATTTAAACAGTATGAATCAGTATAAGAAACATGTTATACACGTATATTTCATTTCAGATTGTTGGTAGGGTATTAGGGCAACATCATATCCAAAGATCAGCCATATCCAAGCATTTCTACTATCTTAAAAAAAATCAAGAATTCAAAATATCAACTTTCATAGATTGTTTGACCTTAAATTTGACCTTGACATTTAGGTCAAATGTCAAAATTGACAGCAGATTCTGAAAGCCCATATGTGAATTGTAGGGGGTCACCCATGCTTGGCATTTGGCTAAAGTGAATATTTCTCAGTGAAAATGACCATTTTCACTATTTTTTTTACTCAAAAAACAGTTGTCCGAGTTTATGAATTTTTTAAAAATCAACATATTAATTTCTGTCAAAACCGAGTACATATTCTTATAATACTGGTCAATGTCTTCCAAAGAAAAAACTTTCAGCTCAAACACTTACTTCTAAGGTATTTTTGTGGCAGTGTCAAAATTGCTTGTTTTTCACATTTCGAAGGTCAAAATGACCTTGAAAATGACCTTCAAGGTCAAATTTGACACTTGATTTGGGGGTTTTGGGTACATGTTTGGGGTAGTTTACTATAGCATGTTATAACCTAAAACCAATATTTCATGGTGAAATGGACATGGGTACCTATTTTTCATAATTCAAAAATGTGAAAAACTCAATATTTCAAAAACCATTAATGACATCATCTTCATCTTTCACACTGCACTGGCCCCGAGTAAGGGGCAACTTTTAGCACCATCATTGGCTTCTTACAACTTCCGGTTTTGGCCAAGTCGAATCTAGACTGAAAACTGCTCCATGTTGCATTGCGGTATGTTCCGCATGAGTGATTCACAATTATGTAATGTCAAAACACTTTAAAACATATTTAATCACAAGATCCAAGACCATTAGTATTTAACTGCACTGGTTTAGAGGATATGCCAATTTTAAGTTCTTAAAATTTTGTACTAAAGGTGACCTGTGACCTTGAAAAATAGGTCAAGGTCACTCAAACTAGGTCAAAGTAATAAGGTCATCCTAGGGTACCTTGTGGTAAAGTTTGGTCCTCCAACTCTAAAATTTTGCCTGTAAATAATAATAATAATAATAAGAATAATAATAATAACTAGAAAACTGAAACTGCTGAACAGTTTCTAAATAGCCTTCACCTACTGTGAGGACAGTGAAAACGTGACATTTTAGGGTTAGTCTGAGGGCACCAGCCAATTCCAAGCTAGCCCATCACAGCTACCATTTGCAAGGCCACAGCAGTCCCGCAGCATCCCACCAAAACAAATCACAGATTGACAGCCAGCCTCTCGCCACCGGGCAACCCCGCCACAAATTATCTACCATTTTTTCACAACCGCCCACCCTGCTGCCAGCCCCCCGAAACCCTTCCTCACTATTTTCTCCTTGCCTTAACATCATAAGACTCCAATTTGTTTACCAACAAGGCCATGTGCTCATTAACCCTGAACGGACGAGCAAACATCCCGAAGTAAATCGGCCGTTACTCGGCAGCCGCAAGACGTACGAACACAATCTTTGTACCGTTTTAAAGAGGAGAAGCAGCCCGTTGTTCGACCACCAGAACCGCCTTTCTACGTTGCGGCATCGCCGAGTAATAAATTGTTGAAATCGCCGACAAAATTATTCAATTTCTTGTCATTTAAACAGTATGAATCAGTATAAGAAACATGTTATACACGTATATTTCATTTCAGATTGTTGGTAGGGTATTAGGGCAACATCATATCCAAAGATCAGCCATATCCAAGCATTTCTACTATCTTAAAAAAAATCAAGAATTCAAAATATCAACTTTCATAGATTGTTTGACCTTAAATTTGACCTTGACATTTAGGTCAAATGTCAAAATTGACAGCAGATTCTGAAAGCCCATATGTGAATTGTAGGGGGTCACCCATGCTTGGCATTTGGCTAAAGTGAATATTTCTCAGTGAAAATGACCATTTTCACTATTTTTTTTACTCAAAAAACAGTTGTCCGAGTTTATGAATTTTTTAAAAATCAACATATTAATTTCTGTCAAAACCGAGTACATATTCTTATAATACTGGTCAATGTCTTCCAAAGAAAAAACTTTCAGCTCAAACACTTACTTCTAAGGTATTTTTGTGGCAGTGTCAAAATTGCTTGTTTTTCACATTTCGAAGGTCAAAATGACCTTGAAAATGACCTTCAAGGTCAAATTTGACACTTGATTTGGGGGTTTTGGGTACATGTTTGGGGTAGTTTACTATAGCATGTTATAACCTAAAACCAATATTTCATGGTGAAATGGACATGGGTACCTATTTTTCATAATTCAAAAATGTGAAAAACTCAATATTTCAAAAACCATTAATGACATCATCTTCATCTTTCACACTGCACTGGCCCCGAGTAAGGGGCAACTTTTAGCACCATCATTGGCTTCTTACAACTTCCGGTTTTGGCCAAGTCGAATCTAGACTGAAAACTGCTCCATGTTGCATTGCGGTATGTTCCGCATGAGTGATTCACAATTATGTAATGTCAAAACACTTTAAAACATATTTAATCACAAGATCCAAGACCATTAGTATTTAACTGCACTGGTTTAGAGGATATGCCAATTTTAAGTTCTTAAAATTTTGTACTAAAGGTGACCTGTGACCTTGAAAAATAGGTCAAGGTCACTCAAACTAGGTCAAAGTAATAAGGTCATCCTAGGGTACCTTGTGGTAAAGTTTGGTCCTCCAACTCTAAAATTTTGCCTGTAAATAATAATAATAATAATAAGAATAATAATAATAACTAGAAAACTGAAACTGCTGAACAGTTTCTAAATAGCCTTCACCTACTGTGAGGACAGTGAAAACGTGACATTTTAGGGTTAGTCTGAGGGCACCAGCCAATTCCAAGCTAGCCCATCACAGCTACCATTTGCAAGGCCACAGCAGTCCCGCAGCATCCCACCAAAACAAATCACAGATTGACAGCCAGCCTCTCGCCACCGGGCAACCCCGCCACAAATTATCTACCATTTTTTCACAACCGCCCACCCTGCTGCCAGCCCCCCGAAACCCTTCCTCACTATTTTCTCCTTGCCTTAACATCATAAGACTCCAATTTGTTTACCAACAAGGCCATGTGCTCATTAACCCTGAACGGACGAGCAAACATCCCGAAGTAAATCGGCCGTTACTCGGCAGCCGCAAGACGTACGAACACAATCTTTGTACCGTTTTAAAGAGGAGAAGCAGCCCGTTGTTCGACCACCAGAACCGCCTTTCTACGTTGCGGCATCGCCGAGTAATAAATTGTTGAAATCGCCGACAAAATTATTCAATTTCTTGTCATTTAAACAGTATGAATCAGTATAAGAAACATGTTATACACGTATATTTC
>CAKOAE010000003.1:0-23563 GCA_932294295.1 Alitta virens | reverse complement strand
TAATGATAATTTGAAAATATGGTATAATATATTTGCGAAAAGCACTACTGAGATAACCTTGTGAAAATTTAAGCATAAGGGGGATATTCTTATTTCTGATAGTTGGTATAAAATCTGTCATGGGACTCTAAACTCAACATATGTATGTATATATATATATATATTATTTACCCATGAACATAATTTATTATGTGCAATCTTTTTATTTTTCATAACTCTCATAATTTGAATTATTCTTTTTATCTTTCATAATTTTTCATAACTCATAATTTGAATTATTATTTTTATCTTTCATAACTTTCATAATTTGAACCATTCAATATTAAATTTCTTACTATAATTGTATGTATATACTCTTCTACATCATGGCTTATCATAATAATAGAGCATCATTTACATTTCTGATCTGGATTTTAGAAATTATTAATTGTATGAGACATTCTTATGTATCTCCTGATCAACCCAAGAATATATTCTTGAATCTTGAATATATTGTATTTCCTAAAATAAAAAAGAGCCATTTCTTTAATGCACAGATTTAGAGCAGATATGTTCATAGTAACAAGTTCATCATGTATTTAGTATATGGTGGTTATATATTACATATGGCAGTTAACTCACTAATAGCAGCTCATTATGACTGTATTCTAAGGTGAATCAAAGGATGTATAACTAGAATACTTGTAGTTGTTTCACTGACTATATCAAGTTATTGTCAACCCAAGTGATAGTTCATGGATAATTATATCATAATAATGTTGTGTATGCATATTTATGTTTAAACATTTTGGGCATAATTATTAATCCCCCCTCCCCCAGTGGTTGTGGTTGTCATACTTGATCATTGGTCATGAATGACATGTAACAGCTGGCTTTTGATATCTTTTCCCCATATATATTAACACCCTGCCTCAGCCTGCTCCACACCACCCACTAGATGTCGCTATCTAGGTCAGTGGCACTATAGGTTTCAATGGGAGTGAAACGTCTGTATGTTGTCTGTGATACACTGCATAAGGAAGGTACTGGCCAATGGGGTAGTTTCAGCTCGGAAACTTTAAACTAGAGTTGTTCAAGGTTTCAGCATTCAAACAAACGAAGGACCTAGCTTAAAGCATGCTTAAAGTGAATCATCACAACAGTGAATCCACCTTTACATAAGACTGAATTCCGTACCTTGTATGATTGGCATTTTGACTAATAATCTAATGTTTATTAATTGCACATAATGAGTGATTAACTAGTCAAATATTAAAATATGAGGTAAATTATGTTTGAAAAATACAACTAAAGCATAGGGGAAAATAAGCCAATTTTTTGCCTTTACCATGGATGTATCAGTCTGATACATCCATGCTTTTACCAAGGACCTCAACCACCCCCCCCCCCCCCCCCAACAAAGAAAAAAAAAGAAGAAAAAAGGTCTTTCAAACTCTTTTCATTCACCTTCAATCCACAGTATTTACCCACTGTTTCTTTGAAGTCCATTTACTTGGCCTTTTAAAATATTAAAAAAATGTTATCCTATTACACTAATTTGTATGTTATGTCAGCCAATATGTAGTTTTTTGTAATTTCACAAATTATGCAAAGATCACCAATTTTTGTTCAGCTAGGTGTCCTTCACAAGTTTGTGAACCTTGATATATAACAGCCAAGTTTTAAGTTTTACAGTACTACTAATAGACCAGTTTATTATATACTGTTATACAAAGACTTGCTCTAACTGATTAGATAGCATTCTGACTGACTCCAGAATGTGGCCATGAAAACGAAAAAGAGTTTTCTTATCTGTGGCTCAGATGGTTTCCTGATGGAGCAATAAACATAATCACATTGTAAATGTCATGTATGTCTAACTATATTAATTGGGAATCCTTTTATTAATTTTTACTCATGTATGTACCGACATCCATCAAGATTAAAGTATCTATCTATAGCTCGTTTTGCCATACTCCAGCATACTGGCATTATGGTATACAAGTGAACCTCAACGTTAAGATCGCCCATCGTCCAAAATAATGCCATCATAATGGTCAGGCAAAAACACAGAATTCTTATAGCGAGTTGTTCTGATGTTCACTTGTGTTATGTTCAAGTTGTTACATCTAATGAGCTAGGCATTATTTACTAATATGTATTACAAATTTTGCCATCATTAAAGATAAGTTGGTCATTCCGTGTCAATTCAACAAATTTCTGAATTATTTCATACCTGACCATCTCAGATTTGTCTTAAAAAATTCTGAGGGAAAGCTACATTAGTATATAGAAAGTGTGCACAATTTTAGATTAATATCTCTTGTCGTTTTAGCAATTTTTTGCACTCGTTTTGGCAACGTTATATGAAATCCAGTTTTTAAATGATTATATCTCAAAAACTATTGAACTTATGACCTTCAAATTAGAAATGCTTTAGTTTTGGTACAATTACTCTTGTTAGACAAACTTTGAGAGATACAGGTTGAATTTCCATAATACTGTGTCTGCTTGAAATTGCTTTTTCATTTTGAGCTTTTTTCTGAAACCCCATTTCTGAATGGCTATAACAAGAAGAAATTTTCATGTAGAAGGTCACAATTTTATAATTCTATAATATGGGCTTCATTAGTACCAGGAATAAAATGTGTATCAGACCTGCAGTTTCAAAGAAAATGGGGTGCAAAGTCTGGGGAAAAAAGGCAATTTTCAATAAACTCAACGTCAAATTGCCCATGAATGACAACATGCACTAACCTGAAACCTAGATTATTCTAAACTCAATATTTTTGTCAATGTTCTGTTAAAATTCATTGTGGAATGACTCAAGTACCTCTAAGTAGAAAGCTATATTACACACCTGAACTATAAATAATGCTTATCATGGGGTACCGCTCATGGGTACTGCATGATACCACTAAGTATACAATGTAATTATGTGTTATTGTCATTTTCCAATTTCCGTATTTACAAAGATTAAGTTCATGATTTTTCCTCCTTCTAGCAGTAGCTCTGTTATATCATGGAGTCATAAGCTTATAACTCCATGGTTATATCCGTATTACCCCAATGGATTGTACCAGATCATTTTACAGTGATTAGAAGACTGAATGCAAACACAACATGTGCAACAGGACCTTAAGGGTGATAAAGCTGTCCCCAGAGTGTGACAAACCACCAGATTTAACCAGAAGGGTGAAATGCGGTGAGATGAAAGGAGGGCTCGAACGGAGCCCTTCCTCTGCAGCTTTATACAGGCCTGTTTTGTTGAATTTAGAGGACATGAAGTAAAGTTGTGTTAATAGGAGAAGTGCCAATGATATCAAATGAAATTTCGCCAATATAACCACTTATAACTGGAACAGTACGTCTGAACAAAAAGAACCCTAGGTTCAACAATAGGGCTGAGACTAGAAAACAAATAATAACCATATAATCAAGTTGCCTAATTAAAGATTTAGCATGCATATGATTGCATAATGTTATATGATAATTTGATTATCTGTATCTTTTATTAATTTGATTATCTGTATCTTTTATTAATACCATAAATTATTTCTCTGAGAAATTGTGTGATGCTTGCATATTACTTTTATGTCCTGTGCCGATATATAACTGACATATTTACTGGCGTTTCTAAAATTTTTGAGAGCAGTATATGAGTACAACTACCCAATGATTTTTGAAAATCTTAAACTTCGCCCCCTCCATTTTTGTGGTTTTTTTTTTTTTTTTTTTTTTGTTAAAGACAGAACGGCATCTGATGTTAGATGAGCCACTTGTGAAACTCCATAAAATTTTTAAATCACACCTTCCCGTTTTTCTAAATAACCCAAATTGCAATATATCAGTTTTGTTAATAAACTTGGACTGGGGTGGGGGGGGGGGGGGGGCTGGCAGCTCAACCACAGACCTACTATCATGATTAAAATACCAAATTTAAACGTCTAACTTTTATTTTCTTGGTTGTGATAAAGTCATTTATTACAGCCTTTAGTTTCTTTACAAACTGGATTTGAAACCTATACAAAATGCAAATGTAAACAGCTGAAGATAGCAGAAATATATGTCATTGCATATATATAATCTCATTGAAAGAAACTGTATTTCATACCTCAGGAAGGAATAACATAATTTATTAGAAAAGAAGAGTATATGAACTTTAATTGTCATTAGTGCTTAGAATTGCAACTGTAAGTTACATAAGGAATTAATAATCTATATAATTAATTTTACACATAATGGAATAATGATTTGACAAGAAATATGATTAACATGTCAAAATTGCAGAAATAAGCCTTTTGATATTACCCATTGAGAAACGTCAGCTCTTTATAATCATTGTCTAATTTGTCTTCAGGCCTATCAGTCATTCTGATTTCCAGACCTCACAGCATAATTATAAATATACAAATCAGGTTCCTATATACAAATATATTTAGACTTATTTCATTACCCTTGACCATGCGACTATGCCATTTTCCCTTTGTTCCAGAAATAATTCAATACAGTGGGATAATGTAATAATTTTTAACAATTCAATTGTATGCATTTCATCAAAAGGAAAATTTTATTACATTCTTACCCGTTTCTTACATGATGGCTCCAGTCCTCCTTCCATGTTGTAGAATCAAGATGCAGTAATAACTTTAAATAATCAATGTGAAGAAAAAAACCATGTGTATGTACGCCAGCTTCGGAATCAGATCTGACAGAGTTTGAACATGCCTGGCCTGATTAATAATGTGCCCACCCTTGGTGGATTGAAGGAGCAGGATTGGCGCGGGGGGGGGGGGGGGGAGAGGGGCCAGTCAAGATTATATGGGCAAGATACTTAGTCCTTGGAGTATGCATTAAAATAAGTTACCATTACATTGAATACAAGTCTGTGTAGTCACAGAACCAAGTTATTTATGGTATGGGATCATTTGCTCTTAGCTAAAAGAATTCAGTTGATTACTCACGTGTTAATTTTCCTAACAAATTAATAGTCGTTTACATGAGAAGATAGTCATTATGACTGATGTCTTACAATGCATTGGCTGAGTAATGTGTGGGATAATTAAAATCATCTTTCGGACTTATTCGTTTTAAAGAAGAAAAAACAATTTATGTCATTCAACCTAATATGTGAACAAAACAATAACCACATCAAGTTGCAAGACAGCTTTCCTTATTCTTCACATCTCAATAAAATATTTTCTAAAGACGCCACATATAAAAGATAAACGAAGATATTATGTTCTAAAAAAGCATAAGTTTTGTTTTGATTTTGTGTTACTATGGAAATCATGCAGTGCAATGCCTGATCAGAATTGATTCACAGCAGTAATAAAAGTTATCTCAGATACTTAAATATATTGATGCCCATTCGGTAATTATGGGTGTTCAGAGGCACAATATTAATACAAATGTAAAATATTCACAATTTCATCAACCAGTTGTTATAGCAACAGTTGTCATTGATAAAATCTGAGGAATAACAATTTTTATTTCCCGTTCCAGAAAGTGGAAATTCTTGCTGTATGTCTGTTCAGGGTCAATCTCCAAAATGGGCCTACTGCTGCTCCACTATTTCACTATGACCCTCAAATCATCAAAATTGATTTACAATTTTTACGAAAATGGTTCTGCATGTAATTTAAATAATCTCAGACTATAAGCATGTCCATCTGATACCTGCATATTCTTCCAGCAACAATAGCATTTGAGTTACAGCAAATTAATCTTCTTCACAGAGGACACTGACAATAGCTATTTAATGACTACATCAGTTGTCATGGCTACGGTTATAGATTTATTTGCTTTTAATGCATGTTTTCTGCAGTGGCAAGCACTTCAAAACATGATACGATAGTAGTGTATTCTTCCAAAAGTTGCCATGAAAAAACCACTTTGTTATAGCTAGCTATAGCCATAAAAAATTACAAATTTGGCATTAAAACTGTTACCATGGTAGACATATTTTAGCAAACGGTGTGGATTTTACTGGGATTTTTTCGTATTGTCAAAAGTTATATTGGCGAAGTAATTATTATTTGTAATAAAAACCCACAAATTCACAGAAGAAAACAATTATTTTCGTATAATATAGAAGATATATATATGGTAATAATTCTTGGTCAAAAATTCCTAATATAGAAGAAAATTAGTGTTATTTCGGAAAAAGTTTGCATGAATTGTAAGAGTTTATAGCTTAACAAGCAAATCACATTTTAGCCCTCCTGCCAGTGAAATTTATTTATTAAACATATTTATACAGGGTGACTAGTTCAGACAATAAAATCTCTTTTTCAACATAGTCTAGGTATAGCATAAAATGTTCAATAGTGTTAAAAACAAAAACAATTAAAAGCTAATAAACAAAACACATATATACAACATTTGGTCTTACCCTTAAAGTCATCGGTTCCAGTACACTCTTAAATTACATCATTTCTGTATGATCTTATAATTTATGGTATCGATGCACTTTATTACTGATAGACATCAAACACTCTTTAAATCTTGTCCATTTAGAAATAATTTCACAACAGGACCAAGCAGTATCAATAACATTAGCATTGGATCTCAAATAATTTAAGAAAACATCTATATCAAATGACTTAAAGTTTCAAAACGTGACACTATATGCTGTGCTTTGTCTTTAGTACACATCAAGACAGTATGTTGAGTATAATAATCACTGATGCTAATATTACAGACAGCAGTTTTTCTATGACATTCAAGAACACATGTAAGATAAACATCAAGAAGGTCAAAATTACTCTTATTGGCTCAACGAGCATTTGCTTCATTCCATATTGCCAAATAATCATCAAAATTGTAATTAAAGTTCAAGTCTCACATTAGAATAATCTTGTCATAGTTAGAACGAACACAGTCTAATTGACGAAGCATAGCATTGTCTGTACAAAACACCATATTAATATATGCATGCAATTGTGAGTCCTGTCTAATCTGACAACTGTTGAAGCAATTTTCACTACTCTTACATTCATTTGAGAGTGGACTGGTAGATCTTGGGTGTAAGACATCAAAACAATTTAAAAATAGTCAGATACATATAAAAAACAAAAAGGTGTAATTTAGCCTTATTGACATACATGTAATGGCAAAACATAAATATTGAAGGTAAAACCTGAGGTTATTGCTCTTGAAAGAAACATACATGCACTTTAATCCTCCAAACTTCTATGGATATTAGTGTAAACATGGGTGATACAGGATTTACTGTCCCATATTTTTGCACCAGATAGGCATACTGGGTTAGGGGAATATTGCAGATGAACAAAATTTTCAGCAATTATTATTTACATTTTACATTATTAAAAATGTGTAAAATATATGTCAAAAAAAAGTTAAAAACTATAATTTTTACCGTTTAAAACTTAATTTCATGTATGTAACGATAACATAAGTGTAGTTTCAGATTTATGGTCCGGAAACAATAATTCATGTTTTCTCGATGCCGTAAATATAATTGTTACATGTCAATGAGACTATCCAAAAGCAGAGGTCAACCATAGAGTCTAATTAAATACAAAATTATATCGATGTACATACAACAGTATTTGAGTTATGCTCCAGAAACAAATTGTGCTGACTGCATATCGGCCTAACTGACCACACACCCACCTGGCTGACAGACAACTTTTGACCTTAGTAGCTACGATACACTTAGGTAATATGTACATCAAGTTTCTGGTAAAATTTTGAATTAGGACAAAGAAGTAATGTATAGCACATGAGCCCCATTATGCACATGACACCTTCACGATCATTACATTTCGACATAGCTCTAGATATTCCAACCTATGTCCAGGATACCCACTGATCTGAATACTGAATTAGTAAATGCATAAAGTGAAAAATAGCACTGCAAGCGGTGATGAAATCTGTCTGTTGTATGCATATTACATGCTTTACATTGTCCAGGGTCATTGTTTTTACAATCTGTTCTTTCAGGGTCTGTGGGGTTATTACAACAAATAAACATACAAAGTAAATTCATAACATCTAACTTATCATAAATTAATTACCCAAAACTACCATAAAAGTTTTGCAACATGTAGGTAACACCCTGTAGAGTATACCAACCAAATTTGAAGCAATTGAAATCACCCACACAGAAGTTCTATCATTTTACCCCATCATAGGGTATAATTACCCTGTAGAAGACAACCATGAAAGTTTAAGTTTCTTCACTGAGTCATGACAATACCTCATCTGTTAGACCAACAGACGAGCTAAAAATGCCAACAAATTAGCATAGGATCTGCATTGATACTGACTTATGCATAACAGCTAATGTCATCACTATCACTTTGAAGATCGAGTTCAAAATCCCCGTGGATTTCATCTTCATCATCCATTGTTCTCGATCCACTTTCATTGTTACTTAAAAGGGTTACACTTAACCCATCATGGAATGGTGTGTCAACAACAATCTCTCGGGAAAAGAGATCATTTATGGTTGCTGCCAAATATCTTTGATATGCCTCAAGGTTCAACAACTTCACGGTGATTACTGTTCTGTGACCTTCTTGATGTATTGTAGAAAGTCGATCCTTTAGTGCTTGGGCAATACGATGATGATGGCTGAAGAGGGCTTGGAGTTCCTTATCAGAGGCATCTATCTCCTCCTCTGACCGGAGCCTCAACATTAAATTGTCGATTCCCTTTAAAAGCAATATGCAATAAAAACTACATTTAATAGGTGAATGACAAGTACTCAAAAACAATCATCTTTTGTAATATGTTTTTTTAAATGCTTAATTCTGGTAACAGTATAATACAAATAACGACCTTGCAATGTACCAGGTTAAAATTTATAACGTATGCTGAGGCATATAATTTTTAACTAATTCTTTGGTCTGACTTGTCCTTGTGTCAAGCATCAATACTATACATAATAAAACAGTTACCTTTCTATGAATGGGGTATGGCACTTCAGAGATTGCGGGAAGATCTTGATAGACATCTCCATCATGTTTTTTGGCTTCTTGGAAGGTTAGTGTCTCAGTGCCTGCGAGCTTATTGTACTGCTGTAAATACTTTTCAAGTTTCTGACCAGCAGATTTTAATCCCTTAGAAAATTTTTCCGCTTCGTGAGACGACTCTGCAAAAAATATATATTGCAGATACATATGTTACAGTAGCATTTAATGGCACCGGAGAGGTTCCATCACTGTTAATATCAACTCAGTATTCTGTTTGGCTTACTTGATTTTTCTTTGTGGTGGATAAGATAGTGCATGTGCACAGCCTCTATCTGCATTTGTTTCCGGAGTTTAGCTTCTCGGGATAGCCTGGCTTTGTGTAGAGCAGCAGTGTAATGAGCATTGTCTTCTTCCCATCTCAGGGTCAGCTTGTGCTTATTTTCAATGCTGCACAGTTTCTTGTTGAGCCTAAACAAAGGACAAAACAGAGTAAGCCTAGTTATAAAATTAATTAGCCACAATTTCATGGTCTAGTTAGGTTTATCATAAAACAAGGTTGTCTTAAATCCAATACATACGGGGTAAAATTAACAGAGGCCAGCACACTGAAAGTCTCTTTGTGTGGATGGATAGTCAGACCAGTAAATATCTTCAATGACTTTAAACATTCTGACTGTAACTACCCTCATAGTCATTTCTGACAAGTAGGTCAGCCTCAGTCACTATCATATATATATATAAGACATTATAAGTTTATAATGAATACCTCATTAGTCAAAATCTTTTCTCTTTTGATCATCATTATACATTTATGTTTACCTGTCAACATCACTTTCAATAGAAAGGTCATCATCAGTTACAGAACCTTCCACCAGTTTTTTCCTGTGAATGGAATACATGAATGATATTTCACACTTTGTTATGATACGACAGAAGTAAAAGTAAAACTTTTTTTATTAACCTCGTGACTGTGAGTAAACGAGTGGTTGAAATGTTTCAGTTATGCTTTACTTGTAAAAATTGAATCCATATTGGAATGAGATTGCTGAATACTTTTTTAAATTCAACTTTCAATTAATAGTATATTGATAATTTACACCTGTACCTTAGACAGTGCCACTTGTGAAGAGTGACAGCATACTCTTCTTGCCACCCTCCTGAAGTTAGAATATACCAAACATGAAACTCAGCAATTACATGCAATCATAACTAGTAAACTGTAATTGAGAAGTCATCAGTTTTTTTTTACATATTGGATTTTTGATGGCATAGAGAGTCAGTGAAGTTGAAGCCAGCAAGGTTCTGGATGGTAGGTAATAAGTAGTTTGAAGACAAAGAAGTAAATGCAATACGACTTTGGCCACTGTCATATTGAGTGACAATCCAGCTTTAAGTAAGGCCATGTTATTTCATTAGTATTATTTGAGAATATGTACTTTATTTATTGAATTGTATTTGATGAGTTAATTGCGCATAGTTTTAGGCATGTGACCTTGATTCAGTAGTCAAGGTTATCTGTTATCTTGATCTTGACAGAAGTTCATCCGAACTGGTTGCATAAGATATATAGTGCTGTACCCCAGTTGGGGGAAATTTCCCATTGATGTCATAAATGATATGAGGTTGACCCAAATATTGGTCAGTGTACTGGAATCAGTGCTGAGAGTTATAAATAATACTGACAGAAACAATTCTGAAGCCCACCTTAATGGAATATAAAACAAAGTGTCATACCATTTTTTGATGCACGGCATGTCTGCTGACTGGCCATAGCTTCTTCTTTCTTTGCCCATTCAAGTATGGTCTGTTCAGACACACCTGAAAGAAAGTTTTGTGTACGCCAGCTGCCTGAATATTACAGAGTCCGATATAATCCGGACTGAATAATTACAGAAACTCAGGTTGTCCAATCTCAAATTTTAAATTAGATATGTTACAGAACTTTTCTAAAATTAAATGACAAAAGTGTGAGCATTTCACATGATGCTTTTTAATTGTTTCTTTCAGATACAGTTTTTAACATTACACATTGAGAATCTGAATGTATTCACAGAGTTGATTGAGCTTATGGTCATGAACACTGCAGTTTATATTTGTAAACATTCAATAATCACCAGCTAAAGTTGTCAATATAATACACTACCATGCACAAACAGGCAAGATATCAGAAATGTCTTAATATTGATAAATGTTTTAATTGGACAGAAATACACACCTGAGAATTGATGATAAATTTCTTTTAAAGCTTTATTGGCATCTTCAACAAACTGGCGAGCCCTTCTCACTCTTTTCGTTATGGTGTTAGCTGAATTGAAATAATATAAGCACGTGTGAACTGCTCCAGTTTATGGTCTATGTATAGTCAGGGTGATTGTATACATTCTTACCAATCTGGGTATCATTGTAATTGTGTATAAGGTAACTGCTATGACAGAGTAATAATACTTAATCTGTGAATGCTACATATGAATGATTGATCATTTTATTTTAAATTTTTACACTCAAACTAGATTTATCTGCCGCGGTATATTAGTGAATTAAAATTAAAATATACATACGTGCTTCATTGATGACACGATTTCCATAATTTAGAAAAACGAAAGCCAAAACATCCTGTCTATGAGTTTTGGTCATTGTGCGACTGGTTCTGCTAAAGTTGTCCATGTCAGACCAAAAGCGTTCAATATTTTCCCCATCTGCAAGGCGAAAATCTGCCTTTCTTTTAGGATTGTACAATATCTGGAAGATATCAAACTCTTGGTGATCAATGTCATTCACACAAAGCCAAAAAATGTGATGTGAGTATGTATTATTAACTATCATAAAGGTTACCTGACACTTTGTAATGTGGGCAAAACAATGAAAAACAGGGATGGCTACATCCACTTCCCCAAGAAGTTCGTTTTCGTTTTTCTGAAATTTAATAAGATATTTACAATGCTCTCAATTAATTGAGAATGAAATTGCCATGCATTACTAAGTGTATAAGTTTGATGACAAACATGTAACCATGGATTTACCTTCAAGTGGGCCTCTAATTTGCAGGCAACATCATAGAGCACTTTAACCTTACCCACACCATCATCTTGCAGCTTCCTCAGAATTGTTTTTGCATAAGCCAAACTGAAATATTAACTTAAATATATATAGAAAGAATTTGCACTTGAATATTAGGTCATTTATTATATATAAATGCTATTTAAAAATAGGGGAGACCAGTTTACAGTGAATCAATATTCTTATAACTATGCATGTTGAGGTTTTTGTCTCAACAAAGCCCATAAAACTCCCTTAAATGTAATTTTAATGTTTAAAGGTTGTTCAGAGGTATTAAGCTCAGCTTCAGTCTAGAAATATTGAGGAAAGAAAATAGAACTCTAGTTACTCACACAGAAAGCAGCTTTGCTTACCATTACACCACAGATGCCACTGCTCCTGGTGATGATTCAAGGATCGAAATTAAGCAGTTCTATAATTTATAGTTTTTATAAGCTGGCCAGTAATCAATGAGCTTAGAAGCCATTCCAAGCAATCAGGTCTCTGTGGCCAGTTGGCTGATATACTGGCTTCTGAATACCATAAGCAAAACCTTCATGAGTTCTAATCCATGCACTAGTTTTTTTTTCTTTATCTTACAGGAGTATTTCATTTCAATTCTAAATACCTAGTGGTGGGTTCCAGGTTTTGTTATTGTGACAAACCGAAAAACCGAGTTTTGTTCTATGTGGCACCAATTTTTCTAAAGGGGGATTCGCATTGTCAATATAAAACCTACTAGTGACCTTGGAGGTGAAAAATAGGCATCCGTCAAATACTTGCTGAAAGTCAGTCGCCAAGCATCAGTGAGGCATTCGTGGCATCCGTGAGGTGCTTGCACATCGCCCGTGCAAGTAGTTCAAGAGTGAATGGATAGGCTAACATGGCCACGGATGGGCACGGATGGGCACGGATGGGCACGGATGGGCACGGATGGCCCCGTACATACGTAGAACATATATAGAACGCTCGCTCAGTGGATCCCAAGCGAGTTATTAACTAATGTAAATAATACACTCGTAGACCGTCAGCCAAATTTTTTTAAACTTTTAACATGTTTAAATATTTTTGATCTCATGGATGCTCACAAGTGATCTAGCGCTTCTAGGAGCGTCCTATGGATTAGCGGAGTGGGTATACGTAAAAGACTAGACGAGTAAATCCATATGATCAAGTACGACCAAGAGCAAAACATTTGTTTCATCCGTGGTCATACATAGGTCTTATAAGTGACAGCGTGAATGCCTTGTTTGTGTACCTAGTTACTTTTTTATTCCCGAAAAACATTTACTGTAATTCTACTGTATTGGATTCAGGCATGGTACCTGTAAAAACATACTAAGGGCATGTATCTGGAAACTCCCCGCCTCAAATTGGCTGGGGGTGATATACAGATTTAAATGGCAGAGACATCTCATTAAATCCTATAACATTCTAAAATTTCCATGCCCCGGTTTTCAATATACCCATTGATTCACCATGCCCTGGTCTCCCCTATGTGTCTCACCTTTCACCACTGTCCATATCAATGAAATACTTAGGAAAGTTGTGCACACAGATGCACCCGAATATCCCTGTTATATCGAATTTTTTCGATTTAGCGGTACTGATGATCTTGCCAGCTTTGAAATTATGACACTCCTGCGGAAAAATGAATATTTAATGAAATTCAACACTTTGCTTACCTCTGCAATAATTATTTGAGCAAAATTAGCTGCGTCTGACAGAACCTGAGTACATAAGATTACCTCATTGTGCACATCATCTGAGGACCCGGTACTGTTCAACTTTTCTATAAAAAAGTGACCAGAGTGGTATGGGGCATATGGGCTAACACCAGCCCTTCGGCGCACAAGTCTGAAATTCCCATCAAGTGAATAAATTTTTGGGAGATCTGGGGTCTGAAATACAATGGTGGACAAAATTAGTACATAAAGTATAATTGAAGAAAAAAAGTTTAGTATATTGAAAGTCATCAACACATAAACTTACATTTTCACAAATGGGACATTGTGTGCCATCAGGAATAATATCATCACAGATGTCTGTAAATTTGTTGATGTGATCTCTGAAGATGTGAAATTGATATCCACTCTCTCCGGAAAAAATGCGATACAGGTCAACCTGAATGACGAGAAAAACTGGTAATTTAAAAAAAGGACTTTAAAATGCTTAGATTGAAAAAATTTGCGCAAGAAAGAAATCATAATTACATTGTCAGGAATATTATCGAATTTCCCTTTGAAATGACTGATGGCTCTGCAAAATGCATTCATTGGCATTTGATTTTCCATCAACATGCTTTCATAGAGCACCAGCAGTTTCTGGTCAACAGCAGTTTGAGTTGTGACGGGTGAGGCAGGCCACAATCCTGATGCCACCATGACCTGTTGGCTACTTTCGTGGTGACAACTAAATATTTCTACTTCATGTTGTCTCCCTAAAGAAGAGAAAATTTTACTATTTTTAAAATAATCGGAAAAAGGCCAGTTGTGAGGATGTGGAAGTCTCAATTGTTTATGTACAACTCACCCATTTTATCAATGACATTGATGTTTATTCTTGTAGATGACTCACACTGGCTTTGGTGTGGTGTTTTTAATCTCTTGGTCCATTGACGGGGAACAAAAACTGATCCCTGTCATAGAATATGGTAACATTAAAAAAATGTGGGGATAATCATCAAAATTGGTGTCACTTGCATGTGTATACTAAAAGAGGCATTGGTAATGCTACTTCTTTCAATTACTTGCAGTCTTTAAAAAACTGTAATATTTGTAGCTGGGTGAGTATATACAAAAAAGCATTTTAATGGTAATGGTAATGAAAGCAGCCAGATAATGCTGTGTTAATCCTAAAGTTAGATACCTACATGCAGATGACACTAAAATTTGTAATATATGAGAACTTAATGCAAAGCTGCGAAATTGTGTAAATAAGTTCGAAAATTATATAAAGAAAATAATATCTATGGTGTAAATGCAGTAAGGCGCATTTCTGATTTTGATATTACACTATGTGAAATGATTATTTAAGAATCAGTGTGTCAAGACCTCTGACTTAGCTAATTGCTTATGATGTCAAAATTCATAATTCAACTAAGCAGCCTAGTGTAGATTATATATTTTCAGCTTGGTTATACTAGCCAGCCAAACAAATATTAATAAAAAACAACAATTACAAAGGTATGAGTATGTACAGCATAGAGAGGTATCAACTTAGTTCCATTTTTGGATATATGAAGGTAAAAAACTTTATTTTTATTTCCAAACCTTATTAATATTAAATGCTTTCTATATCTCAAATATACAATCTCCGGTACCTCTAGTGTTTAATGAAATCATTGTTTTATATTTATTTGTTATAATGATGATATTGAAATTATAAAATAACAAGGAAACATGATATGCATTTATGTTTGCCAATTCCGGAGAGTGCATTTTAGTAATTGTTTTTCTATGGAGGAGCCAGAACCTTGAAGAATTTGCCAAGTAATTTAAAAGAATGTCATAGTTTAGAAAAAATGCATGGCGCATCATCTCTGTATTGATGTATTCATCTAAAGATACCATAGCATATACAGCCCTATCTGAGTTTTTGGCCTTTAGAGTAAATGAATGTTATTGCTCAGTTATAGGTTGGTCCATACAGTCCAAATTTGTCATGCATATCCATTATTTCATATATGGAAATATTGTGTGTCAAATGATTATTTTATGGAATAACCATACATCTTGTGGACTAGAATTTGATCTTTTTAATGACACCAGTCACACCATGATCAGGCTAACTGAATTAATTGATCATGTAGAGTGATACTTGGCTGTTGCAGCAACATTATGCAAAGGCATGAATGCTCGTAACACCAGTCACATGTTAAGGTAGACTTGATTAACTGTACTGTATGATTGATTTCATACTACATCTACTATAGGGAAGTAAAAGTACTGCAAGGTCATTAGGTTAAAAGGCATATAGAATAACCCTAGTTCTCATAATACTAAACTAACTAAGAATAATAGAAGAGTACTTAAAACTCTTTGAGACTCTATACACAATTTAACCTTAATTTTCCACACAAAAAAAGAAAGAAATATATATATATACATTTGTATATATATATAAACATATTTAAGGATACAGAGCGTCAGAAGTATACAGTCACACACAATTTCAAAGATATAATATACATTTCTTTTGAAGACTAAATAAAATATACAGGGATTAACAATTCAGCCAGGCGCTAGGACTAATTCCATTGTGAATATGCTTTTTACCCCCTCCTCTACTGATAATTTCTTTAAAATTTAACTTAATATGTTTGCACTTTTAATACTGTGAGAAACTCAAATATGTGCACTTATTATAAGCACATTTATTGAAATTGATTCAAGATGGCTGCTTAAAATTAGGTCTAATAGTATTATTATAATTGATCAAGTGATGCAGTTAACCTTGGTCTGTAATAATTTATGCTATTGCAATTTTACATGTGCCACCAAAAAGGTCAACTTGTGGTCTTCAAGACAGTTACAGTGTATCTAATAATGAAATTGTAGCAATCAGTTTTTACATATATATATGTTTATTGCTTTAGCTGTTTAGACACACCTCATACATCACAATATGGTGTATTTGCAAAATATTAATTAGATTCATATAAATGATGAATCAAATTGTACAAAAGTATATCAACATGTCAGTGTGTGAATCTGGATCCACATAAAGTTCTTGGTTTCGTAAATCCCCGATTAACTGTATAAAACAGTGATCTTCAGTAGAGCATTTCAATAATTGTGTATATCTATGCTATAGAGGTTTAAAAGTGTTTTTAAATCCTAAATAACACAAAATATTACGATTAGAACAACAAACAAAAAGAAAATTAGAGTGCTTAAAAGGTTTCATAACTTGCTCTAATTTTTTTGATAAGAAAGAAAATGTAACTGATATTATAATTTTAAAGTTTTAATTCATATTGAAGATCAATAACTAAAAAAAGGGTATACAGCGCTGGAGAACATCAAAAGTTGTGATGGACCATTGACCAATTAGGGATTTTGGGGCCAGCTCAGCATGTGGGCGGGCTAGAAAATCTCGTAAATATCAGGCTTAATGAAAATGAAGACACCACTGATAAGGGAGTTTCCAGTCCTATTCTATTACTTCCATGTGTTAAGGATGAAGGTCCACTGTGATGTTTGCATGAACATTTTGTTTTAATTGTAAACATATGAGCCTAAATGAGGTAGTACGGACAAGAAATCGGTAATTAAGATTAATTACCTGAGTGCCAGTAAACTGGTTTGTTGTTGATAAGGCTGCTAATCAGTAACATTCCTTAACATACTTTAGTACCCTCACAACCAAGTGCAAGTTGTATTAATATCTACATGTACTTGCATTATAAGACCCACTGATATTTTGTTGAATCTACGTACAATGTAACCTTACTCGCAAAATTTTGGATCCCTAATCCTAATGGTTGCTATGGAAAGGGGGGTGTTTCATATATCTGACTGGAGCTCTACAAGTAACAAAAATATTGAGAAATTTGAACAAAAATAATAAGATGCTAGTTAAAATATAACCAGACATGGTTTTCTGTCTTTTCATTTAACATGTCACCTGGGCTCATATTATTCCAGTGAGCTGTGCTGGAGGCATGAAGTAGACACAATGTGTACAATATGCGAAGGTCCGAACTTTAAAAAGTTTATTCTATTTGTGCACTATAAACAAAAATAATAAATAAAGTGTGATGTCTTTAATAAATTTCTATAATATAATCATGGTGCTCTTATAATATTTTATTCCTATTATCATTTAGTCATTTGACATCATTGCATAAGAATTTAAACAGGCTTTAAAATAATAAAGACATCAGTCATGAATATGACTCTTAACAACAAGTGGCAAGTCAACTGGAGTTTAGGGAGGATGCCAAGATGTATAATGAATAACTCAACAAGAAGGGGCATGGCCCATCTTGTGTTACCCCTAAAAATCAACTTACATGTATATCTATGAGAATTTTTGTGGAATTTCACCAAGCTTTGTATACATTGACAAATTTGTCATATATGATATTACTGTGTCCATAAAAGCATGTATATATATATATGTATATATTCTTTGATAACTTCTTAACTAATTATGTTGCAATTGTTGCAGTTTCAGCTGGAATTTCACCTAAGATTTTATTGCCTTAAAGGTGCACTGTCTGTCGCTTTTTGTACCAACAAAAAAGCTATTCAAATGAAAGAAAATGCTTCTTACTGATGAATTCGATAACCCAAACTCTATAAATTGTACTAAATTATATTTATTAGATCGACTTTGTTTACATTTTAAGTTAACTATCCATTTAGTCATTTTATGCACAATTGAGGTCAGAATTGTTTCAATTCATGCAAATCGGACTCATGTTTTTTTTTATTGGGCTCTGAGCAAAAAACTTGTGATCAATTGTCATACCAGCAAGGCCATTTTGGGTTATTGAGGGATATGTTACACTAACCACAGCCCCCCCCCCCCCCCTCACCCCTTTGTACTAACATGGAGTCATGACTCAATGGTACAAACCATGGAGACAAGTGTACTCTCAGTGGCGCAGATCTGACATTTTTCTAGGGCAGGGAGTAAATCCATTAAGAGCATTAAAACCATAAAACTATATAAAATATGAAGTTAAGGGGGGATTTATCTCCTCAGCAGGGCTGTTATAGTGTTTAACTGTAGACAGCCTGACCTCAGAGCGTAGCCAACTAAGACCCCCACCCCCCTTCTGTGAATTCTGTAGCAAACAACAGACAATCATACACTTCATTTGTCAACAATCCCTGCGGTGACCTTTGGTACACAGTCTTTCACCCCAAATCGCATGGGGAAGATGAAAAAAGTGACTCCTTGTAATAATTTTATTTACCTTTCTGTGTTTTCCTACATCTCGTAATATTTTGCATAAATGTTAGGGTTTAAAGAGTCAAGGAAGTGAATTACCCACTGACGGATTTTGCATAAGGCCTTGTTTGACATTTTATCAACAACAAAAAACAGCAAGTCCTAACTGCTATTCAGTAGAATTGTGCATCAATCTTGGAGGACATTGTAAACACCCTCTACCAAGGCTGTTTTTACCAGATGCTAACCACCATCTTGATAACAGCAGAAAACAACATGTAAAAATTATTAAATCTCTAATTTTCTGTCATAGCTATTTTACAATAGCCTGGCTATTATTTGGCCAATCTGTATAAACTTACAGAGGGGCAGTTCGTGGATGTACATTATTACATAATCAGCTTCGTTTAAAGATTCAGACTTGAAAAGTGATTTTATTGGCTGAAGTTCACCCTGCATGACTTCCATTTCTTTCCTAAATTGACAAATTGGTGTAGGCCTATATTGCGATAGTTATGACCACAATCTGGATAACATCATTGTATTTGGACAAGGTTAATCATCATGTTTATATGTTCTAGACAGCATAAGCTGGTACTAACTGTGATGTGAAATAACACAGTAACATAATAACAATGATAGTCCATAATTGGAACATTATTTAATTGCATAATAAAACTGAATCACTTAGAAAATATCTTAGACCTGAAAGTCAGTTAAATGTGCTAAACTAAAATGTAGTTTTTGGGTATGACTACCCACCACAGGGGTTTTAAAAAAATACTTTTTGCAATCGTGTGCACCCAGGCCAAAATGGCCCTTGAGTGGACATAATTATGCTGTGGTCCCCATTGCTCCAGCTATGTTACTTTCACTGCATGTATAATATTGTATATCAAGTCCCAAATGGAACTTAGAAAAAAAAGGTCTTCAATATTACAGGTGATGGATGTGCCCCCCCCCCTTCACCCAAATCCGTAACTTACCTTGAACAAAAGACTGATGCACGACTGTGTTATCTTGCAGGGCAAAGTCATCTGGTTGTGTTGTGTAGGTTGATGCTAGTCTATCTTTTGAAGTGGTTTCAGGCGTAGATAAAATATCCAAATATTGTGTGCTGGTCCTGTAGCCACGTTTATTATTCCGATGAATGGTCACTTTTAACTTCGGTTTGAAACTGGTACTACCTTTACGTATTCGACCCATTGCCAATTAAACCATGTAGTGCTATCGATTGAAAATAAACAGTTCAAACAAAGTGATTCATCAAGGCTACAAGCTCATAGTATACATGGACGTGCATCTAATCTCAGCTGGAGGTTGTTGATAAGTCTGCCTCGGACTAGAACTGCCCATGGTGATGGAATTCTTTGTATGTCAGGCAAAAATTACCCGCCCCCCCCCCCCAAAAAAAAGTGATATATCGATAAATAATGATAATATAAAGTCTTGTTTTTCAAATCAAGCAAAAGTTGACTAACACCTAGTTAATTTATATTTATAAACAACGCCACTGGTGGATCCAAGGGAGGGGGAGGAGCCCCTCCGTGGCAGCGTTAAGAAAAATATTTACATTATTCATTCTGGTTTTATTGTCTTACCTTGGAGCAATTAAATTTATTTCTCCAATGTTTTATGTGATATGGACATGTATACCACATAGGCTATACCACATTGCTTATATAACTGGTGCTGTTTTTTTTTCACAAAAAGCTAAAAGCTAAGAAACTACGGGGTCAGATCAATTCATTATCTTATAATGTTATATTATTGTGAATGCATGTATATATACACACAGCTTACAGTCAAAATTGACACAAAGCAATATATTTACCCATTGGTTTTGTCTAGTAGCCATAAGCTCCATAAACACAAGTAGGACATGCCTCCCCTCTCCCCCACCCTCCAAGGACCCAAAGCCATAATGGAAATTATAAGAAATAAATGACAAAAACCCGATTCATCCCACTAAAAGTATACAGGAAAAATATAGAAATAAGTAGTAAGGTTAAGCGAGCTGGCAATATGTATAGCAGGCTTTTTGTGGAATGTTTTTCCAAATTTTAAGGAAGCAACACCTCCTCCCAGCTAGGTCAGTTCTAAGTATGCCCCTGCAGGTTACATAATTCAACTAGGTACAAATAAGGGGGGGGGGGGGGGCAGCAAAGAAACAAAAAGTAATTTTAATAGTATATTTTACAGTGCTCCACAAAAGTACTAGAACAGCCAGTGCACATGTATTTTGCCAGCATTGCTGTCTCCTGATGCATTTCTGTTTCATGAGAAAAGTTGGTGCAGGAGTATATAGAGACCCAAAATTGTTTCATGTATAAGAAAACCGTTGTCCAAATACCTTTGTGAAATTACATGCTGAATTAGGTGTCCAAATACTTTTATTGAACACTGTATATATGTAAAAATATTGGAAACTGATGCCAACTTTAATTTTACCAATTTAGTAGATCTTATGGATACATTCCTGGTTGACTGTAATTATTAGGATCCTAATGATTGTGTTGCCCAAAACGAAACATAATCTTAATATTCATAGTATACCTAATAAGTATGAAGATCTACTTGATTTACTTGAAAAGCTAAATGAAAAAATATTCTACCTGATGTCCTTTTGGGATGTGAAACTTTTCTAAATGAGAGAAATTATGATTGATTTTCATTTTCAACTTGCAACCTTATAGGTGAATATAGAAAAAATAAAACCAAAGGTGGAGTTTCAGTAATGATAAATCACACTTGAAATATTATATAAGGGAAGATCTGAAGATTCCTGAAGAAGGAAAGTTTGAATCATTGTTCCTAGAAATCCCACAAAATTACCAGCCAAATATTGTTATAGGAGAAATTTTTAGGGTTCCTGGCACAAATGAAGCCGAATTCCTCCATACTAACGAAAATGTGATATATAAAATTAAGACAGAACATAAGAGAATTATTATTGGTACTGACCAAAATCTAGACTACTTGAAATCAATGTCCATAATAATACTAAGAAATTCTTTGACATAAATTTGACTCATAACCTTATACCAACTATACGCAAACCTACACGAGTAACTCACAATTCAGCCAGGTTAATAGATAATAGATAATATATATATTTATGCTTCGCAATGTGAAATCTCATATCATAGTTACGAACATATCAGACCATTTCTAATGTATGGCTGTTGTTAAAAACAGTAAATTAATAAATACCTCACTAGATAGTTATACAACAAGGAGAATTAATGGTTTTGTGACATTCATGTTTATGTAACATAAAGTTGTGAAATTGTATTTGCAGAGATTGGAAAAAATAAATAAAATCTCTAAACTTATGTATTAGCCGGTATATATAAAGGAAAAGGTGCAGAATAGCGGGCCCAAATTTATTACCATATTCAGTGAGCTTCGGTGCTATGCTATTCAAATGCTTTAATTAAATGTATGACTTCATAAACAAGTGATGCGGGGTTACATTTTCAAAACATGGTTTATTATTTCATTTTCTCGGGGAGCTACTGCCCCCAAACGCCTGCTATGCAAAAATAGACCAGCCTATTGTAACTGATATACAGTGCAGGGGCGGATCCTGAAAAAATGTGCACGTTGGTTGGATGCAGCCATGGACAGAATTAGTAATTATTGGTTATAATTGGTGCACAGATAGTGCTGTGTGTTCTGCCTTGAATGCTCCAAAATGCTAGCACCATATTTTTAAAAAAATCGTAAATATTTTTTTTAAATTTTTAAGTTGTTTCACGGGTGTGGTACACTAGCACAGTAATATGGTAATAATATTACATTAACCCTATGTTAACTGGCATATTACGTTTTGGTGACATTTCATATTTTTGGGTTTTTTTTGTTACTGTTACCTGTCAGCTAAAAGCTTCATAGCTTATGTTGTTGGGTTTACTGTATCACCTCCAATGTTAAAATAAAATGTTAACTAACTTCATAGTATTTTTAGGGCACAGCAATTATGATTTCAATATTGCGAATATGCAATCAAATTTGTTTACGTTTATTTCAATGAATTAAAGTAAGCATAGTATTAGTTGTACCGTAAAGGATGGTGTTATCGACAGGGCAAAGGTATTATCCACACCCACCTTAGAATCTTAACAATTTGGTTAACAAACTAATTTAAGTGTCGATAATACCCACCCATAACATCAATAATGCAAGTCCATACAAAATTTATCAATTGTATTCATGAAATCATAGATGTCTGAAAGGTGCTGTGACTATATTACTTTGTTAGATTGTAACTTGGGGGAGACACAGTCGACTATATAACATCAGAGGTTCTTGTAGCCCAATGGAGACCTCTACTGTGACCGATGTGAACTTGACACATGAGGTGCATCTGTCTGCCCTCTGGCACACAATGAGCAAACTACCTGGAGGTTGGCAGCCAATGCTCCCAGAGGCCGCCTCTGGTGTTAGTGGCATCTGATTCTATAAATAGTATTTCAGGCATGCACTGAGACCCGGCCAGCCTGGAGAGCAGGGGGCGTGGCCTACATAGTATCCCAGAATCCCCTGCTATAGTTGACCACAGTGTTACAGTCTTTTGACCATATTCTGTACCTCTCAAGAGGTCAACATACGTCTCTTGACCCTTTACCAGCTGCAGTCAAATTCTTGTTAAAAGTCTATAGCTATAGTAAATTTGACGTGTATGAGGTGGGGTATAAGTG
>CAKOAE010000002.1:0-20076 GCA_932294295.1 Alitta virens | reverse complement strand
AGCTTTGTCTAGGTTCAATTTGACCGAAGTAGTAATGACAGTACTAGGCCTTAAAATATAGTACTAAAACGTACACCAGAGGACAGTAAAAGCGTCCTACGTAGTACCTAATTGTACACCAGATGTCTGTAATGTTCTACGACATGTGCTGACATCTAGTGTGACGAGAACAATAGATATAATAGGAAAAAGATAGGTTGAGTTTTAGAACAGGACAAAAGAATATATATATTATATATAGTATTGGTGGTGTCATCTGGAACATGTGTGAGTGTGCTTTAACCTATCAGTCTGGACAGCACTGCTTTTGACAAACAGCTTAGACTGGAGTAGTCCTACATACATTCATTTAAAATGGCGTTAATCTACCGTTGGATTCTTGTTGGACATACAGCATGTCAAAGTGGAGTTACACACAGCTATACACTTTACGATAACAAAGAACAATTTACATCATTGGTTGCCTGTAGAATTAGTAGCAGACAGTTTGTTCGTACAGATACCATCTACAGTGTGTTGGAATATACTACTCGAATTCTTTGTCAGCCACCAGTGATCGGTGGTTTAATGCCCTATGCTTACGAAGGGTTAGAGGCTGGCCAGTCTGATGAGGGAGATGATTCATCTGCAGAATCTGAAGACTCTGATAATAGTATTGATATTACGAAACCATTAGCAGAATCTGAAGACTCTGATAATAGTATTGATATTACGAAACCATGGATTCGCTGGGAGTTATACAGAAAAGCCCGATGTGGCAATGACAGCCATTATATCTTGCATCGCGCTAATCACCAACTCAATCTGAATATGATGGAGTGTATATATGAATTTTCAGAGTATTTTGTAACTGAAGTATGCTGTTACCAACCTCAATGGAGACTGCATATCTATTGTATGTAACTTCCTGTGTGTAAGATACATGATTATTATTAGTATGTTAGTAATGTTTGTATAAATTGCATATAATTTGTAACTTGTGTAAATAGGTTGTACTATGTAGGACATATATATATATATATATATATATATATACAATATAACTGTGCAGTGACATGTAACACTTACCATGCAGCATTTGTTGAAGATCACATGGGCTGATGTATAAAAAATAGTGTTAGATGTCATAAGAGTTACCATGGTGAATGGACCAATCAGAAGCTGTATATACAAATAGGTAGTAGAAATAAGGTGGTAGGGGTACTGCGATTGAAGCACTCTTCCGGTGTACATGAATACATTAACATGGATATTTTGATGAAACATGCTGCTGTGATAATAGGCACAATCGATGGTGCCGAAGCCTTAACTACATTGAAGGACAATGGATACCTCAACTGGTCATCGTATCTGACATTGCGAGACTACGAAGATAGTGAAATGCAGACTTTGAAATTGGTGGACATGCTGGTTGTGCAGGAAAATCACAAGGCTATAGCGAAACTTTTTGAAATCATTCGTATCAGCTACCCTGATTTATGTAGCATGATTCCTGAAATATCTTATGGACAAAGATATTCCGTCTATATCGGACACAATGATTTTTTGAAAGTAATGGTCAATGATGGTAATGTGACAGTGGACATAATGAAAATGGAGGCAAGTACATATGCATTTCAGTATGTATAGGGTTTAGTGACCGATTGATATATGTTTACAAACTATAATATGTATCTCATTTTCTTATACAGACATATGATGACAAAGCTGAACACGCATGCGTATGCCTAAATCTTCAGAGATGGTCAGCACTGATGCAGACAGTGGATGTTGTCAAATGTGCTATAGGTACAAATCATCAAGTGCATTTGGGAGGAGGCTATTACATTGAAACATTTTTTAACAGTGACAATGTACACATTACCAAGTATGATAAACAAGAGGATGGTATATGTAGTATTAGTCTTGCTCAAAGCATAGTGCTAACCAGATATCAGTTTATAACAATTTCAGAGAATTTTGACAAAATTCAAGATGTTACTCCAGAGCTTAGTTTGATAATACCCTGTTATATGAATGAAGATCACCAAAATCAAATGGGTTATGCCATGTGTCCAGAATGTAGTCCTTTTGGCGATGAAGACTGTTGAGATTATGTGAATATATGTAAATATTGTTGTGTATACAATAAATGGATGTTTACATAATACAAGGTGGTTGTTTATATATAACTCTGTGAATATAATAATACTGTGTATTAATCAACAAGATGGCTTAGTGCATAACATTGCGAAATGGTCATTATCATGTGACATCATGTAATCTGAAGTGCAGCCTGATTGGCCCTTATCACGTGACAATACACAATCGCATGTGCAATCTTATTAAGATTCTGTAAGAACTTTTAAGGGTCAGTTAACATTGAGACATGGAAGCTAGCAGAAACACCCTGTCTACTCAGAGCTCTGTATCATCAGACAAATGGTATATTCTTGGAAGAACTCTACCTAAGAGTGAAATAGTGTTTCTGAGTCAGGTGTTAATTTTGTACACAGTTATTATAGCCTCACTTGTGAATCTCTCTTTAGGGAGTACATCTGAAACGTGGCTCATTTTGGTAAGTACGAGTCTTGGAGCAATCTTGCCAAATCCCCAGTTGCTACCAACCCCACAGTTGCGTAAAATAACTGAAATACAATACCCACACTGTGCACCAGCTGAAAGGAATACAGTTGTATAATAATGGATGATAAAGAATTGGACGAATATCTGTCAAAAGTGTACTATTCACCAAGATCTCCAGCAAGTTATTATGGAGCAGACAGACTTTGGGATTATATTAAAACAAGAGAAGATTTACCACCCAATCTCCATTTTGATGGAGTTAAACGATGGCTGAAGGAACAGACCACACACACAATTCACAGCAAACCTACAACCCATTTTGCTACTGAAAGGATTATTGTGGAATATCCAGACATGCAGTGGGATTGTGACCTACTACAACTCACAGGGCTGTCAGAATATAACAATGGTTATAAATATTTGCTTGTATGTATTGATCTATTTTCTAGATATCTATGGGCACAGCCTTTGAAAAGTAAGAGAGCTGCTGAGGTAGCAAATATGTTTGAGAATGTCATATCACAAGGGAGGAAGTGTGAAATTATTCGCACTGATCAAGGAAAGGAATTTACAGGAACAGCCTTTCAAGAATTACTGAAAAAGGAAGGTATTTCACACATGCGTGCATATGGTGTCCATAAAGCCAACTATGCTGAACGTGTCAACAGGACAATTGAAGACAGATTATACAAATACTTCTATGAAAAACAGACATTTAAATATATTGATATATTGGATGATATCATATGGTCATATAACCACACCAAACACTCCAGTATAGGTATTGCTCCAGCAGAAGTCAATAGTGGGAATATAAATGATATTTATCAGCGTGTATATGTCCCTGAACTTAATAAAAGAGCCCAGCATCAACCGCACCATTCATTCAATGTGGGAGACTTGGTGAGGTTAAGCCATACAAACGGGCCATTTGATCGTGGTTATCAAGAGCATTGGACTGAAGAACTGTTTAAGGTTTATCAAAGTCTTCCATCACATCCTCCAAGATACAAAGTTCAGGATCTTGCAGATGAACATATAAAGGGGTCGTTCTATGAGGAGGAACTGCTCAAGGTCAATGTGTCAAATCCCGAACTCATAGTATACAAAATAGAGAGAGTTCTTTCAACCCGAAGAATTGGGAAAAAACAGTTAAGCCTCATCAAGTGGTACGGTTACAGTGACAAATTTAATAGCTACATTCCTACAGAGGATATTCAAGAGTACTTAGGAAAATAATGTATCTGTACATCTCCAGTGATCAGAGCGAAAATGTGTTCTCAGGCAATTCTCCCACGGCATTCAGAATCAAACTCCCACGGCGGATAGATCTGAAGCCCCCAGACATTTGGACCATTGCAATATTGGATATTGACTTACCTCCACTGGCAGAGAAGTACAAACCTAGATATATCACAGTTAATACCAACGTATGTAAACCCAGTTTTATGAACAGCTCACAGGCACCTATTTTGCAAAGAATGTACTATCACCAGTTGCAGCAAAAAGGTTCCTATATCTTTGATCACCCTCGATATATACCTGTCACTGCAGACTCTTTGGATGCATTGAGCATCTACTTATTGGATGACAAGGGTGAGGAGCCATCATTTAAAGGTGGACATTCATGTTGTACACTACACATTGATACATCACAACAGTAATGGCAACTACCAGTTATTATGCCACAGATGGAGGGTTTGATTATGAAACATTTGCAGACCATTTTCTGAAGCAAGCAGAGGGTGAAAATAAACCACTGCTTGTACACAATATGACTAATATGGCTACTTTCAGTAAGTCAGACAATGGGGGGCGTGGACGTATTGTTCTTATTAACACAAGGAAAAACAAAGAAAAACTGGCAGAGGGAGGTACTATTGCCAAACTTGAGGTAATTGACCCTACTGAAGGTGCACGGAGAAGAGCTGTTGCAGAAGTTCATAATAAAGAGCGGGGTAGCACTGCTAACCTTCATTCAAGAGCAAGCAAGAGGAAGAGGAAGACATCATTAACATCACAGAGGAAGAAAAAAGCTACAGTAAAGCAAGACACTAGTTCTTCAGGTGACATTTTTGACGATTAATTTGGTTGGAAGAATATCAGAAGAATGAGCGAAACACTTCTGGCAGATGCCTATGTAGGGTATCCTGAGGAACTTGCTATTTTTGAAAAGCCTATTCAGAATGTGGGTGTTAAGAGATGTCACTGCACTACTTACTACCCTGTAAATGATTTTTCCAATCAAGGTGTTATACAATTTTCTGTGCAAAATAATTCCTCATCATATATAGATTTAAAGAAAACTCTGCTTAATATAACATGCAAGATTGTTGCACGCAATGGTGATATGGTAAAAACCCCTGCAAGACCAGCAACAAAGCCTGCTACTGAAACCACTGATGAGTCTGCTGCAGAGGCTACAGCCGTTGCTGCTGAACAAGGTGTTAAAAGAGGCATTGTGGGAGTGGTGAACAATTTCATGCACAGTATGTTCAGTCGCGTGGACGTCGCACTGCAAAATAAAGTGCTCACTCATGCTGACCAGGCATATCCTTATTTAGCATACATTAAGGCTTTGCTGTATACCCCAAAAGAACAACAGGAATCATCACTACAGACACAGATGTATTTTAAAGACACACCCCCTAATCTGCATGACAATAATTGGTTTTTTGGAGACAATGCAGCCTTGAAAACCAGAAGCAAGTTTTTTGACAATTCCAAGGAAGTTGATATGAGTGGTCATCTATATAGTGATGTCCTTGACATCAACAGGTTTATCCCTTATGGCATACCTCTAAATGTAACATTGTATCCTAGTTCACCAGAGTTTTGTCTGATGTCACCAGACGCTGGTACAGCTCAATACAAGGTGGTCATAACCAAAGCATCATTAAGTGTTTGTATGGTTGATGTAAATCCTGTAATATTGACCTCACATGCTGCTACTTTACAAAAAAAACCTGCGGTATTTCCATACACTAAAACAGAGGTTAAAAAATTTACTTTAGCACGTGGTGTATTTAGTGGAGAAGTAAATGACCCTTTTTCTGGTGCAGTGCCCCATGAAATGGTGTGTGCTCTTGTATCAGATTCTGCCAATCATGGTCAGATAAAAGAGAATCCTTTTCTCTTTGAACACAATCACCTCAATTTCATTCAAGTTACTGTTGATGGGCAAGATATGACACAGGCCCCAATTCAACCTCGTTATGGTGATGAACCTGAAGATGGTCTGTATATTGATGCCTATGGTTCCCTGTGTGGTATTAATGGTATAGATGAGAGTGCACCCATATCACGCAAAGAATTCCCTGAAGGTTTCTGTTTCTATAGATTTGTCTCTGAAGCTATTCCTAGCGGTAATGATGATGTCATACCATTAAAACGTCGAGGAAATATGAGAGTGTCTGTAAAATTTGAAAAGAAGCTTACACAACCAACAACATTAATTATATTTGCAAAATTTCCTGCCGCTCTCAAAATTGACAAAAACAGGGCAGTACATGAAGTTTAAGTAGTCGTTATTGTGACACTGTGGAGACAAGTTCAGAGCAAGTAAGGTCTTCATAACTTAACACTATGGAAGCATATACACAATGTGGTATGCCCTTTGATTTACCTAAAACACTATTGGTCATTGGAGCGTCCCAGTCTGGAAAAACGTTTTTCATTCAGCAGTTATTACTGCAGAATAAGCAGATGTTTACACCAGCACCAAGTAAAATTATTTACTGCTATACATCATGGCAAGAAAAATATGATGTCTTGGAGAAGGCATTGGGTGAAATGATTCAATTTAGAACAGATATTCCCAGCAGTGAAGAACTGACAGCAATTTGGCAAGAAACTCATAAGGAAACACTTTTGATTCTTGATGATAAAATGAGTTGTCTTAATGACAGTCTATCGGGACATTCAGTAGTAGACATAGTATGCGTACTGTGTCACCATTGCCATGTGTCATGCATTATAACACTTCAAAATCTTTTTCATGCTAGTAAGACAGTGCGAGAGATAAGTCTTAATTCACAATATATATGTCTGTTTAGGAATAATAGAAGTGCAAGACAGGTACACACCCTAGGTAGCCAAGCCTTTCCTGGTCAAACGCAATATTTTATGGGTAGTTATGACCTAGCAACTGCCAAGAATTATGGTTACATGATTGTAGATTTATCATCAAATATTGACGCTAGACTGAGATTGAGAAGTGCCGTATTTCCAGGCGAAGAAACGATCGTATATCTCCCAAAGAAATGAACACCATCAAGGAGAATATTATATTTCTGCAAGCTGTGGGCAGTCTACCTGAACCTCAAGTTAAAGAACTATTGGCAACTGCTGATAAGGGACAGTTGATTGCTATAGCTGAGGTATTTAAAAATGTTCTTGGGAGGGTAATCAGGCTCCCAATGGAGTATAAAGACAAGCTTACTAAGGACAGAGACATCATTCGGTCCATCGCGGACAACAAAGTCTCACATAAGGAGCGACTGGAAACTCTTGTCAATTCATCTTACATAGTGTCTTTGCTCATAAAAGCTGTACTCAAAAGACTTCTCACTTTAGCAAAATAACAATGGCTGAGGAACATATAGTGATACCTCGTGAGCGCTACAATAGACTCATGCAACAGGTGAACAAGAAAAACGCTGGAGATGTAAATATAGAAAACACACATCACAGCACTGCAGTAACAAAACACAGTGAGGAACCGGTTGAAAAAGAAACGTCTGATGTAGAGAACCCCCAACTTAGGACAAGAACTGATGTTACAATGGATAAAACTGAGGAAAATACTAATGTACAACCGCCAGGAATAACTCCAGAAGAATTCCAACGTCTACTCAAGAAAAGACCAAAAAAGCAATTTGAAGAACATAAAAAGAAAGGTGTGAAAAAACGAACAGTGAAAGCTGTAAAAAAAACTAAAATGAATGATTCTGGTAAAAAACGAAAAGTTAATAAAATTGTAAGAAGAATAAAACAAAAGTGGTTGAAATTTGAGTAACTATATGTGATGTAAGATGAAGTATTATTCTTCATTATTATTATTACAAAATACATATATATATATATATATAATACTGTTAAGTTATTATTATTGACTCTGTAGTAATTATATGTACATCATGATCAGATAATGAATAAATGCTTTGCAAACGTCTGGCTAAGTTTTGTTTATTATTTAAAACATCAGTCAAAGTGCTGACATTTGTATTCGATATATCTGAATAGAATTTATTTGAAATAGAACAATTGACCTTCTACATGTACAAATTCACTGCACATTAGTGTTTTGTTGAGATAAATACATGCAACAATGACTATACATTAGTGTTTGTTGAGATAAGCAAGGATATGTTACAGTCTTGACCCCTGTAATTTAAAAGAAGTGACCCCACAAAATAAAAAGAAATGGTAATGTAAGTCGTAGTTTGGGGTACTGCGTATAATTATTAACATTTAGATTACATGAATTGAGGACGTGTTCTTTCTCTTACACCCTATTGGGCTACAGACACTGTGAAGGTGGCTCCCTCTAGGGAGCGTACATGTTCATTGGTTAATAAAGATGTATCTAACATATATAAGGGTGTGCGGTCTTTACTCTGCCTCTATTACTTCAACTGTAGTTTGAACTTTCGTTTTTAGATTACTACTATTATTACTAGTAGTAATTATTCATTTTTAAAAGTGAAAGATGACCAAGATATATTACAGTACCAGTGGTACAAGAGTTAGAGGCAAGTTCCTCTGGTTCAGAGAGTTGGGACACCGCAAATTCATGGTCCTACAACGGTATCAAGGCCGTGTGAAGTTGCACATCAGAAATTATGTGTTGGAAGAAGAAGAGTTCATCCTCATCCCATCAAAAAGGGGGGTTGCTATGGACAAACAGCAGACTCGGGACTTCATGGCGTCCATAGGAGATTTGCTCAAAGTGATCAAAAAAGTAAGTATGAGTTCTTATTAATTAAAGTATATGAAGTGATATGTAACATTATATTAAGTACATTTGGTCATTTAATGCTAACCAGCGAAGAATCAAACTCTTTCATCTGATCATGATTGTAGAATATACCTGTATATGCCTATAAATGTACATTGAACTCTTTATGTCAAATTACCCATTATGACCAAACCAGTAATGTCAAATTGGGCCATTAATTCGACCCTAGTATATATAAAACTGAACATGCATTGTTATGGTCATTATAGGGTAAAGCAGATGAAAGCGATGAAGAGCTGTCTAATGACGATGCCGAAGATACTGGTGACGATGACGAAACACCTGTGGACGATGACATGCCAGTTGATGACTCATCCAATGATGCCAAAAAAGCCTTCATTCCTGCAGAGCTTAATGTTCATATTGGAAAAAATCTCTTCGCTGTTGCAAAGAAGGAATATGGTTGCGTAGACATACGCCATTACTTCTTCACAAACAGTTCCTTGAAGTCATTGCACCCTACAAGAAAGGGCGTCAATTTGAGTAGCTATGAATTCGCTACACTAATCAAGGAACTTCCAGCGCTAGAAGTAAAATGGGCTGGTCTGAAAGTTCTTACAGAATGCTCATTAACACATGCATGTAGCATACAGCAGATGAAATGCGCTCATTGCACGCCGTCTCCCGCAAATAATGAAACAGATGGGGCTACGAAAGTGGCTCATGCAGATGATCTTGAGGCAAAAGATCAACAGAAGCACCCAAAAGCATCGGGAAGTCCTGACAAAAGGAGGCGCATGTCACCTGTAATTATTAACGATGCTAATGATGGCAGCTCCACAGAGGAGAATGCAAACTCGCCTATTTTGATTGCCTCTGATGCGGGTGGTTTGTTTGACATGCCTAACATCTCCGGGGGTACACCCAAAAAAAGCAAAATCACTCTATCTAAAAAGGAGACCCCCAAAATACGTAAACTAACACGCGCAATCATGTGATTTGTCTATGTGTGTTGGTATGCATGTAATTAGATAATATCAAGTTTATTGTTTAACGTTAATTATGAACCACTAAAATCATCAGTGTATAGTTAATTATTATTATGTGAACCAAGTGTATAGTTTACGATTATGTTATGTAACATTAAATGTGTAATGTGATGAATTGTAACAGTTAATATATTAATATTAGTAATTTGATGAATACAATGAACTTGTTACCAATATTATTATATATCATACTTATAAATCAGGGTGAACTGTATCAAGCATCCAACAATGTAGTGCCTGTTATAATTGTAGACTGCTTTGAACAGTTATATATGTTTGCTTCAGTAATAAACAATTACCAAGTTCAGAAAAGCGCTGGTGAATTGACAATTCGGTGTTGTTGTTATTGTAGTTTTTAATACAGAATATTATTTAGATATATATATATATATATATATATATATATATGTGTATTACTTTTCATTACTTCTACCACCAACTTGGTCATACTTTTGTTGTCATACCTAAAGTCATCTGAGAGTCCTACTTACACATGATATAATATCTCTATGTGTATTACTCTTCATTACTTCTACCACCAACTTGGTCATAATTTTGTTGTCATACCTAAAGTCATCTGAGAGTCCTACTTACACATGATATAATATCTCTATGTGTATTACTCTTCATTACTTCTACCACCAACTTGGTCATACTTTTGTTGTCATACCTAAAGTCATCTGAGAGTCCTACTTACACATGATATAATATCTCTATGTGTATTACTCTTCATTACTTCTACCACCAACTTGGTCATAATTTTGTTGTCATACCTAAAGTCATCTGAGAGTCCTACTTACACATGATATAATATCTCTATGTGTATTACTCTTCATTACTTCTACCACCAACTTGGTCATAATTTTTTTGTCATACCTAAAGTCATCTGAGAGTCCTACTTACACATGATATAATATCTCTATGTGTATTACTCTTCATTACTTCTACCACCAACTTGGTCATAATTTTGTTGTCATACCTAAAGTCATCTGAGAGTCCTACTTACACATGATATAATATCTCTATGTGTATTACTCTTCATTACTTCTACCACCAACTTGGTCATAATTTTTTTGTCATACCTAAAGTCATCTGAGAGTCCTACTTACACATGATATAATATCTCTATGTGTATTACTCTTCATTACTTCTACCACCAACTTGGTCATAATTTTGTTGTCATACCTAAAGTCATCTGAGAGTCCTACTTACACATGATATAATATCTCTATGTGTATTACTCTTCATTACTTCTACCACCAACTTGGTCATACTTTTGTTGTCATACCTAAAGTCATCTGAGAGTCCTACTTACACATGATATAATATCTCTATGTGTATTACTCTTCATTACTTCTACCACCAACTTGGTCATAATTTTGTTGTCATACCTAAAGTCATCTGAGAGTCCTACTTACACATGATATAATATCTCTATGTGTATTACTCTTCATTACTTCTACCACCAACTTGGTCATAATTTTTTTGTCATACCTAAAGTCATCTGAGAGTCCTACTTACACATGATATAATATCTCTATGTGTATTACTCTTCATTACTTCTACCACCAACTTGGTCATAATTTTTTTGTCATACCTAAAGTCATCTGAGAGTCCTACTTACACATGATATAATATCTCTATGTGTATTACTCTTCATTACTTCTACCACCAACTTGGTCATAATTTTTTTGTCATACCTAAAGTCATCTGAGAGTCCTACTTACACATGATATAATATCTCTATGTGTATTACTCTTCATTACTTCTACCACCAACTTGGTCATAATTTTGTTGTCATACCTAAAGTCATCTGAGAGTCCTACTTACACATGATATAATATCTCTATGTGTATTACTCTTCATTACTTCTACCACCAACTTGGTCATAATTTTGTTGTCATACCTAAAGTCATCTGAGAGTCCTACTTACACATGATATAATATCTCTATGTGTATTACTCTTCATTACTTCTACCACCAACTTGGTCATAATTTTGTTGTCATACCTAAAGTCATCTGAGAGTCCTACTTACACATGATATAATATCTCTATGTGTATTACTCTTCATTACTTCTACCACCAACTTGGTCATAATTTTTTTGTCATACCTAAAGTCATCTGAGAGTCCTACTTACACATGATATAATATCTCTATGTGTATTACTCTTCATTACTTCTACTACCAACTTGGTTATAATTATTGTTATCATTCCTTATAGTCATGCGCAGTTGAGTCATGCATAATATAATTAGTGTCATTCAATCTACTATAATTATTGTTATCATTCCTAAAAGTCATGTGCAGTTGAGTCATGTATAATATAATTAGTGTCATTCAATCTACTAAAGGTTACGTAACATAATATAATTTGTTATCATTCAGTCTAAATGATTACATGTAATTCAAGTGGTTATTAGTCATAATAAACAATGTTTACACATGTGCATGAAAATGTTGTGTGTTAGCAATATAAAGTAAAGAATATTTACAATGACAATATATTGGTCTTATGTAACAAACCACTTAGGTGTTTAAAATAGATAATTAGGTAACACATATTTCTATTAAGATTGAATTAAATAACACAAAAGTGTCATTTGGATACATAAAGTATACATGTCTGACATGTTCACAATTTTGCTATCGTCTGTGACATTATGGTCGCTATGCAGTGGCTATGATTTCCACTGCGGCCCCTGCATATGCACACCCCTTGAAGAACATACATTTTTAGCCAACTGTACAGGTGCTCCAGATTTGGCTGAGATACTTACAGCAACCTTTCCAAAGGTTATCCAGAGGGGATTGGTGATCATAGATGTGAGGGGTACAGTTATGTGTGCTGCAGATGCCCCTGATGACCACGATTACCCTTATGAGGTGATATTTTATAGTAACACATCACCTGAAGACAGCAGTACACTTCAGGAAACCACCTATTTTGATGGTGGTGCTACTGGGTCACCCACAGGCACAATTCTTGGGGGCATAGCATTGTGCTTTGTAGTTGTATGCATCATAGCCATATCATGTGTATTGTATAAAGTGAGTATACTCATTATTCTTGTTTCTTAATATAGTTATAGTCTGTCGAAGTATTGTTTTCTTAATATTTATAGTTGGCACATTCTTATAACAGTGATTATAGTTTATTGATTATTTTATATATATATTAAAGCCTTACAGGGTCGGCATGCTTTATGCTGTGTAAATATGTATATTAACAAGGCCTGTGTTACTGCACTAGCTGTTTATATATATTAAAGCCTTACGGGGTCAGTATACTATGCTGTGTAAATTGTGTGTATATTTATTCATTAAAAACTTTTACAAACGATCTGTGTGATTTACTACACTATAAATATATATAGCGATAACCAGTGAGCTAAATACGTACTGATGCATGTGGCACCATCTATAACCAGAATTAACTGAAGTGTAAAGTGGTGAACCATAAACATACACTCTGAATGATGTGTATACATGGTGCAGGAGCCAAGATCTTCGTCACACTTATTAATTCATCGTCTACGCTGATCCTTCAGCAAGTGCTGAGGTCAAAAATCTCTCAGCACTATAAAGCATCCTGTCTACATCCTGTCTCGATAACGGCTAAGGCTACTACACCTTTTGTATATTATTACAATAATGTTTTAAAAAAGCTTGTAATATATGTGCATTATTTAATAGCATCGACTTATCTTAGATAATGATCAACTTAAATGCATATAATAACACATAACACTAGTTAAGTATAAAATAATAACCAAATATGTTATTCTGTTCAACTAAAATGTCATAAAACAACAATGTATCAGCTATATAATAAACACTGTAATTGGTAAGAATTCATTAAGAAGACATCAAATTGTATGATAGTACAAACACTGTACCAGATATATATTACATATAATAATAAACATATATGTTATTCTGTTCAACTAAAACATGTCATAAACAACAATGTATCAGCTATATAATAAACACTGTAATTGGTAAGACATCAACTGTATGGTAGCCAGCTTTAAGGTATACAAACACTGTACCAGATATATATTATATTGTTATTGTTAATTAATTACATGAAAGACGTCACTTGTGTAGAAGTGGATGCAGCGTCCTCAAACTCATCGCTAAATGCGGGCCTCCGGCTTACACGTGACTGTGTGCGGTAATTAGGATTGTATATGCTGGTATCTTCATTCTTATTTCTTCGTTTCCTGCGGATCACACGTACAACTGCGAATACTACCTATAATGATATAACACAAACAATAATAATGGCAGCGTTACACACATATAAATATATATATTAATGGCAACAGTAATCACTAGTCACCTTTACACACATGTATACTGTGAGGATGATTAATAAGCATGTGTCAATTGATATTTCAGTCTTGAAATTCAAGAGCCAGCTCCATTTAGTTGGGACAGTGAGACATGCAGCTGCTGCAGCAGCTGCAGCAGAATCATAAGGTCGAGCGCCACCTGGTGTTGTTAACTGCTCTACCCCTGTTACAGTGGTGGATTCCTGAAATATAGTACTGTGGTGTATCCTGACAGTTGAAGCCCTCACATGCATGGAACTTGATGCTAAAACCTCAGCGTGTTTAGTTGTAGCTACCAAATTTGTGGTATATAATATCCTACCAGTAGTGGAATCTAGAGTGGAATTGAAGACCTTCGGTGCCCCAGATGTATCAGGCGTTGTAATTTCCATAGCATCAACAGTATTTGCATCTGTAATGATATCAATATACTCATAATATATAATTATGATGATGTATAATAAACAGTGACAAATACACACCTAAAGTTATCATATGTGTACACAGAACTTTGTACAATTAACACAACTAACCTGTACTGATTGCTGAACACACCACTGGCAGCTGAGGGACTGCATCATTGCAGAACACTGTACCAGTCATATCAATGATACCTATCATCATATTCAGCTTTGTAGGGAAATGTGGAATTGATCTCAAAAAAGTGGATTTCCTACATGTTACAATAACTTTGCCATTAACGCCATAACTACATAAACAAAGGTCAAACTGATTTGCTTCAGGCATTGATCCACACGAAAACGAATAATCCGCCTTACATGCATGTATAATACACAAGGCAAACGTAATGAATCCTGTAAGTGAGGCCATTTCACTTCATGAACTGTTCTTGCAAATCCTAGGTACTTGTGTGCAGACATAATTCTTATCACAACTTTTTTGTTACACTGTCAAAGCGTGATGCATAATCCAATATTCATGACTTGTGCGCAGGCATATTCTTATCACCACTGTTTGTCTGTTGCACTGCCAAAGCTTGATATATAATCCAATATTCACGGAGAGTAGGCCAAATGTATCAAAAACGCATCTTTTCTGATATGGCAATGTTATGCGCTAATGCCTCAACGATAACATTGTATTATGATTGCTTAGTGTAATATTCATGGAACTGAGAGTTGGCAGATATCAGAAAACATATCATTTACAAATTGTTGGCAGACATGTCATTACACATTAACACAGCATTGATAATATACACTGGCTACGTATTGATAATATATACACTGGCTACTCATTGATAATATACACTGGTGTGCATAGCTATATACATACACATGTACATAATGTTTATATATATATATATATTATATACATACAATCAATACCCATATGGAAACGTTTTGAAACTGTCTAGTGCAACAACACGCTTTGTAAACACCTTTTTAAATGTTTTGGTGTATGGTCTGTTGTAGACGATACCTAAATGTTTCACCCTACATATCTGTTTTGAAGGTGGTAATTTAATTGTTTCAATTGTATCCAGTAAAACCTCTTTCATTGAATCAAAATCAATGAATTGACTGTTCACATAATTAAGGGTGATTCCTTTAACTTTGGTGACACTCTCACCATTATTAAGCTTGTAGCTATAGCTCTTTGGACCTGTTGATATATATGCTGTGATATGTGTGTTACAAGGTAACTCATCAGTGAGGTCCCCCAGAAGGTCCCCTGTTTCCAAGAGATCTTTTTGATGTTTGTTTTGCACAAATATAACAGAATCTGTATCAAAATACAGAGTTTGTTCACATGTCTTTTCTAATATACCAAATAGGTGTAGACGGGCAAGTGATGTTGTAAATGTCCCAATGATTTCATTTGTAAAGGTGTTTTCCTCCTCAAATGATTCTGTACATTTCAGTTCGACCACTATCACTTCAGGTGTGATAATGTGGAAGTTTGTTACCTCTTTGGTAGGGTCATTTCTGATTTTTGTGTATTCTACCTTGGACTTAATATATTGTGTTCGGGGGAGGTCACCCCTCTGTATAAACTTACCCCATAACGTATTGGCGTAAAGCTTCGAAACCATCCTAAGTGATGGATTGTACTGTATCTTCCTTTTATCAAGAAGTATCCCCTGCTTGTCATGATAATATTGTATATAGTTATCTCTATCTTCCTCGGTCTCAACCCAGCTGGGGTAACCGGAAGCTTCCTGCTTTACCTTCAGGAACATTTTGACATAATCCTGAAATATATTACAGCCTATATCATGTGTAGTTTGAGGATAGTGATAAATCTCATATATTTTCACTATTTTATAACCATGTTGAACGGCTACCTTGACTTCTTCTGTTGTCCATGTACCCACAATTGCTCTGTCACCGTCAGTGCAAACACAAGGTTCTACACTCTCCAACCTTGCACACTGTGAGCACAGGGGAAATTTCAATTTACCGTTACACCTTACAGGTAGTACTGGTATGAAAAGCTTTCTTGGTGGGACCACTTTAAGTTTCACCAACCCATAATAGGTTTTTAGTGTGTAGTCCATTTTGGACTGTTCTGTTATGATATCTGGGTGACACGTAGGGTACTCTGTATTAACGTTTACGTAACTATAGAGAGAAGTCACGTCATAGAATTTGATCAGCTCATCATCTGTGGCCTCATGTAAAAGGGATACTGGTGATACACGCCCCCCAAAGAAACTGTCGCGTATCTTCAAGGGCGTCACAAGATCCACAGAGTTCACAAATGCTTTCATGACTTTGCTATGTTTAACCATTTTGTCAAACTCACATTCCCATATGTGCACAACTTTATAACCTTTGTCACCTATTTCTTTAAGTCTAGTCAGCGTTCTCTGATAAATCTTCTCAAGAGTGGCACCTGTGCGGGGGTCACGTGCATGTCTATCTTTCCGACATGTATGACCATGCCAGCGACACCCTAAAAACTCATAAACTGTATCTGACCCTTCACGCTTTCCATCACAGTGATAATTAGTCCCTGGAATTCTGAACTCACCACCATTACGACTGTGGTGAATGACACATTCTGACACTTTCGCCACCCATTCGAGCCATGCCACAGCCTTGTGACTGTCATTGGGGTGCTTAGTGTAGCCTCTGGCAGGTATCTGTGGAATGGGGGAACTTAAGAATTTAGTTTTCACAATCTGTTCACTGTCAATGTCAACCCCTTTGATACTCCATTGACCTTTTTTCAATATAGCCACCTCATGCGTTCCGTCAATGAGTTCCACTTCATGCTCCTCATGGAGAAGCATCTCTCGCACTATTTGCATAGCACTTGATGCTATTGTAGCATGTGCAAAAGGATCTACTCCTTTTGCATCTTGTGCTGTCATGTCCATCAAAAGTGCACGGAATTTTGTGCAAGTTTCCCTTAATATGGTAACATCTGATCGTGTGTATGCAAGTATTTCTGTTTGGAAATTAAACACTTTATCTGTCTGCTTCTCATGCCACTCCATGAATATTTCTCGGTCTTTCTTAGACATATACTGTACACCATAATAGCTGGGGTCAGGAAAGGGACCAATGTAATTCTGATTACTCTTTGTATTCAGATAATGTGGAAAATCTCCCTTTTTCAGTTCAGTCTGCAGCCCTAGTGCAGCAGGTAATTTTTTTAAAGCCATAGGCAGGAAATTTAAGCTATCAATACACCGTATATCAACACCTTTTTTGATAGTCATGGTCATGATTTTGCTCCCTGCATAGACAACTTCAGGAAAAACCCCATTATTGATACAGTGGTTCAGGAGGAAATGCGAATCAAATGATTTTGCATTGTGTGCTATGGCTACAAACCCTTTGTGTTGTGGGGTGAGAAGCCACTTACAGAAAGCATCACATGTATCAGTACCCTTAAAGATCATTTCCCTTTGCCCACATAGTTGGTTAGAACATGATGCTCTAAGGAATCCATCTTTATTCTGTGTGCTACACTTACTGCAGCGGTGTCCACAATTTGCACATTTTGATTCCGCTGTGAATGTGTCGTCTTTGCAAATGTCACAAGCGCTCTGACACACCAGGTAATTAGGTACATGTCTCTCCAACCCACAATATCCTCTTTTACAGTTAACACATTTCCTACACCTTACACACATCTGCTCTGGAAGACAATCACTGCACTCGCTTTTAGGTCTGTTCAAGTAACCCTTATCACATGTTATGCGCTCATCTTGTGACGTTTCAAAATCATAGTAAATGAAACGTCCATCTGTTGTTTTAGGTTTCTTTATTCTATAATAACATAGATGTTCACCTACCACATACTCCTGGCAGCAGAAGCAGTACCATTCGTGACACATATGCTTAGCAGCATCACGTTTGGTTTTGTCAAGAATTTTATAGCACTTTAGACATCTGTAGTAGGTATCACATAGGGACAATCTCTCCTCACCTTTATTGACACCTGCATTGTACACTCTGCTTTCTTGATGACGTAAGTAACATTGCATACTTCTACACACCATGTTACACCTGTCACAAACCATTGAATCATCCCTATAACGACACTTGTCTGTGTTGCACGTAGCACATACTGATTCACAACTATGTCGCCATTTTTCACTATAAGTTGTTAAGCACTCTTCACAGAATTTTTTATAGACAAAAAAGCCCTTGATGTTAACAATGCTGTGATAATGCTGATCTTTCAAATACAGATAAATTTTTTTTTTCCTCTCAGTTTTACCTGTGTACACTATTTCTTCGCCAATATCGCCAGACACTACAACTATTTGTACATTAAGACAATCTTCAAACTTATACAAATCGTGTACAGGTACTGAGACATCATTTGGTAAACCTGCTTCCTTGAGCAGTTTCAACGCTTGACTACGTTGTGTATGCGGTTTCCTACACATTGTAGAATTCTTGTGCACAAACTTGTTAAACTTAGCTTGAGGCATTTTATTCAACTTTGCCATACATGTGACTATAGCGCGTGCTGCGCATATAAACTCATTAGGTACTTCAGGAATGGTCACCATACTCCTCTTTTGCTTTATTGAACACTGGTCAGACAATGTATCAACATTTACTATGGCTCTTCGCCCTCCACCAGAATCGGAGGCCTCCATTACTCCTACATTGACCTCGAATGTATCGTCTACAGTTAAGTCTTTGTTGGACTGTAGAACAGCTTCAAATCTGTATTCCATAACAAAACAATGGTCAGGAATACACAAAAACATTTGTAATGTACTAATATATAATAATAATAATAATAATATATATATATTACTCACCTCTCCATTATCACTTCAGATGTAATATTATGTTGGGGTTGACAGTGAATAGTTATTTCTTTGTCTAACCCTATGTGTCTGATTGATAACCGTGCTTTGTCATTGGGGTTTGGATGGTTGGCTCTCACTCTGTCCATTACACTACCAAACATAGCACCCAGGTCATTTGTGATGTCAAGTAATTTCTTCCCTTGATAGTTATTGTTAAATTTGGCTTTGAAAGTAACTTCTTCCACGCCATATTTTCGGGCTCTTCTCTCATTGATCTGTTCAATCCTATAAGGAACAGTATCCTCATCCTCATCCTCCTCATACTCCTTGTCATGCGATATGACACGACGTTTTGCAGGTGGCTCTTCAGACATGTTTGTTGTCATACAAATTGTTAAAAATCCACTGTGACATCTTTCTTACTTAATATACATAATGCTATGCCCTGGGAGACTTTATACACACGTGTCCATTACAGCTGATGTGTATCCATGGAAAGATTTCTCATTGCAATGCTCAGATCCATGCAAAGATTATACTTCATCCTTTCACCCAATCATATACAGTAGACAGTCTACAGAGCTGTACCATTGGTTACTTTTATCTCCCTATTTGATTTTTTTTGGGACTGTGCATGCTTTGTACATGTGTGGCCTGTGGCCATACTCTACATACCGAGTTTTTGATTCACATTGTATCATATATAATACATTTATATATATTCTATTTGCACGTTTATGCACAAGGTGGCCACGTACAATTCATCAGATCAAATCTATAGTGCTTTTACTGACATCTGGTGTATCTTTTCAATACTACTTATGTACCGTATGATGGCAGTACCTACTATGTAGGACGCTTTTACTGTCCTCTGGTGTACGTTTTAGTACTATATTTTAAGGCCTAGTACTGTCATTACTAC
>CAKOAE010000001.1:0-24034 GCA_932294295.1 Alitta virens | reverse complement strand
CTGCTGGATGATTTCCATTAAATCATTATAATGTAATTAGATTGTGTTCCAGTGACCTTGGGTAAAAAGGTTACACTTAAAAATTATGTGAGCCAAATGTAAAGCACCTTCTTCATTTTCTTCAAGGTATATGAAAAGGGCCACATCCAGGTTCCTGATAATAATTCTGTTTCAATTTGTACCATATTTTATTACAAAAGATACAAAATAGTAATTTAATAAAGTATGTACTGTGAATGTGCACAAAGAAATTCAACCTCTCTTGATAATTCCAAGGTATTGTCTCCTATCACAGAGTTTAATGACAGAGAGTGTTAAAAATTATATATATTTTGTAATATATTGATTATTAATTAATGTAAAAGAAAAATTGATAATATCACAATTAATAACTAAAAGAACAACAACTGATAGCTATATGCACCTATAAATATACAGACAGTTCTTAACTCTTTTGCCTGAGAGTGAATAAACTTATTTCCAATGCCCTTTTTAGCGTGTACCAACATGGGAATCACATCATCTGACCACTGTTTAGTATAGCCACAGAGTTGAGTCATTATGAAAGAGGTAAATTCAGATATAAAATTATACATATTATGCATGTTACGAGTTGTATGATCATGGAAGAGGTTCTATACATTTTATGATAGAAATAACTGTAAGACACTTCCTGCTTATACTTTAGTTTGCCACACAGGAATTACATGCCTGTAAAAGCTGTGGTAATCAGGTAATAATTTGAAATATTGTGCACATCACATTTAAAGCATTTTAATCTAAGTATTAAAACTATATGCATCAATTTTGAAAATTATAACACTGAAGATTAACAATGTTGTTTACAGTGGTTTTCAGTGCCTTGAGTCTGCTGTGCCTTGTTACATTTAGGATTTCCCTTTCTTAGGATCTTTCCTACTTCACATACATTAATGTGATGAGATTTTTATCAGTAATTTTTGTAGTTTGTGTAGCTGTAATTTAAATTCACTATAACTTTTGTCTCACTCTTATTACACAAACATAAATGATTGGACTGAACCAGTTTCAAAGTTTGATATATGTTCTATTTGGTAATAGCAATTTAAAAAAAAACCTTATATATAATAACACATCATGTATAGCAAACCAGGTATTGCTCTCTCATAGCCATTGTTAATTAACTCTGTAACACAGCTATTATAATAGGGCTTTCATCATACAATGATAGAGCAATGATGACTCAGGTTTGATATACGAAACGAGCCTTCTGATATAATTCATCATGTTCATATAAATAGGAAACATATGTTTAGTCTTACTCATGTCATCCACCATAGTTATTATTTATTTGGTGACAAAGAATGACATATTTTCAATCAGCCAATCATGCCAGCTGTCTGTATAGGTCATGTAGATTTTGACTGTTTAAGTGACACTTGTTGCAGGTCTCTTTTAAGATCCTAATTCTACTTAGTTTTATTCTATCATAAGCGATGCAAAACAACAATATGATAATTCATACAGTTATTCATGAGTGTCTCAATAATTTTATTCCATGCACACGTATTCTTTTTTATTATTATGACTGCTTAATCAGTTTTGGTAAGCTTTTCGTTTAATCAGTTAAATAACTTTGAATAATATAAATGAATTTGTTACCATTGCATGTAGATTATTGGTTTTTACATCCCAAGCATTATGTTGCCTTGTGTTCTTGTGCTTTCTGTAGAAATTGAGTGTATACCGTAGACTATAATAAAACAGGATAATCAATAAGCCGTTAGCACATAGATCTATGACAAATACACACATTTTCAATGTTATGTTATTGAAATATTCATATTCAACAAGTTACCAGTTCTATTACTGCCGAAGAAAAGTTTCAGTGTGGTTTTGATTGGAATAACTATTACATGTTACCTCCTGATACTTCAAGTTACCTAGCATGGCTTATATGTGGAAACACACATATATATATCCAGCCAATGTATTTGCCATGATAACCACGAAATATTATACACAAAATGTTATCAGAAACATTTTAGCAAGTCTGTTGGTACTTCAGGATTTAAAATATATTCCCCCACCTTAAGAATAACAAAGGAATTTAACGATATTAGGTACACTTAGTCCACTATGGTCCCATTATGAATTTACAGGGATTTACCTTGATATAATTATATTTGACAAACATGGTTTCCCTTTTCTTTAGTATTTTCTACTCAGTAGTGTAGAAATGTTTTATGAACCAATGGATCTTCTAAGTAGTGTCCCAATTAGCATTTACTTCACCATCAAAAGAACCTCACCATTAAAACCCAGTAAATTGTTTATTCAAGGTTAGTCTTGATATGGAGTTCCACTGGATACTTTGTACCAATGGGATCACAATTTGAGCATATACGGTGCGTCTATTTTACAATTCCTCTTCCATAATTTGACTGTAAGTAAATTTTATTGGTAAAGTCAAAATATTTTGAAATTGATTGACATTGTTCTGAAAACTTAGACAAAACTTCAAAATGAATATTCAAGATGATTGTGTCATGGAACCTTTCAATACCATCAGACTTTCCACTCTATCATCTATTTACTGGTAAATTCAAAATGAATATTCAAGATGATTGATGAGTTTAAGGTTGGGGGAGCCCATTCAAAACTGCTCAAACCACAACAAGTAAAGTGTTACCTGTTTTTTTGGTATAATTGATATTTCAGAAACAACCAATCTCAATCCAATTGTGTCACAGAACTTTACCAGTAAATAGATGATAGAGTGGAAAGTCTGATGGTATTGAAAGGTTCCATGACACAATCATCTTGAATATTCATTTTGAAGTTTTGTCTAAGTTTTCAGAACAATGTCAATCAATTTCAAAATATTTTGACTTTACCAATAAAATTTACTTACAATCAAATTATGGAAGAGGAATTGTAAAATAGACGCACCGTATATGCTCAAATTGTGATCCCATTGGTACAAAGTATCCAGTGGAACTCCATATCAAGACTAACCTTGAATAAACAATTTACTGGGTTTTAATGGTGAGGTTCTTTTGATGGTGAAGTAAATGCTAATTGGGACACTACTTAGAAGATCCATTGGTTCATAAAACATTTCTACACTACTGAGTAGAAAATACTAAAGAAAAGGGAAACCATGTTTGTCAAATATAATTATATCAAGGTAAATCCCTGTAAATTCATAATGGGACCATAGTGGACTAAGTGTACCTAATATCGTTAAATTCCTTTGTTATTCTTAAGGTGGGGGAATATATTTTAAATCCTGAAGTACCAACAGACTTGCTAAAATGTTTCTGATAACATTTTGTGTATAATATTTCGTGGTTATCATGGCAAATACATTGGCTGGATATATATATGTGTGTTTCCACATATAAGCCATGCTAGGTAACTTGAAGTATCAGGAGGTAACATGTAATAGTTATTCCAATCAAAACCACACTGAAACTTTTCTTCGGCAGTAATAGAACTGGTAACTTGTTGAATATGAATATTTCAATAACATAACATTGAAAATGTGTGTATTTGTCATAGATCTATGTGCTAACGGCTTATTGATTATCCTGTTTAATTATAGTCTACGGTATACACTCAGTTTCTACAGAAAGCACAAGAACACAAGGCAACATAATGCTTGGGATGTAAAAACCAATAATCTACATGCAATGGTAACAAATTCATTTATATTATTCAAAGTTATTTAACTGATTAAACGAAAAGCTTACCAAAACTGATTAAGCAGTCATAATAATAAAAAAGAATACGTGTGCATGGAATAAAATTATTGAGACACTCATGAATAACTGTATGAATTATCATATTGTTGTTTTGCATCGCTTATGATAGAATAAAACTAAGTAGAATTAGGATCTTAAAAGAGACCTGCAACAAGTGTCACTTAAACAGTCAAAATCTACATGACCTATACAGACAGCTGGCATGATTGGCTGATTGAAAATATGTCATTCTTTGTCACCAAATAAATAATAACTATGGTGGATGACATGAGTAAGACTAAATATATGTTTCCTATTTATATGAACATGATGAATTATATCAGAAGGCTCGTTTCGTATATCAAACCTGAGTCATCATTGCTCTATCATTGTATGATGAAAGCCCTATTATAATAGCTGTGTTACAGAGTTAATTAACAATGGCTATGAGAGAGCAATACCTGGTTTGCTATACATGATGTGTTATTATATATAAGGTTTTTTTTTAAATTGCTATTACCAAATAGAACATATATCAAACTTTGAAACTGGTTCAGTCCAATCATTTATGTTTGTGTAATAAGAGTGAGACAAAAGTTATAGTGAATTTAAATTACAGCTACACAAACTACAAAAATTACTGATAAAAATCTCATCACATTAATGTATGTGAAGTAGGAAAGATCCTAAGAAAGGGAAATCCTAAATGTAACAAGGCACAGCAGACTCAAGGCACTGAAAACCACTGTAAACAACATTGTTAATCTTCAGTGTTATAATTTTCAAAATTGATGCATATAGTTTTAATACTTAGATTAAAATGCTTTAAATGTGATGTGCACAATAGTTCAAATTATTACCTGATTACCACAGCTTTTACAGGCATGTAATTCCTGTGTGGCAAACTAAAGTATAAGCAGGAAGTGTCTTACAGTTATTTCTATCATAAAATGTATAGAACCTCTTCCATGATCATACAACTCGTAACATGCATAATATGTATAATTTTATATCTGAATTTACCTCTTTCATAATGACTCAACTCTGTGGCTATACTAAACAGTGGTCAGATGATGTGATTCCCATGTTGGTACACGCTAAAAAGGGCATTGGAAATAAGTTTATTCACTCTCAGGCAAAAGAGTTAAGAACTGTCTGTATATTTATAGGTGCATATAGCTATCAGTTGTTGTTCTTTTAGTTATTAATTGTGATATTATCAATTTTTCTTTTACATTAATTAATAATCAATATATTACAAAATATATATAATTTTTAACACTCTCTGTCATTAAACTCTGTGATAGGAGACAATACCTTGGAATTATCAAGAGAGGTTGAATTTCTTTGTGCACATTCACAGTACATACTTTATTAAATTACTATTTTGTATCTTTTGTAATAAAATATGGTACAAATTGAAACAGAATTATTATCAGGAACCTGGATGTGGCCCTTTTCATATACCTTGAAGAAAATGAAGAAGGTGCTTTACATTTGGCTCACATAATTTTTAAGTGTAACCTTTTTACCCAAGGTCACTGGAACACAATCTAATTACATTATAATGATTTAATGGAAATCATCCAGCAGACGCTTTGTTGGGCTTATGAAACAAAAATTCAAATAGGGAAGAGAGACTTTTTGACATCAAAGAAAACATAATAATATCAGTTATCAGAGGATGGGTTGATATTCGTCTGTAACGGATATCTTCTAAACAAAATTTTCACCAAGAGAGGCTCCCACATGAAGCATTATGAATTTGAACATCTTGCCTTTCTACTGTCTAGTCATATCATATGTTTCATTTAATATATGTATCAGGCTACAAATAAACATTTCAACTTCAAAAATCGTCTTTGTCATGTCTAGAAAAGAATATATAGAGCTAAAAGACCCTCGTACAGTTCAGTGTAGAAAAACACTCCTCTCATACAATGTAGAGAGGGATAACAAAACACATTTAACATGACAATTGACAGCAAAATGTATCATTTACAAGACCGCCATATTCAAATTACCCCAATGTTCTTCTTTTGTCTGACCATCATATTCAAATTACCCAAATGCATCTCTGACAGCTGTGTGTGTGTGTTTTCAGACTTCACTGTAATGTCTGTTGAAGAAACTGCAAAGATAGTTATAAAAACAGACCTCATACAGTTCAATGTAGACAAGACAACAAAGCAAAACGTGCTTGGCTGCTATTTTGTTCATTACATTAATATTACCCAAATGGACATCTTCTGTCTCAATTTCTAGACATCTGTGTTTCTGCCAAAGCTCCTTGAACAATGCTACTGAAAATTATGAAAGAATATTTGTGCGCACTATTAAATATATAGACTGCTCATGTGAATTAATATCAGTTGCTTGGAGAGATGACTAATCGGAGTAAAATGCTGAATAAAGTTTCCAACTAAATGAAGTGCGACAAACTCAGGGTACCAGAAACCTTGTGAACAATATTGCTAATGGTTACCAGTTGGTGCATACATCACCAGCCGCAATGTTTTATATTGTATAGCATTATGATAGGTTATACACAAGCTATTCTGTACAATCACTTCCACCAAGTCTTGTTAAGCTAAAGTTCAAGCAGGAAATATGAGTTATTCCTATCATTTAGCATACATAATCTCTTTGGGTGACCATACAACTGCTAGAATCAGACTATTAGATAACATATTTGACCTTAACTCTGTGCCTATGTCTCAACTGGAGGGTTTTAGTTCAAAGTGACTGTCATGTCATGTGACGGCCTTGCTTGCAAAAGCCAAAATGCCATTGAAATTATCAAAGAGGAAAGCATTGTTGCATTGTTTGGTGATAGCTTTCTTTGGTCTCTTAAATATAATACATGGTGTTTTGACAGGAAACAACAGTTTGGAAATATTAAGAAATGTTTAAATTTTTTTGAACACATTCACTGTAATATTTCATCAAAACAAATATTAGTTGCAATATAATGAAGGAAATACAATTAGTGTAACCTTTTCCACCCATAGTCACTGAGTTACTCTAACTACAATAGGATAATGTTATGCAAACCTTGTTTTTTGTTCAAACTTAACATGATATTGTGTTGTAGTTCTGGTGTAGGATAAATTAATCTGTGTATATTTCAGTTACGCTATCCTTACTGTATACATTTTCAGTAAAATGTGAACAACATATTTCTGATTATTTGTATTAATTAGTGAGCTAAGAAGTATATATATAAACCTGTGCAGGCTTGCTTTGTGACTGCCTTCCATGCAGGAAACTTAACTCTTATATTATATTGACACATTGCACTTCATCTTAGAAAATGCTTATAGCAATTATTGGATGCATGTTGTGTAAATATTGGGGTAGTAAACTGGCATATACCCCTTTGATTACGTTGGTATTGAATTATAGCCCCCATCGCTGGCCCTCTCATCATGCAGGTATTTGCCCTAATTGCTGCCAGTTTCTGCATAGGGGATGCATTCCTCAACATATATTAGGAGGGAAACTATCTTAAGAGTCATTAAGGCTAGGAAGTTTGGGTTAGTTTGAAGTTTTGTATTTGGTAATATTTTTATTCTTTCTGACTTTGATTTGAAATTTCTGAAATAGTTTCAAAGTTAGATTTTCTTTTCCGGTTATTATTATTTCTTGTTGTTTGAGCATGTTGTTTTATATACATACTCACTGCACTTATGTGCATTGATACTGCCTAACCCCCCTTGTGCAGTCTACTAAGTGGTTACCAATGCACAGTTTTTCTTAAAGTTTCTGTTTTATTGACTTTTGTTTAATTTTGGATAAAAGGTTTGCATCTTTTGTATTTGATTTTAAATTTGAGAAATAAGTATGTAGCATTTGTTTTAGGTCATTTTGTTTGCAAATAATACAGTTATGTATGTGTTTTGTAGTTTGCCTTTTTTAAGTAGGCCACAAGGATAGTGTATACTAAGGTGATTTCACTAAAGAATGAGAAGTAGTAAGTGCTTCTCTATGGCCAGTTTAATTAGTCAGTTTCTTTAACTTTCACAATAATTATTTTGCAATTTATTGTTAGTGGTTACTATAGTTTGATGCATACATTTCGCAGAAATAGAGTACATCACGAGCTGCAATGTTTAATATTGTATATCATTAGCATAGGTTATACACAAGCTACTCTGTACAATCACTTCCACCAAGTCTAGTTAAGCAAAGGTTTAAGCAAGAAATATGGGTTATTCCTATCATCAAGCATAATCTCTTTGGGTGATCATACAACTGCTAGAATATGACTATTAAATAACATATTTGACCTTACCACTGTGCCTATGTCTCAACTAAGTGTTATACTTCAGATAGAATGTCATATAATGTGATTGCCTTGCTTGCATATACCAAAATGCCATTTGAAATGGGGGAGGGTACATGCCCTGAAGCATTGTTGGAAGAAAGCTGCTTTTAGTCTCTTGAACATAATACATGGCGTTTGGACAGGAAGCAATGGCTTGAAGATACTACAGTTAAAATTATTTGATCACATTCACTGTAATATTTCATCACAACAAATATAATAAAGAAATTAGTGTAACTTTTTCATACTACAAAATATCAATTTAAGTGTTATGCAGACCTTGTTTATTGAAAGATTTCAAACTTGACAGGATATTGCATTCTGTTGTTCTTGAACAGGATAAATAAATCTATGTATATTTCAGTTATGCTATATTTACTTTATAAATTTTCAGTCAAATGTGAACAACATATTTCAGATTATCTGTATTAGTGGTGAGCTAAGAAGTAATATATTAACCTCTCACCTTTCAAGTTGGTTGAAGTAAGATTACATGGATCAGAATTAAGTTTTTATTATATGTGCATGTTTTGCAGTTTGTTTTGTTGTTTTTATGTTTGTCCAGCATAGTTTTTGTTCTTTTTATGACAATGGACGTGCTTTGCACTGATGTGAAACATATCTTCTCCATATAGGAAAGGTAACATGATCTCCTGAAAATGAATCTTTGAACCATATCTATAACAACATGTTGGATCTTGAATATACGATAAGGCACTGACCAGGTGTGCACAGATGTGGAACATACTTTCATTTTTTGGATTTTCTGAAACAATGATTTTTGTTAAATTTTGGGTAAAAGGTTAGCAACTTTTGTATTTGATTTTAAATTTGAGAAATAAGTATGTAGCATTTGTTTTGGGTAATTTTGTTTACAAATAATACTGTTATGTATGTGTTTTGTAGTTTGCCTTTTTTAAAGTACGACGATAGTGTATACCTGATTGATTTTACTAAAGAATGAGAATAAGTAGGTTGAAATATGCTTCTCTATGACCAGTTTAATTAGTCAGTTTCTTTAACTTTCACAATAACTATTATTCAATTCATGTTTTAATTTTGAATCTAATGACATGTTGACTTTTTTTTTATAATTTATCTTTTTTTTTGTTGTAGTTATGCATATTGTTATAGTTAATTTTCTACTTTTGTAAAGTTCTTGAATTTTGAATTTCCTAAAAAAAAGTTTCTGCTAGCTTTTTTGTTTTTGTAAGTTATATGTGTTTCTAGTTTTCTTATGTTTCCAAAGTGTTTTATTTTATGAATTTTATGACATTGCAAGGTAACCATGCTCTTGAGCTCATATGAGATCAAGTGGGGGTGGTCATAAAAACAAATCTGGAAAATTCATACTCTCTGCATTGGTGTGCATTGATGTGAAACCAGTGCAATTATGATGAGTCTACTAAGTGCATAACGGTGCAGGTTTTTTCTGTTTTCCTTTCACTTTTTTTTTAGTTAAGCTAAAACTACATGGGTAGTGTATGTTGATTTATTTACAGAGTGAATAACTGAGACAATTGTTTTTTTTTGTATTTAAGTTTCAATATTAATATTAATATAGTTATGCATATTGTCATAATCAATTTTCTACTTTTGTTAAGTTCTTGAATTTAAAATTTCAGAAAAAAAAAAATTCTGCTAGCTTTTTTGTTTTTGTAAGTTATATGTATTTCTAGTTTTCTTATGTTTCCAAAGTGTTTTATTTTTTATTAATTTCATGACACTGGAGGGTGACCATGCTTTTGAGCTCATGTGAGATCAAGTGGGGGTGGTCATAGAAACAAATCTGGACAATTCATACTCTCTTCATTGGTGTGCATTGATGTGAAACCAGTGCAATTATGATGAGTATACTAAGTAGCTAACAGTGCAGGTTTTTTTTCTGTTTTACTTTCACTTTTTTTAAAGTAAGCTAATACTCCATGGGTAGTGTATATTGAGGTGATTTATTTACAGAGTGAATAAGTCAATGCTTCCCTATGGTAAGTTTAATTAGTCAGTTTCTTTAACTAAGACAATTGTTATTTTGTATTTAAGTTTCAATATTAATAATAATGAATTGCAGGTTGTAAAATTAAATGTTTTACATTTTTATTTTTTATTTTTTTAGATGAAAAGTTAGTATTTTATAATAATGATGTTCTTGCTGTGTTTTTTTTCCAGTTTGTCCAAAATAGTTTTAATTTTGTTCTTTTTATGCAATGTGTAAAGGTGTCCATGCCTTATGCCCTTGGGCACAGACAGGTGGTCATACATGTCTGGGCATGCTCTCTACCCTGATGTGCACTGATGCAAATCAACCCCCCTCAACCCTTTGTGAAATTTTGGTGAGTCATCTGAGTGAATGCCAATACCAATTTGCTTTGCACTGATAATGTACATACACAAGAATATGACTAAAGATGTAATTATGACTTAATTTTGATCACTAACTTTGATCACTAAGGAAAATAATCATGGTCGCTAAAGAAAATAATTGTGATCACTAAAGGAAATAATTATGATCACAAACAATGTTATGTAACAATTTAATTATCACTAAAGAAAATAATGCATGTGCGTTGAGGCGGAACCCTCCATGCATCTTTACAGTATTTCACTAAATGCAGGTCATGAAGGCAGCTGATCCTGCATCCTTACAGATTTTCACTAAATTCATTTCATGATGTCTACAGAAAATAATTATCATAACTAAGGATGTACTCATCATGTCTACAGAAAATAAATATGATCATTAACGAGTTATGTAATTAAAGAAAGTCATTACGATCATTAACGAGTAATAATCACCTCATTAACGAGTTATGTAGCGTGCTAAAGAGTTATTATTTTCATCAAAGGGAAATAATTACGCTCGTTAACAAGTTATGTAATTAACTTCGTTAAGTCGTTACACTCATTAACGAGTAATAATCACGTCATTAACGAAATAAAAGAAAATACTTATTGGTCATTAACGAGTTACGTAATTTTTCGCACCTTCCTTAACGAGTTACGTAATTTTTCGCACCTTCCTTAACGAGTTACGTATCTTTTCGCACCTTCCTTAATGAGTTACGTAATTTTTCGCACCTTCCTTAATGAGTTACGTAACTTTCGCACCTTCCTTAACGAGTTACGTAACTTTTCACACCTTCTTTAACGAATTACGTAACTTTTCACACCTTCCTTAATGAGTTACGTAACTTTTCACACCTTCCTTAATGAGTTACGTAACTTTTCACACCTTCCTTAATGAGTTACGTAATTTTCGCACCCTGAGGGCATGTGCAGTGGGGCGTGAAGTCAGGGGCTCTCTCCTACCTATATAGTAGTCACGGGATGTTCATTTGGCTATGTTACGATTTCTCTTTTACTATGACAGAAATTTCCAATTTCTTGTCTTTAAAAATCCCTACTAGAAGATTATTTGAACAGGGCTGATTAGGAATATATTAGGAATATATAAGAGTCATTCAACGTTTTGGGGACAACATGCTTGACTATCCAGTGCTACTTATAAGTTATGGTTATGTGAAATCGACAAGTACTTCCATGTCAAATCAGGCTGAAATATGAACGTGACAAGAGGCTAAGTCGAAAATCAACGAAGCATCTACACTAGGGGAAAGTAAAGAGAACAGGGCCGTTTATCACGTTTTAGTTTTTGCTGATGCAGGTAATAAAGCAAAGTCACTTTTTTCATTTCTAAATTAAACTACATGCATAATGAGAAAATTATATTTCAGAGAAAAGTGGCCCAGTCCAGTAAGGAGAACTGGGCCAAGTGGGCAGGAGAACTGGGCCCCTCCTGTCAGTTAATAACAAACTGAAAGACTGGAACAATTATTAATGGTTTCATAAAGAATATCGACACACATGATTTCATTAAAAGAACAGAACTTCAATTAGAAAACTTAGCTTACAAAAAAGCCTAAAATATATTTGTGAAAATTACAATCATTTTAACCTAAACTTCATATTTACAGTGTGAATACAGCATTTCATGAATATATCTTAACTTTAGCTGTAATACAAAAGTAAATCACTGTCATATAGAAATTTGACTAATGTTTCAATGTAGGGGAAATATGCCTGCTAAATTTATGATTGAATAACCTAAACTCTGAAAGTGTAAGCATGGTTTTATTCTACTTGTATTGTAAGCCAGTACTATGATGTGACATAGATAAGATTATAGTTTTCCTTTTGATTTTCTAGTATACACCAGTGTTTAAGCATAATTTCTAATGTCAGGTGGTTTATGATTTCCTTATCAAAATTTTTGATGGTATTTTATAACAGAGGGAGGCCTAGGGCAGGGGCTCAAAAGTGGATTTTCACGGAAGGTTCTCTGTATTTCCACAAGGTGGCTAAAACAGAATACTGCAATTCTATTGGCTGAAAAAGTTCCCACCCTTGGCTGTGATTGGCTGAAGCGAAGTGCATCCTAGCAGCAGTATTTTTAGTGCATTTTAATATATATTTGTCACTTTATCATTTAGTTAATGTTTGTTATTTTTCTGAGAAAGTTATATTTATGAAATCAGTTAGTTTTTACCTACTGTGTCTGAAAAGCAAAATGAGTAATAAGAGGAAAGGAAAGACTCAGGTCTGTTCAGTGAAAGGACCCTGTTCTCCCCACCTGAGGTGGCCCAGTTCTCCCCAAAGCTGTTGCTAGAAAGAAATGACAACCATATTTTTTCCCAAGGAGAGAACCACACTTCAGTTACATGAGTGTACTCTAATGATGTGCTAATTAGAACAAAATGTTTATTTCTAATCCATCCTCTATCCGTTTTTGTCAAAATGAACAATTTTATGCATAGTGGAAATTAACTAAATGACACCAAAACAAAAATTTCACTTTATCGGAAAAATAAATACCTCAAATGCACTTATGACCACTTAAGAGTCATGTGACCCAATTTCAGGGTAATACAAATTTTACATTTTAGCTGTGGGGAGGGTGGCCCAGTTCTCCCGCCAGCCCAGTTCTCCTTACTTTCCCCTACTACACTGTAATCTGCCAAAGCATGGTGTTAATGTTTGGTGGCTGTGTGTGGTGTCAATGCTATTCTAGCTCCTGCCCATGAGACCACAGGTGTGGGGGGATTAAGGTGCCTGGGAACTTGTTGTAGTGTGAAATGTTTTGCCCTTTCTTGCTCTGATCTTGTGAACTTCAGAGGCCTGAACATTTCACATGAACTCCACTGCTCTGTCAACCAGTTAACAGGATCTATAAACGAACTGCTGCTATGGTGCTGTGGTGCTATGGTGATGCTATTGTGATATGGTGATATGGTGCTTAGTATGGCGGAGAACATGTGTGGTAGAGTTACAGACTAACAACCAACGAATGATGGAAAGACAGACATACAGACAGACAGACAGATGTTACAAAAAGACAATAGAAGGATCAAGAATAAGTATTAGGACCACTTGAAATGATCTTATGTCAGTGATTCTAATCTGAGGGTGGGGGCCTACCGTTAGTTTCATAAAATATGGTTGACTCTAGACAGCTGTAGTGACCTATTCCTGGCTGTAGCTATAACTGCCTAAAACCAGCTGCTTCTGTCGACTGCTAGCTTATAGTCGGCTTACACCTACCACCAGTGGAAAAATATAAACTTTGATAATTGCAAGAAATTTATCTAATATATCATAAATATGTATGTATTATAGACATGCATCTTTTCAACAAGAAATGACAAATATGTGTGCTTCTCAACTTATGCACTAGGTGGTGCTGCATGTATTTTTAGATCCGGCTTTGAGTAGCCAGCTATAGCCACACAGTTCTGTTTAGTTGCAGGTAGCATCGTATAGCAGAAGTTCTCTAGCTTTGTCTAGATTCAATTTGACAGGCCGTTTTTAATGAAACTGACTGCAGCTTAGTGGTAGCGCGCTGGGCTTCCAACCACTGGGTCCCAGTTTGTTTCCTAGTTGAGCCTAAGTTGCATGGCTGTTTCATCCATAGTCTCATTACCATGGTCCCTGCCTGTCCTAATTAGCCCATCGGGTGCAGAAATAGAGAACATAAAGCTCTACACCACCACCACAACCACCATTCTAATCTGACATCATAATGTGACTCTATTATATATATTTTTTTTTAGTAGACAATTTAGGTTTTTATTTTATTTTATTTTTTTTATTTATTTTAGTGAAATTTAATCGAAGCATGCAGTAGCATCCCTCACACTGTCTGAGAGGTCTGTGCATGCAGGCATTCCTCTTCCATCCATGGGGGCCACTTGATAACGACAAAGTCTTGTCCTAAAGTGGTCCCCAGTCCTTTCAAATATTCAACCATTACTTTTTTTAATTTTTTTAAAACAAAATGTTAATAACTTGCATACAGAAAGGACAATAAAGAAATTCTGATTCTGATTCTGTCTCCAAGCTGCAAACAACTTTAAATTAATAGCTCATTCAGTGTTGTACTTAAGTCCAAACCTGCTTGGGTTAGCGCCAAAAACACTAGTTCCTACCCCCCTCCCTCCCTCAATCATCAAACAGCTGCTGCTGCAGGGGAAAATCTTTTAGTGGTGTTGTGCAATCAGTCATATTTTATTGATTGCTATTTTAAGGCTCTTTACAACTCTGGATTGATTAAGTCATTAATACATGGGGTGGACAACTTTGCTTGAATTGCCCCTCTCAAGACACCATGGAGTCTTTATGCAGGGCATTTAATTGCAACCCCTCAATTGCCCACCAGGTGTTTTGTACTCGACTATAATGCTGATTTTATCAGCAGTTTAGCTAGAAGTAGTTTCTTATTGGTATATATGCTGCTGACGTTGTCACTTTGCAAGGGGTTCAACTTGGGTATTCCATAGAAATTCATTGTGATAAACAAATGGCCTCGTTGTCAAGGTCACCCTTCGTTCCAGACTAATGTGGCCTTAATTTGACGTGCTGTATTTACATAGAGGTCATGCGAGTAAGAAAAATTCACTAACTGGTCTATGAAATTAATATATACTCATCAGTAAGGAATACTATACAGCTTTCAGTAGTCACCGCAGACACCACACATAGATAATATATACCAATTTATTAAATAATATATCTTTACTTGTGTATTGTCTGTTTGTCTTGTATTTGTGTGTGCATTTGTCCATGTATGAATAAATTTTGCGTCTCTTTGTGTAAATAAATCTCTCTGTCTGTCTGTTTTTATGGTGTGGTAGATAGCAGGATGTTCAAGTAGTGTCCTGGTTCAATGTAGCTCCTTAAGGAATTGGATGACCTATTTGACAAAGTATACTTCCTTGATCAGAATAAATCATTTCGGAATAAATCATTTCGGAGTGACTGATTCCTTGTTGATGTTATGTACTAGCATACTGAATGACAGTGATGCCATAATATTGTTTACTGACGCTTTTTGTAGCTAGGCCAAAATAACAGTACAAAATAAACAGAAATCTCGTCCATTGGTTATACGCCAACCTGCAAAGCGATATTGAAATCTCCCAATAGCAACATGGTGTCTGTCAAGCAGCCTAGTACCGTCATTACGGTTGATATGGATGCAAATAATATGTACTGATGTCAAACTGTGAATTCATAATGGTTTGGATTTAATTGTTTGCAAAATGTTGCGCAGAAGGCCTTATGAAGCGACTGTAATACTTTGGCTATGAAGAAATAGTAGCCCTGTAGGGTCTTTCACATTTAATTATCACTCAAGCAGAGCGTTCAGTACTGGTTTTATGAGACTGTCCTTTCGGCAATATTCGACCTTCAATTGGAATAATTGTGGCATTTTGAATGTACTCTGTTATACACATGCATGAAATTGACAACATTCCAAATGACCAAACAAGTTTCACCAAGCTGTTATGTATACAAGTCTACTCTTGTCTCCATGCATGTACAGTTGTGAGCACTAGAATTTGTTTGTGAGGGCACCAACCCCTTTACTTGGCTATAATACATCATCATAAATCGCTGCCCCCTGTAATTATTCATAAATTGTCATCACCATGATGATGTGCCTCTGTCAGCAACTTGTGGCCACCTGGTGGCGCTTCTATCGACTGCAACGACCCCTGCAGTTCTTACATGGAAATCGTTTCCGTCGCTCGATAGGCGGCGCTGCGAGTTTCACGCTCAATTGGCGCGCCGGTCACCGGGTCTCGCCAATTCTCACTAGGTCTCGCCAGGACGAGATCTTAGGCACCACGTGATCTCACAGTCTTGGCGTTTATTGGCCAACTATGGTCACCCCATCTAGCGGCAATTTCAGTCATATTTCACTGTTCCCACATCAAAAAAGGTTTTCTCATGCAAAAATGACCTTATGTCAAGCAGTGTCTTAAAGCCTTAAGGTGTCATACATGCACTTAAGTGTGTGTAGCTGATGTCAATCAATCCCTGGCAAGAGCAATATGATACGAAATTTTGGACAACAGATTATCATGCATTACATATTTTGGTAGGCCTATATATAAAAATAATAGTGACCTCTGCAAGATATTACCTCAAAACAAATGTGAGAAAATTTCTTCTTCCTTTCTGAGAGCTTACAAAACTACAGCAGTTTTAGAGCGAGCATGGACAGTTGCATCTTCAGGACGACTTTTCAGACTGATTGAAACATTTGATAAGAATGAAATTAACACCCCAACATCTGGGCAATAAACTTCTTTTCACCTCCTTTGACCAAAGTTTTACCCCTTTTCTGTACAGTTGTATTGCTATTTCTGTGTCTTCTTGACTATTGGCCTGTATAGCACAGACAAGTATTTAATGGCAAGGACATTAGGAATGGGCTAGAAAAGTTGGTCAATTACTTTACAATCTTTCTGATCAGTCTCTTTCACCCCTGAACTGTCCATGTTCGCTCCAAAACTGCTGTATTGTAGATAATGATATCACCATGCGAAGTATAATGTAGATGTTTTCATCATGGTTATCAACTTAATTTGATAATGTCATTGATGTATTATCGTAGCAACAGTCTAATCTCTGCAAACGCTTTGGTATGCCCTAGTATGGACAGTTCACCCAACACCCAAGGGCAAATATGACCTCAAAGAGCTGCTCCGGGGGTGATCAGATGAGGTCAGTTGAGAGAGGGGTCACCTGGGTGCAACGGGGTACAGAGGGGTGTCACATGAACACCGCTTGTCCATCTCTGACCCCTCAAGCGTAGAGAGCGCCACAATGCCCTAGAAGTGGCCACAATATAGATCCCTGCTTTCCACCGCACTGCCATGATGGTTTATTTCCAAACTCTCTGTATGACGGTACAAAGACCCTGTGAAAGACGTTGCGAAAGACGTCCTGCCAGCGTCATGTGTTCCGTTACACGCTGCAAAAGACGTTGCCCCATCCGTCTTTGTGCATGCCGACGCTTCCGACGGCCGACCTGCCCTACGTCTCCGGCTCAAATCGGCGCTCAATTAGTGGGAAGGGATAAACATCCCGAGATTAAGGGAATGGTGAATTCATGGTGAATAGTGGAAGAAGAGTGGGTGAAAAGGTCTGCCCTGTTTGACGCACGCAACTCTACCCCTTCGCCGATAATTACAGCGTCTTTCTCAAGAACTACGGCACCAACGACGGCCTCAACTCCGTCCTGAGACGCGCGTTCATTACGCATCGCGCGACGTTCACTGAAGCGCGAGATGAGGCCCATTTATCAGCCCACTGCCTCCGTTTAAACACCATCATCCATGGTGATGTGAGGTGTTCTTTTTAAGGGGAAGTTGGGCAATAGCCAATCTGGTCTCATATCCATGGGAATGTTTAGTATAAAAAAGATTTAAAGGTCAATAATGATACGATAGTGGTTTTGGATTGCGATTTTCAGTGCCTGATAACAAATAGCAGTGTTGCTAATACAGGGATGAGACCTATTTTACATGTCTTTGTAGTTCCTGGTTCTCTTTAAACATGTTAAAATATGGCGAATTGTTTCATTTCGGCGTCTGTCCTGGAGTTTTGCTCCATTTTCTATTCTGGGACCGGTTAAACAATTTTACTAGGAATTCCAAAATGAAATTGCTGGTGTAGGGTTTCATCATGTTAGTCTTTTGCTTTTTCAGTGTGAAACACAGAATTCCTATTACAGAAAACGAATGCCCCTATATTGACAAGACTGCCCAGCTATTATCTATAACTTCTAGATGGACTGAACTGATATTTATTTACGACATTAGAAAATGTAACAAAACCAGAATACATGTACGATGTCATTTATCAAACTTATCAATATATGATGAGGTTGGGCCACCCCTAATGTAAGATGCCTCAGAATAAGATATTGCTTCAAGGAGGACAGTTTAATCACATTTTTCATGCTTTATGCCAATGGTTAGGTTCAGTTGTATGACATATTGCACAGTGGTCATAACCAACCACAAAATAAGCCATAACACAGCCAGTGAGAGAATAATCAAACCAGTGAGGGAGAGCAACAGCTGCGAGGGATTAACTGGGCTCTCCAAGGCTCCGGCTTTTCTGGATCACTGAGTTCTGACATCATAAACCCGCCTGAGTCAACTTGCCTGCCTCATTTGTGCATGTTATCCCCTCACATCGTGCTTCTCCGATGTTTGCCGAACAAGACCGATGTGTGTCTGTGTTTGCGAAGCTTGCCGATGATGGCCGAAGTCAGCCGAAGTTCATGGAATGATATGGTTATGTAATCTAGTTGTGTCTGCCACTGTCTGACAGTTATCTGGTCACATGACATACTATGACAATGACATGAGACTACACAATATCTTATAGTATTATGATATTCCATGCAGTTCTTGAGATTAATCATGCAACATTGAACATTATAGTCATGATGTGGCTAAAATAAAGAATTAAGATTTCTCTAAGCAGCACAGCCAAGTATCTTCGAATTTAGAAAATGTTGCAACACAATTTCCGTTCGGAAAACAAGGAAATTTACCTGAATTATAAAAGTAATATTATTTGTTATAAACCAGAAGATTTTCAAACAATGATAATATTTTAGGGTCCTATCTAGATAGACTATAATGTCCACTGGATAGTTATATATTTTGTATATTTTGATTCTTGAACACAAATACACTACAAGGGTAAATCATCACTCATTTCATACATGCAGGCCTACTGATAGTGAAATGTTATATTTTATTCTTTGGTGGAAATGTTGGTAATTTTCCAGGTACTTAGACAGACAGTTTAAATCTCTCTCGAGTTATATACTTTCTTATAGTATATTCAACGTCCCTTTGGTCTGGACAATATAATAATGAAACAGTTATACTGAAACCTTGAGTTCCTAAATGTCCCGTCTTTCGCATGCATGGTTATAAATGTATTCTCTTCAATTGCTTAAATTTGGCTACACCGAGTATTTATTATCAATGTGTAGTTTTATAAGAGTTATCTGCAATTAGTTAAAAAAAGAAAAAAATAGCCTGCGTGACCCACATGTAAGGAAGGAATTAGGTTATGAGTTCAACAAACAATTAACCGACATTTTTCAAAATCATCAACAACGCACAACTGACTGCTTATCTTTGACCTTTATTTTCTGCAACTTATGCAAAATATCTTCCACTGTTAGCTTCATCAAAGTCACACAATGCACCAGTGACCAGGTGCCCAAACTCTGCAGCCGCCAAGCTTTATAGGGGGGAATTTCCTAGGGCTTGTAGAAGTACATTCTCAGCACGGATAGCAGCTATTAGTCAAAACTGTCAGGCAGAAACACAAAAACCCATTAACACATGCTGCTCTGTCTGCTAGGCCACAATTCAAGCAGTATTTTTTCCCCTTCCAAAGTCAGAAAGGGAAGCCTCTTTGAAACACTGAGGCTGTTCACCAGTGATGAGTTGCCAAAAGTGAACGGCTTGACCCCGAAGATCTATACCTTCCTGTCACCAAGCTCAAGCAGGTGTAAGGCAAAAGTGGTCGAAGATATCATCTGTGAAGATAGTTAATGCTTCTGTTTACTGTCACATCCCAAAAACTGCAATTACTACTACTACTACTACTACTACTACTACTACTACTACTACTACTACTACTAGTACTAGTACTACTATTACTACTACTAATACTACAATGTACTACACAATGTACTACAACTACTACTACTACTATTACTTCTACTACTACTACTACTACTACTACTACTGCTACTGCGACTACTACTACTACTACTACTACTACTACTGCTACTGCTACTACTACTACGACTACTACTACTACTACTACTACTAGTACTACTGCTACTGCTACTACTACTACTACTACTACTACTACTGCTACTGCTACTACTACTACTACTGCTACTGCTACTGCTACTACTACTACTACTACTACTACTACTGCTACTGCTACTACTACTACTACTACTACTACTACTACTACTACTAGTACTAGTACTACTATTACTACTACTAATACTACAATGTACTACACAATGTACTACAACTACTACTACTACTATTACTTCTACTACTACTACTACTACTACTACTACTACTGCTACTGCTACTACTACTACTACTACTACTACTACTACTGCTACTGCTACTACTACTACTACTACTACTACTACTACTAGTACTAGTACTACTATTACTACTACTAATACTACAATGTACTACACAATGTACTACAACTACTACTACTACTATTACTTCTACTACTACTACTACTACTACTACTACTACTGCTACTGCTACTACTACTACTACTACTACTGCTACTGCTACTACTACTACTACTACTACTACTACTACTACTACTAGTACTAGTACTACTATTACTACTACTAATACTACAATGTACTACACAATGTACTACAACTACTACTACTACTATTACTTCTACTACTACTACTACTACTACTACTACTGCTGCTACTGCTACTACTACTACTACTACTACTGCTACTGCTACTACTACTACTACTACTACTACTACTACTGTTACTACTACTACTACTACTACTACTACTACTGCTACTACTACTATTACTACTACTACTACTCCCGGTCGAGCCTATGTTGGATGGCTGTTTTATCCTTCATCTCGTTGCCATGGTCCCTACCTGTCCTAATTAGGTGCATAAATACAGGACGTAAAGCCCTAATCCACCACCACCACTATTACTACTACACTATAATTCTGGTTTTTGTACCAGATCTCAATCTATAGAATACCTCATACTAAGATATCTTACTGCTTAAGAGTACTTCTAAGATCAGTTTTAAAATCTTGAGGACATGCCTGGTGAAGTTTTGTCATCACTTTTGTGCATGCCCATATTAGAATTGACCTTATAAGGAATACTAACTCTGTTTGGGTGAGTGTGCTGTATGACCATAGTTTGAGCTAATTTTGGCAAAAATTTGTCACCACATTTAAAATGCATAAATTCATATTTAAGACATAATTGAACTGGTAACAATGGAAGAGAAGAGTATAATTTCTCCTTATCCTACACAACTTTTTTTTGTACATTATCTATATATAATTGACTATTAGAATATGCTATCACACAAGTCTGGTATAGGTCTCTTTTTTAATGAGAGCTTTGCTTTTTTACTGTAGAATTCTGGTTTCTGTGTCATCAAAAGTTTAACTCGAACAGTTGCTAACTCTTTTGAGTCCTATGACTTAAGAGCTTCCATCTGTTAACGGATGTCACCTTCAGGGGAAACCCTGGGATTCCCCAAGGGGGACCTGATGGGATTTCCCAGTAGGTAACCTCGTTCTGGCTCCATGGGTGTGTAACTAGGCGATGGTGCGTTAATGACAGGCCTTGACATCTAATCTTTTAGGTGTTGTAATTCCCATTTATAGCCCTGAAATAGTTATGCTTACCATCACTGGTAGGTGCCAAACATCTGCACTGTTTCATAACTAAGTTTGACATTATAATTATCCTATTTTTATGGTTGCAGTCCAAAGAAGTCCAGTCATTATATCACTGCTCTAGCCATTTAGTCATATAGTCCCACAAAAGAACTACATAGGCACTTACAAGTTACATAATTGTTTAACTTCAACTCAGGTACTGTTTGATTTTAGATTAGATTTAGATTTAGATCAATTTATTTTCATAATTTATAAATAATACATTTTAGAATATATAAATGAAATGAGAAGATGCAATTATGATGGAGACCCCTCAAGCCAGTAGAGATAGCGCTTATGAATTACACATGTCAGCATCAGAATAATTTTTTGTATGAATACGTATAATTTTATATTTATTGCTGATTTGTACAAAATCACACGAGCTACCCATTGTTAAAACCCCTAAACCAATCATTACAGAATAATGTTGGCAAAATGTTAGCAGAGGTCGTGTGGGCATCTTAAGCAGTTCCTCTGTAAGAAGGAGGGTGTGGGACACTTGATTTATGTCTGAGGTCAAAGGTCATGAGATGAGAGGCATGTGGTCAGGCTCCTGTGACTAAAAGCAGCCCAAAAGTGACAAAAATCTCCCACAGGAATCGAGATGGTATTTGTCAGACATAGAACTTGTGAAAAGTGTAGGTAGTCCGACAAAGAAAAGCTGATATAAATGTGTAGGCTGGCAAAACTCCCAGACACTGACAGCTAGACAGACAGACATATAGATGGAGAGAGATAATCAGTCTGACAGACGAACAAAACGTGAAAGATAGACAATTTAATGCACAGTCAGACTGCTCAGCAGCTGAAGAGTTTAGACAGCAACCCACAAAGATATACAGAGAGTGGAAGGCACTATCCTCACAACTAGACAGACAGCTAGACATGCAGCTAGCTAGACAGACAGCTAGACAGAAAGCTAGACAGACAGCTGGACAGACAGCTAGACAGACAGCTAGACTGACAGCTAGACTGACAGACAGCTAGACAGACAGCTAGCTAGACAGACAGCTAGACAGAAAGCTAGACAGACAGCTGGACAGACAGCTAGACAGACAGCTAGCTAGACAGACAGCTAGACATAAAGCTAGACAGACAGCTGGACAGACAGCTAGACTGACAGACAGATAGACTGACAGACAGCTAGACAGACAACTAGCTAGACAGACAGCTAGACAGAAAGCTAGACAGACAGCTGGACAGACAGACAGCTAGAAAGACAGCTAGACAGAAAGCTAGACAGACAGCTAGACAGACTAACAGGAGAGTCTGTGCTATAGACAGAAAGAAAACTCTTGACAAGGCACCATTTCAATGAAAATTAATTGTAACTCACAAGACAGAGATAGAAGATAGAATGAGGCCACAAGGAAATACATAGAGAAACCGAACCATGATTAGAAACGTTGAATATTTATCTTAATTACTGATATTGAAAGTCAATTCACCCTGGTAATGAATGCATCAATGAAAAGGCTGAACTGGCTAAGCTACACACACATTTCTCATTAAGACTCTGATCACTTCATTGACAGATTATTAAATGGATCGTTAGATTGCAATTAGGGAATATCATAGCTTGTATTTGACCACACCTTCCAGATGATTGAACTGATTAATTTGCAATTGACTGCAGAAATGCTGCTGGCTTCCCCATCAGGCATACCCACAGACATGCATGATTTCAGTATAAATTTATTGAAGGGATTTAAGTCATTCAGTGCATTCGAATATTTGTTATGCCTTTAAAATCTTTCAGAAAAAAACAAAAAAATATCGACTGAAGGCTGTACACGTGTGAACCAAAAATAAACATCTATATCTGAAACATATATATATAGAATTTTAAATAAAAACAAGGATAAAAAAAAAAATACATATATATAATGATTAAGTAAAATAAAAGAACAATCTACATGAACATAATTTAGTTACATATCAAAAACATCTATATGATAATTATGTACAACTATAAGCATATGAATAAAACAAGGCACCATCAGGGCAATTAGCAGGAATCAATGCACCATAGAAGATTAATACGAATACAAATAAGCAGCAGGAGTGGCTATTTACATATGTACAGATGTAAATTAATAATAATAACAGTAAAAACAATTACATA
>OW028586.1:35778646-36009793 GCA_932294295.1 Alitta virens | reverse complement strand
AAAAGGTGAAGTTGTATTAAGATGATAGAACTCTGGAATGCATTTTCCATGGTTGTTGTTTTCAGAAAAAAATTTGGTTTTCTTCGTGCAAGTATTAACCCATTATAGATTGTATTTCCCAATTATAAGTAATGGGGAAAATACCATGCAGCAAGGCTTTGTCCGTGGTATGTGTGAAGACTGAACTATAAATTGCTGGTTGTTAAGGTGTGGGACCCTGGGATTCTTATAACAAAAATTATCTGCATCAGGTGACTGGCTGCATATTTGGCTGTTGTGCAGAAAACCCTTTCAGGCCTCGAATAATATTTATATAATTATTTATTGACAATTGGTTTTGGACTGGCCATTTCTCTCTTTTACTCTATCATTTATTTTTCAAGGATTTTATTTAGTTTATTGCCTACCTTTCCACTTACCAATTACATACAACTAACTGGCTGATTCAAATCAATTGAAAAATAGTTTTCCATGAATATTACTGCACTTTATATTGGTGATCTTACATGTACAACAGGAATATGCAGTCAGTCACTCCATAAAATTTCGAAATTATTTTGGCGAAAATGATTGACATGTTCCGTGTTCAGTCCCAAGTCCAGCTTGACAAAATCTTCTTTTGTGTGGCATAAAAAAGTTTATTTTGGCAAATGTAAATGAAGGCCATGGCAAATGGATATCCCTAAGTCACCACTAATAATTAATAGTACTAATGTATTGATGAAGAGAGATAAAGCCGTTCTTTTTATTTTCAATGCAACCTCATGCCAAGGAGATGTGGCTGCGATGGAAAAATTACATCGAGATTGCAGACATTAGGAAATTGCCATGGTAAGCTAAGAATCTACTTTGATGAAACCATGTGTCTGAATGTCATAACAACGCATTGAATGTGCTTTATATTGTGAGAAAAAAAAAATCCAATCCAATAAGCATTGTAGTTGCACGGGGTTTCTGTGGCTGGTGCATTGGTGCCACCTGGTGTTTGTCAACTGAAAATGTGGCTCCCTCTAGTGTGGTGACCATGGAACAGATGTTCTTCTGAGACTAAATGCTAATGAGTCCCACCATTACCTAGACATAGACACAAGATTTTATTATATGTCTTCAGACAATTATAAATCTCAGCTTGTTAGTACTCAACTGACCTGTAGAAATTTTATCCTTGCTTAAGTCTCTGATATGAATTTGTAATATATGCATATTGTTGCGCATTCAATTAAAACAGATACTAAATTCTTGGTGTATGTGACTGAACAATTACAATTGAATAGCAGTTGTATAGCAGAACAAAACTTCTCAATCAGTTAGGCCATGCAATCCATGAGGTAGTAATACTGAAATTTTAGCCTTCAGTATCAATAGATTGATAGATAATTTAAATATATTGGTAATTTTGCAAATGTAATTCTTATTGCGATGGACAGCATTTCTGATGTTGGCAAATATCAAACCAGTCTAGGTAGGTAATTAAGCAGGTTGATGGGCCCAGGACAGTACATCCACCATGCAAATTGATGGGTCTTTCTTAGAAATCTTAACGATTTCAATGCGATACTCAACTCTGCTGTAAATTTTATGATGAAGATAAATGCATGTGCTTTATGTTTGTAGAACTCTCAATGATTGAAGTTAATTTCAGGAGTGAAATCTTTAAAGAAAATGGATCAACAGGAATGATGTTGAGGAGTGTGCTGTAGCATGAAAACAAAGGTGGAGTTGTTTCTAGTTAAAATTATAATTAGTGCTTGATGAAGTGATAGCAGCACCATGGTCTTTGTTTTTCTTGAACTTAGGATTTAGATTCTCTGTGTGCACATGTGTACCGTACTTCAACATATCATATTATCATAATGTGTGTAAATCACTTGGGCTCTATGATTAAAAAATATAGTGCTCTATAGCAGCAAACCCTCAGCGAACAAATGGAAACAGCAATAGATAAGAATGCCATAAGACTGCAAGGCCACACTCTAGGTGTTCAGTCAGAATTCTATTTCTATAATAGTTTTGGTGTAATTATTAGGTAGAATAATGTCATATAGACTATAAAGACTTAAATTTTGGCTAGATCTTTATAACTGTAATACACTTGAGTATATGTGTCGGGGGGGGGGGGACAGCTTACAATTTTTTAAACTTCTCATGTGAAATTAGTCAAATTACTAATTGAAATATGTTAAACATTCCAATGAATTTTACTGACAAATAGTAATAATAATATAAGAGTATTATGCATGTAGAGGCAATTAATAAATCAAAAGCTCATTAAACTTCTAAAAAAATTAATAGAAATAGCAGAAGTCAACCAATACAAGAAAGAAAGCTTGAACTGTTTCAGATGCAACCAAGTCTGCTAGGGAAATATGTGCTAGTCATATCGAAATGGTTACTAAAAGGCATATTTAGGAGGCATATTTTGGACTACTTAAGACATATATAACTGATATGAAGAGATAACTACGAAATGAAACACAAACTGATGGATTAGAAGTTTTCATTGACACCAAATTTGCAATTGTCAATTCTGATTGTCATCGCATAGGCGATATGTCATGGTGTGGGTCATGTGACTGGGACTGCAAAAATCGTTTTTTTTTGTAAAATTATTTTATGCATTATTTTCATTCGAAATGTAGTATATAATGTATAAAGAATATGGCAATAAGGCGATACCATACTAATTTACTGGATATAATTTTAAATTTTATAATGGAATCTAGAAAAGAGCATTTAGGAAATAAAGCTATTCTTAGAAATTTTTTTTTCAAATGTTCCTTTATTAAAAATGCAAGAGATAAATGATAAATGCGGAAAATTGAAAATATGATAAGCATGATACATTAGTACATGATTTCCTGCATGTAGATATTTTGCCTCAGATGTTAAGGTTTGCTTTGGATAGTATATGCAAAAGTTCATTAGAGTGAGACATTGATTAGTTTTGAAGTGTTTCATAGATACAGTTATCTGGTCCACATGTCTACAAAATAAGTCAGTGATAACAATAGCCACTTGGAACGCTCATTACCGAATGCAACAAATGTGGGAGAGCTTTGCAACATCTCTTTAACAGCATATATTTGATAACTAAGGTTCTTTTGTCTACGAAATATTTTGTAAGTTTCCTGATGAAGTGTAAAATGCTACATTTGTTTTTCCCTCTACTAAGTGACAGGCTGCTTATAGACTGATGTGAATGGCTGCTTGTAGGCAGACAATACTTTCAGACTAAATGTAATATTTGAGAAACATTTGGCTCGAGTCAGCCATTAGTGTGTTTTATGCCTATCTTTTATTTTGTATTATTTTATTTAGTTTATTTCCTACCTTTCCACTTACAATAACGAGCTACTTACAGGCTGATTCGATCCAATTGTGTACATGAAATAGGTTTACTACATGGGGATGTAATTAGTCTTATATCATACGATCCTTCACACGACCTGTATGCAGTCCGTCTCCTTAATTATGACAATCAAAATAAAATCGTTTGAATAATATAAATCGGTACTTAGTGTAAATCACGATTTTTCTAGGGGGATTTAAGAAACCTATATGCGGTATATAAGTGTAGATAGCAATTTAAATGATTCAATAGTACATATATAACTTATTGAAAGATCAATAGATCCCTAAAAAAAAACAATTTATTGCATTATGACTTAGCAATAAACCAGTTTTTGTCACCTCTGATGTGTTAAGTAACTAGATGGTCTCCGTGACCAATGAGGTCTAGTAATGAAAAAAAGGTTAACTCATACACTAGAAATAATCAATTTCAGTTTGGAAGACTGATCATATTGAGTTTAGGGTCCGTGAGCATTTTGATTTTAACTCAGAAGGTATTTTAGCATGTTTTAATTATTTTAATTCAGTTTTGAGCCCCTAATTGCATATGTCACATGGTCAGTTGTGGTGGGTTGATTTTGACCCTGTTTAGAATTTACCTTATAATATTATATAAGTGTAATTCAGACCTATTGCTAAATATAATTACCCATTGCTGTGGTTAAATAGTTTAAAATAACCGATTATTTGCAAAGTATAAAAAGGTGGCATGCAGTCTTAAAAATTATTTCAATAGAAGTAGTACAAGTGAAATCTAAAGGGTAATTCAGAAAATCTAATGCTTTATGGTTTTAAACACTGGATTTATATGATGTAATATAAATAATGTTATTGCTGTTATGTTATTGAATTATCATAACCCTGAAATATTTACTGCACTGTAATGTGTACATTTTGTTGCTATATATATGTGAAAATTCTTATCTTTTTGTGTAAATTTGAATCTTATTGTGATATTATGATCAGTATTTGTATATATTTTTGTAAAATTTTAATCTAATATTGATATTGTAATCAGTATTTGCGATTTGATCTGTGATTTATTTTCTATCTTTTATGTAATTATATATTATTTCGCTTTAATACTGAATGTCTAAGAGCAGGACTCTGCCCAGAAAACATCAATTGTAATTATATTTAGCAATAGGTCTGAATTACACTTATATAATATTATAAGGTAAATTCTAAACAGTGTCAAAATCAACCCACCACAACTGACCATGTGACATATGCAATTAGGGGCTCAAAACTGAATTAAAATAATTAAAACATGCTAAAATACCTTCTGAGTTAAAATCAAAATGCTCACGGACCCTAAACTCAATATGATCAGTCTTCCAAACTGAAATTGATTATTTCTAGTGTATGAGTTAACCTTTTTTTCATTACTAGACCTCATTGGTCACGGAGACCATCTAGTTACTTAACACATCAGAGGTGACAAAAACTGGTTTATTGCTAAGTCATAATGCAATAAATTGTTTTTTTTTAGGGATCTATTGATCTTTCAATAAGTTATATATGTACTATTGAATCATTTAAATTGCTATCTACACTTATATACCGCATATAGGTTTCTTAAATCCCCCTAGAAAAATCGTGATTTACACTAAGTACCGATTTATATTATTCAAACGATTTTATTTTGATTGTCATAATTAAGGAGACGGACTGCATACAGGTCGTGTGAAGGATCGTATGATATAAGACTAATTACATCCCCATGTAGTAAACCTATTTCATGTACACAATTGGATCGAATCAGCCTGTAAGTAGCTCGTTATTGTAAGTGGAAAGGTAGGAAATAAACTAAATAAAATAATACAAAATAAAAGATAGGCATAAAACACACTAATGGCTGACTCGAGCCAAATGTTTCTCAAATATTACATTTAGTCTGAAAGTATTGTCTGCCTACAAGCAGCCATTCACATCAGTCTATAAGCAGCCTGTCACTTAGTAGAGGGAAAAACAAATGTAGCATTTTACACTTCATCAGGAAACTTACAAAATATTTCGTAGACAAAAGAACCTTAGTTATCAAATATATGCTGTTAAAGAGATGTTGCAAAGCTCTCCCACATTTGTTGCATTCGGTAATGAGCGTTCCAAGTGGCTATTGTTATCACTGACTTATTTTGTAGACATGTGGACCAGATAACTGTATCTATGAAACACTTCAAAACTAATCAATGTCTCACTCTAATGAACTTTTGCATATACTATCCAAAGCAAACCTTAACATCTGAGGCAAAATATCTACATGCAGGAAATCATGTACTAATGTATCATGCTTATCATATTTTCAATTTTCCGCATTTATCATTTATCTCTTGCATTTTTAATAAAGGAACATTTGAAAAAAAAATTTCTAAGAATAGCTTTATTTCCTAAATGCTCTTTTCTAGATTCCATTATAAAATTTAAAATTATATCCAGTAAATTAGTATGGTATCGCCTTATTGCCATATTCTTTATACATTATATACTACATTTCGAATGAAAATAATGCATAAAATAATTTTACAAAAAAAACGATTTTTGCAGTCCCAGTCACATGACCCACACCATGACATATCGCCTATGCGATGACAATCAGAATTGACAATTGCAAATTTGGTGTCAATGAAAACTTCTAATCCATCAGTTTGTGTTTCATTTCGTAGTTATCTCTTCATATCAGTTATATATGTCTTAAGTAGTCCAAAATATGCCTCCTAAATATGCCTTTTAGTAACCATTTCGATATGACTAGCACATATTTCCCTAGCAGACTTGGTTGCATCTGAAACAGTTCAAGCTTTCTTTCTTGTATTGGTTGACTTCTGCTATTTCTATTAATTTTTTTAGAAGTTTAATGAGCTTTTGATTTATTAATTGCCTCTACATGCATAATACTCTTATATTATTATTACTATTTGTCAGTAAAATTCATTGGAATGTTTAACATATTTCAATTAGTAATTTGACTAATTTCACATGAGAAGTTTAAAAAATTGTAAGCTGTCCCCCCCCCCCCCGACACATATACTCAAGTGTATTACAGTTATAAAGATCTAGCCAAAATTTAAGTCTTTATAGTCTATATGACATTATTCTACCTAATAATTACACCAAAACTATTATAGAAATAGAATTCTGACTGAACACCTAGAGTGTGGCCTTGCAGTCTTATGGCATTCTTATCTATTGCTGTTTCCATTTGTTCGCTGAGGGTTTGCTGCTATAGAGCACTATATTTTTTAATCATAGAGCCCAAGTGATTTACACACATTATGATAATATGATATGTTGAAGTACGGTACACATGTGCACACAGAGAATCTAAATCCTAAGTTCAAGAAAAACAAAGACCATGGTGCTGCTATCACTTCATCAAGCACTAATTATAATTTTAACTAGAAACAACTCCTCCTTTGTTTTCATGCTACAGCACACTCCTCAACATCATTCCTGTTGATCCATTTTCTTTAAAGATTTCACTCCTGAAATTAACTTCAATCATTGAGAGTTCTACAAACATAAAGCACATGCATTTATCTTCATCATAAAATTTACAGCAGAGTTGAGTATCGCATTGAAATCGTTAAGATTTCTAAGAAAGACCCATCAATTTGCATGGTGGATGTACTGTCCTGGGCCCATCAACCTGCTTAATTACCTACCTAGACTGGTTTGATATTTGCCAACATCAGAAATGCTGTCCATCGCAATAAGAATTACATTTGCAAAATTACCAATATATTTAAATTATCTATCAATCTATTGATACTGAAGGCTAAAATTTCAGTATTACTACCTCATGGATTGCATGGCCTAACTGATTGAGAAGTTTTGTTCTGCTATACAACTGCTATTCAATTGTAATTGTTCAGTCACATACACCAAGAATTTAGTATCTGTTTTAATTGAATGCGCAACAATATGCATATATTACAAATTCATATCAGAGACTTAAGCAAGGATAAAATTTCTACAGGTCAGTTGAGTACTAACAAGCTGAGATTTATAATTGTCTGAAGACATATAATAAAATCTTGTGTCTATGTCTAGGTAATGGTGGGACTCATTAGCATTTAGTCTCAGAAGAACATCTGTTCCATGGTCACCACACTAGAGGGAGCCACATTTTCAGTTGACAAACACCAGGTGGCACCAATGCACCAGCCACAGAAACCCCGTGCAACTACAATGCTTATTGGATTGGATTTTTTTTTTCTCACAATATAAAGCACATTCAATGCGTTGTTATGACATTCAGACACATGGTTTCATCAAAGTAGATTCTTAGCTTACCATGGCAATTTCCTAATGTCTGCAATCTCGATGTAATTTTTCCATCGCAGCCACATCTCCTTGGCATGAGGTTGCATTGAAAATAAAAAGAACGGCTTTATCTCTCTTCATCAATACATTAGTACTATTAATTATTAGTGGTGACTTAGGGATATCCATTTGCCATGGCCTTCATTTACATTTGCCAAAATAAACTTTTTTATGCCACACAAAAGAAGATTTTGTCAAGCTGGACTTGGGACTGAACACGGAACATGTCAATCATTTTCGCCAAAATAATTTCGAAATTTTATGGAGTGACTGACTGCATATTCCTGTTGTACATGTAAGATCACCAATATAAAGTGCAGTAATATTCATGGAAAACTATTTTTCAATTGATTTGAATCAGCCAGTTAGTTGTATGTAATTGGTAAGTGGAAAGGTAGGCAATAAACTAAATAAAATCCTTGAAAAATAAATGATAGAGTAAAAGAGAGAAATGGCCAGTCCAAAACCAATTGTCAATAAATAATTATATAAATATTATTCGAGGCCTGAAAGGGTTTTCTGCACAACAGCCAAATATGCAGCCAGTCACCTGATGCAGATAATTTTTGTTATAAGAATCCCAGGGTCCCACACCTTAACAACCAGCAATTTATAGTTCAGTCTTCACACATACCACGGACAAAGCCTTGCTGCATGGTATTTTCCCATTACTTATAATTGGGAAATACAATCTATAATGGGTTAATACTTGCACGAAGAAAACCAAATTTTTTTCTGAAAACAACAACCATGGAAAATGCATTCCAGAGTTCTATCATCTTAATACAACTTCACCTTTTGTATTATGAAACACACTTTGCAACATTGATAGTCTTCTCAAAATTTCATCTCCCTCTGTGATATCACCGCTGAAAGAGAAGTAAATTGCATGGTGGATGGCCTGCAGATAAAATATCAAATAATAAAATGCATGGGCAATGTAGATCAGGCCAGTCATCTCATTACTAGTCATAATCGTAATTTCAACCTTGCTTTTTTTTAAAGGTAATTTCTACGAAATTGGGGACATAGTAGTGTCACAGGTTTACTTCAAGGGCAATCAGTCTAAGTGATTTAACACCAGGTGGCACCTCTTCGGCTTAAGAGGTCCTTTATATGTTTCATTTGGTTTACAATGGGTGTTACTTCATTCTAGATTACTGGGCATACTTAAGTTCTATTAAAAGAATGTCACTGGCTAGAAAAAATCCAGAACTCAGCCTTTTAAACCCAAAGTAAGCCTATTCAGTTTATTTAGGGGCACAATATGATAAAATAAGAATAGGGTGTTACCCAAAGTAAGCCTATTCAATTCATTTAGGGGCACAATATGATAAAATAAGAATAGGGTGTTACCCAAAGTAAGCCTATTCAATTCATTTAGGGGCACAATATGATAAAACAAGAATAGGGTGTTACTCCAGTTGTTATGTAACTGTAGTCAAACTTATATACTGCAGACATTACAATTTGCATTGATTTACATTGCATATTTGTTTCATATGTTCAACAATACAGTGAACTGAAATTATGGGGACCAGCTAGTAACTTAGTGCAGCACTCCGAGGAAAGGACTTACTGCTCACCATTATTTGGTAGGCTGGCGTAATACATACAGGGTCATGGGGTGGCAGGTGGATATGACTGTATGTCCTGTATTTCTGCATCTGATGGGCAGGGACCATGGCAATGAGATGATGGATGAAACAGCCATCTAACATAGCCTCGAACAGGAATTGAACCCGGGACCCAGTGGTTGGAAGCCCAGCCCACTACCACTGAGCTAGACCCCCACCTATGATGGTACTTCTAGTGTGGGCTTATAACATGGAAGGCGGTTACCAGTAAACTTAATATCACATAACAGCCATCATTTCAACTGGCACTAGTAGAGAGTGATCCCCAATATGGGGACCAGTTAGTAAGTTAGTGCCATTTAAATCCCCCTGCAACAGTTAACAACGCTTCCCAAATACTGTATGACAACTTAAAACTATATGGTGTACTATTTAAACAATACACAAGGTGGCGCCAACTGCTAATGATGTTCAATTTGCACCCTAGGGAAGCTCCATTCTATTCGGAGCGCTAGATGATACCAGGCAAAGAACTTTAGTCAGTTATCTGAGAGCCAAGCAATTGTAAGTAATTCAAGCCACTTTCCTTAGGATTTACGTACCTCATAGAGCAACTGGCTGATTTCTGAATTCATGAGGCCTTATATTTTCACATCCACTTCTTGTAGTGCAAGTTGCTCCTCACCATAATGTCACATTAACATGAAAACAAAACACAAAGGTCTCTGTTATACTGTCCTTTTAAATGAATAGTTACAACTGCTTAAATGACTTTTAACTGCACTCTGCGTTGCAATATTATACACGGAGCTAAAATCCCATAATTTTGTCCATGGTCTTTGTTTGCTGATTTTTTTAGTATCAATTTCACTTTTTCACCCTCGGCATAGCTAAAACAAACATTTTTAGTATTATAATGTTTTTTTTTAGCAGAATTTACCATTAAGTGTAAAGCTATACCAAAACATGTCTGAAAATGGTGTAGTGGAAACTTACCGGTATCATGACCATAACTTAAATATAATTGAAATGTATTAAGTATAATGCAGGAATTAAAAGGGTGAAAAGATTTTCCCAGACACTATTATACCCACAAATATGAAGGTGGCAGTAAAATTTCTAAATCAAGGTACATTGAGACAACTCCGTTTAGTGGCAGGTAGCGAAATTGTCTAGGTTCAATTTGGGCAGTATTTAATGAAATTAACTGTAGTTGCTACTCATACTTCTCCTTATTTATCACTTCCATAAAATTGCAATTAGAACAGACATTTCTTTCCGAATTCATATTAATCTAATTGCAAGTTTAACATAATTGTTTTGAAATTTACAATTGAAACACATATTTTTCGAAGGCATTTAATTATATTACTGCTAACCTAAAATGGCCAAGTACAAATATTCATCTCTTTCCATGATGTGCATGGGAGTAAAGAATTTATCAAGTTCTAAAACCAATTACATTGTCACTTAACTCACTAGGGCAACATATGCAAAAGTATACTGCAATAAATTTCATTTTTTATAGGCATATTTTAAATAAGATCACATTAACCTCCACTAAAATGATTGATCTAAGCCTACATGCATGATACAACTTTTCAAATGGGTATCTAAACTTAACATTAAGTGCATTAGATTATTGGTCATCTGTTGGAAAAAACATAGGCTGCATGGCAGCAAACCCTCAGCGAATGGCCATGTCGTACACAAGTGTCATCAACATTGTTCAAAACCTCTTTAACACATTTATGTAGTTGAGCAACTAGACATTATGCTATCTTGTGTATGTTGTTCTTGTCCATCCAAGACAATACAGTTGATAATGTTAAACAAATTCCAAATCGATAGGAAGCACATGGTGCAAACTCAGATGGTGTTTGTTACAGCTGTGTGAGATGTTTCTTGAGCAATTTTGATAATAATATAGATATCTATCAGCTAATAATCTATTGTCGTCACCATTAAGCTACAAGTACAGTAAACTCCATGCTATACTTGTACATGACCTTAAACATTAAACCTTTGGTCTTTTAAAATTCTTATCACTTTTATATATTTCAACTTTATTTTAAGCAAATAAAATCAATATCAATCCCAATAATACTGTCGGAGGTTATTATGGATGTCATGTTTAGTATCAATCTGTATTTTGCATGAAAAACATGTTTCTGAGATTAATTATTCAACAAATGCATATCTAGCAAAGTGTGATGATTTAACTAGGAGTCTAAATATAAGCTTTGTGTATTCTGTTGAGACTTTGTGAATTAGTCAGGGAAATAGTAGTTTTGCTCACTGCCCTTATTATTCAGTTACAGCAACCGGATGAAATATTAACATGAATATATGTACCATGGTACTAATTTTATTATGACTTTCATTATAACATAAGACCTGCGTTTGGAAAGAGAAAGTACTACTATTAAGTTATGTTATTTGAAAATTTCATTCATGAAGGATAAATAATGTCCTTGATATGGAGGTTTTTAAAACCAATAATCTTTCATATTTTCCCTAATTATAAATATTCTATATTATTATGGCCATAAGACCCCCAGGAGGCACAACTACACTGTTTCAGATATATTCTCTTCATGTTTATACCCTTCGATGGATAAGGGTTTCAGTTCTGGACCAGAAACCACAAACCAAAAAATTATTTTTACCATTTTTTTCTTATTTTGTAAAAACAAAACCGAGCTATATCAATAAGACTATCAAAAGGCACACCTAAGTAATATAGTGTAATAGTGCATGAAATTCCATTAGATTAAGAGCATTAGCACAAGAGTTCTGTTCCGGAAATCCATTTTAGTATAAAAAATAAATGATGTGAATGTCAAAATGAAATACAGAAGTAAGGGCATGCTACCGTGGCAGCCTATACGTTTTGAATAATTTTGATTTGTCATAAGATGACTGACTGAATCGGGTGTGTACAGGAAAGAGATTTATAATATATATCTTAAAGTAATACATTTCTTTCTATGATATAAGCCATACAACTGGATTGAATCAGATGTCAGTAGTTTGTTATTGGTAAATGGAAAGGTAGGAAGTAAAATAAATCAAAACATGGCAAATAAAAGATAGGCACAAAACACAGTAATGGCTGACTCAAGCCAAATGTTTCTCAAATTAATATATATATTTGGATCCGAAAGCAATGCCTGTACATCAGCGGATTAGCAGCCAGTCACTGAGGAGAGGAAAATGTAGCATTAAATATTTTCGCAATTTACTAGGCTTAATGGAGTTATTTTTGACACTTGAAAATTAACTTTGAATATCAATTACTGCGGCTAGGGAGCCCATATTGAGGTTGCAAAGCTCTCACATTTGTTATCCTCAGCATTAAATGTTTGAACAGGATAGTTATCAATGACATCGACTATTGACAGAGCAGAACTCGGACCCTAAGAGGAAGACGGAAAATACATATTCTACCCTTTATATTGATCAAAATTCTGCACTAAAGTTATTAGCTCAGCTTAAATGGTAACAGGTCGATTCGTCACTGCGCGAGCGACCCAATGGAAACTGGTCTGTTCGTCACCGAACTTGGTCGATTCGTCACCCGAAATTGGTCGATTCGTCACTGCTGCTAGTGACGATATTATAAATAGTGCATAATGGTGTAAGATGCTATTGTGTTACTATCGGAAAATAAATATCTAATGCCGATTTAATTCAGTTGTAATTGCTTCTTTATAAAGATTACCATTATATATGTGATAGTTGCTGCATGCCTTAATACAATCTAGATATTCCTAGATACAATCGTGAATAACAGAAAAACTTTTCAGCGTACAAAATCACAGAAATGGATTATATCTACTTAATTGCCATTGTATTCCAGTGATCTAATCACAGAGACGGCTTATGATTGCTAATTGATATAATATTAATGCCATTATTATTTTTAACATCGATTTTTTCTTTTGTGGTTACAATGCTTTTAATATATAAATATATATATAAAGACAATAAAATATTATTATTATCGTATTATAATCAATATAATAATATGCATTTATTAAGACTACCTGCACAGGTTTTATAAATAAATTGTCATTAACATAACCTGACATTGTATGCTGAGCATACCCGCCAGCCAGACCTACTCCTCGGCCCTCGTATAATGTATCATTGTATATATAGGCCTAATACAAGAACGATAGTTATTAAATTTAATTTAAGATGCAATTCAGAATATTTAGAAGTCCAACCCTGAAACAATTTACTGATATATAATCATGATAATATATGGTCATGGCATTTTCCACTAAAATATCAGAAATTCAGAATTTCATTAAAATTAATAGTTAGACAATGAAATATAAGTATTTTATTCAACTCAATGCAATTAATTGTTATGTAAAACCATGAATATTGACACTTAAGATTAGCTGGAAATTAAGTCGTTCAGCTTTAATTTGCACAAAAAAAAACAACATAGTTTAGATCTACTAATATCATGAAAACTCAAATTGATAGGACTTTAAGTTGGTGTATTGAATAATTACTCACAGCCAATTTTCTCTCATTCCGAGCTATCAGATGTTAAAATTTTGACTAGAAGTGAAGTTACAGTATTTACATGTCATGCGAGCTATTTGAATTGAACCGCCAGGGGCACGGCGGACGTACAGGGGGCGGTCATGCAGGGAGTAGAGCTGGCCAACCGGTAGACGGTCAGCTACGATCGATGCCTGCTGTTAAGGTTTTAGCATTTAACTAAACTACACAGTATGTAGAGATAATTATGGGTGACAAACCGACACATTCGAGTGACGAATCCATATAAAGGGTGACACTTATGAGATCTGATCATTCTCAAAATACTAGTCTAAATTAATAACCAAGATAATCTACCCAAATATAACAGTATATATTAATGTTGCTGTCACATTTATCCGCAACATAGTTGTAACATTTACATAATATAAATTCCGATTGTTATATGTTCAATTACCATTATATATTTAAAACAGACAAACTTTGTTTTACTGAATTTTAGCAAATTATTTACTGCACAATACAGAGTAAATGTGCGTTATAGTGACCATTCTGATACAACAAATACATTTTTCTGTTTTAATAGTTGAAAAATAAACTTATTTTCCCCGAATTTCAACATTTACCTGGTGACATATTAAAATATTCCAAGCTTGGTTTTTTCCCCATTTCTGAGTTTACATGTAGTTTGTGAGCTACCGCTACAATAATAGTTTCTTTAGATAAACAATGTGTCTGGAATGGCCCAGTATTAGGTTTCATATATTTATTTTTTTATCTCACATATCTAGAAATTAATGTATGTTTGTTCACCCATTACACCAAGTATGAACTAAGCTATGCAGTGATAAATCTCAAACAGCCAAATTTACAGAATACTGATAGCCCAGTCATCATTAATTTTTGCTTATTTTACCAAAAGTAGATAGCATTTTGAATGTGTCCCTAGAGTTTAGACTACTTACAAGCTCTTATCGGTCCATTTCCATTTGTCGGCTGAGGGTTGTTGCTAAATAGCACTATGTTTTTTCTTACTATGAAGCACAAATTTAATTGTGCTGATGTACACATGGACAGACATTCAAAATCATAAACTGCAGACAAACAAAGACCATGGTACTACAACCCTTACACTTGAAAGACTACTTATAATTTTCACTTTCCAATTACTTCACCTTTTTCATGTTTCATCACACTCCGCAATCAGCATCATTCCTGTTCTGTGATCAGCATCATTCCTGTTGGTCTTGTGTTCTTCCAAGATGCCATTCCTGAAAATTAACAGCAATTACTGCGAGTTCTACAAACAACACAAAAAATCGTATTTGTCCAGAATATTTTTCCAGTAAATTTAGTTCTACAATAACTTCTGAACAAATAAATCAGATATCAGCCCAATCACAGCAGAATATCAACTTCAAATTTCAAGGTTAAGTTTCAAGGACAAACACCTAAATTGTGGATGTGCTGTTCTGGGTTCCATTAACCTGGTTGATTACAGCTGAGCACCTAACCTAGAACATGTCATCAACCAACTACTAGGGGGCACCACTAGGGGGCACAACCAGGCACATGTGATTTCAGGCAGTTCTATCTGATTAACTAACAGCCACCAGGGGGCAGGGGCTGCTCTATGTTGACTGCAACATCCCACTTAATTTATATTCTCAGCACGAACTTGAATTGCAATGGCAAATATTTACCAATTGGATGAACAGTCTGACAAAAAGATGTCTGTTATAAAATACTACTCAATTCAAAAATTGCCAATGCAACCACAGCAAGGAAGTAGCAAGTGCATAATTAATCGCCACATATTTCTATAATTATTTACTGTACATGAAACATTACTCATAACATATGTCAAGATCTGTGGTGCTAGGAAGCCCATAAACAAATTAGTCAGTGGTACTTCTGTTCCCCTGTCTTTAACACTAGGGGGCGCCTGTATTCAAATGCCATTGACAAAGACCTTTCAGCTGACAAACACCAGGTGGCACCACCACAATAACCATGATACACCCAACCAGCAATTATGGTTAAAAAGATATTGGGACATGCCAAGTTTTTTTCCTACTAGTGTATCTCATCTACCATATTTTCAACTTACCAAGCTGAGACCATGATATCCTGTATTTCACTTCTTCATTGCAATTGCGCCAGCCGCTCCTTGGCATGAGGTTGCATTAATATGAAAATAAAATATAAAGAACTGCTTTATCGCTCGTCACCAATCTAATGCCAGAATAATCATTCAAGAAACTTCATCATTCATCATGGTCTTTGTTTGCTTTAACCAAAATACACATTTACAATTTTGAATGCCATGCAAAAACACTTTGTCAAGCAGACTTGGGACTGAACGTTAAATTTGTCATACGCTTTTACTGAAATAATTTGAAATTTTATGGGAGTGACTGACTGCATGCTCCTGTTGTACAGATTAGATCGCCAATGCAATGAAATTAACGGCATACTTTGTATCAATTGGTATGAATCAGCTGGTTAATGGTATGTAATTGTTGAGTGGAAAGGTAGGCGACAAACTAAATAAAAATCCGTACAAAATAAATGATAGAGCAAAAGAAAGAAATGGCCGATCCAACCCAATTGTATGTAATAATTATATAAATATTCGAGGCCTGAAAGCATCATCTGCATAACAGTCAAAAAAGCAGCCAGTCACTCTTTGGGAGGTCTTTGGTTGTTAAAACCCCAGGGTCCCACATATTTAAGTCTCATAAATCAAATTGATAACAGAAATCTCTAGTTCAGTCTTCACACATACCACTGACAAAGCCTTGCTGCATTGCTACTCAACGCGAGATGCAATTTACAATAATTTCCACAGAGCGCCACAAAGAAAACCAACCATGAGTTTTTTGAGAAATAACCATGGAAAATTGCGTTTTTTAGACCCATCTTTTTGTTGATAATCTAAATCATTAATACCACAACTTTACCTTTTGTATTATGCAACACACTTCGTAACATCAGTCCTCATCTTCTCACATAGTTTTCCTCCATGTCACCATCCCTGAAAAGAAGAAACAAATTATAGGTACATACAATTATAGGTGGATAGGCCTCATTGGAATATCGAACTTGCATGGGCAGTGATTTTTTTTTAAGAACATCATTACTCTACAAAACAAATAAAAAATTGTATGTGCTGGTGAGTGGGTGAGACAGACTTTGCAAGCAATATTTTTGCACCAGGTAGGGCTGACCAGGACAGGCAGGTGGCAATACATAGGCATATATATATATATGCAATGAGGCGAATGATGAAGCAACCTTCTAACATTGTCTGGATTTGATCTTAATGGGCCAATTAGCATATTTAAGAGTACTTTTGGTCATGTAAATGTACTCCAGCTATAAATAAGAGTACTGTTGCAAGTGACAAGTTTACATGTCAGGACAACCACTGTCCATGCCATCTGACACTAGGTGGCATCACTTTAATGCCAGAGGGAGCCAGGAGCCAGATACAAAAGGATAAAACAGTATATATATCAGCAGGTTACTGATCTATACAGGCTATTTAGACTATGCAATTAGAGCTTGGAGGTACTTCACAATTTTTATACAGAATTGAATCTTTACATGGAGCATCACAGGTCCATTAGCTATTAAACTATGGTCAATCAACACCAAATCCAGACTGGATAATGTTTCATGTGGGATATATCTTGAAACCTGCCAGCCTCTTCTTTAGTCTTACCTTGCACAGGTGGCAGCAATGGGGAAAGCCAGGCAACTGCAGATCTCCCGTTTCCTGCAAGAAATAAAAAAAACAAACAGTCCCAGTGGGAAAGACCACCTCATCAGGACAAACTTTGGAAAGACTACAATCTGATATTTGTACTAAATATTTATCTAATTATAGCATTGCACGTATTAACATGACTTTTACAAGGTATATTCACAAATGTGGTGTGGACTCCAAGCAGCCTATTATCTCATCATTACGTCTGCCTCCAGGTGGTCAAATAAACGGACTAAGCTTAGCTCATAGCATTGAGACATTAAAACATTGATTAAAACAGTCATGACATTTACCTTATTATTATTATTATTCATTATTCTTTAGTTATTCAGTGGTGAACTTTAGGAAACCAACCTCCTTAATATGAAGATTCTTGACCATTTCTGCTGCAGTCATTCATGGTGGAGTCATTCATGGTGCAGTCATTCATGGTGGCCTCTTCTGGGCCCTCGGGAGGTCTCGTCATCGCATCAACATGAAACACAAGCAACATGCATTACATAACTGTCTAATTCAAAGCTAATAAATGCACCAAATGCAAGGTCTATTAAGCAATCCTTTGACAAACTATGCAAAATGGCTTGATCAAGCAGTCTTATGACTGAATATGGTATAATGATTTACTTACAATCATAATTATTAATTTGCAATGAACTCAGTGTGACTAGCTGCTTGTTTCTACTGCACAGCATTGGTTCTGTGACGCAATTATGCCTCACTCTATTTACAGGGCAATTTATATTGATCTTGAACACTTGGGTTGAATCGTCAGGTTAAGATTTGTCATTGGTAAGTGGAAAGAAGAGAAATAAACTAAACAAAATGCATGCAAAATAAATGACAGATTGTAAAACAGAGGTTACTTGATCCAACCCAAGTGACTATGAATTTTCAATACGACAAAATGTGTTTATGTTCTAAATTAGAATTAATAATGCTGCACGGCAGTCAGCAAACAGCTAGTCATACATGGAGGGGCAGGGATGTGGCATTTCATCCACAATTACTTCATTCGTGCATATTTATCATATTAAACAGAAAATTGCCAGTTAAGAATTAATCAAGCCATTTCCATAATTTGTGTCATTAAGGATTTATATAATGTAAAATTGAATGTACCAAGCAACTGAGTCCATGAGAATTTACGAAATTAAAATCTACCTATGTTTATCTATAAATTTCAAAATTTGTCACCTTCAGCATTGAAGCCAATAGGTCTGTTGTCTTCTTCTCATGGGAAGGAGAGGTCAGCTCTGAAAAAAAAAGGCAAGTTTAAATACAACAAACAGGAATTCAATTACAGCATAAAACTGAATAACGCCACACTGTTACTGCAGTCATTGGCTGTGATAAGGCTGTCATTAGATTATGCTCAACAAGACAAAAAATAATTATAACAGAGGCTCACATGCAAAATTGTTCACAAATCCAACTGAGAACAACCTTTTTTTTTTTTCTTATATTTTAATTCTAAAACTAATTGGTCCACTGCAGCACTAACAAAATTGTTGAGTTAATACAGGCAACCAAATTGATCTGAATTATTGAAAGACACAATAATATTAAAAAAAAGTATTGGCTAAATTAAAATAATTTTTTTTATATTATAAGTATAATTGTTGAAAGATTGCATTAAATTGATTAAATTCCTCAAACAAATAATCTAATTTACAATATATATTAATTTAAAGAGTTATTAATTGAGCTTGCAGTACAACAACTCAATTTAAATTATTATATAAGCTGTGCTGTATTAGTTTGAAATTATTACATTAAATGTTCTTACTTCATTTAAAGTTACAATATTTTCTTACACAAATGTAAACTGTGCTTAATATCAAGCTACAACATATTCCAATAAAGTTAATATAAATTCTGCTTCGTTAATTTAAAATGAAGTAATTTTCTGCTCATTAATGGAGCGAGTGAAACACGTGCTCACCTTTTGAAGCAGTCTCAGCAAATGACTTAAGGTCAGTGGAGAGATATTTAAGAGAATTAACCGGACAGCTTTAATTGGCATCAATTGGGCGCCATGCTTGGCTGAACACTCAGCTAGATTGCTCACAGTGCACTGACCTGGCCTAGCTGGCCTGACAGTTTTAGTGCATGGCAAAAATGTTTTTTAATTTTCATTTAACTATTGTTTTAACCTTTTTTTATCAGTATTTTTGTGTTTCAAGTTATCTTATTAGCAGAACCATATTATACAACAGTGTATAAATATATTTTATAAATAAATAAAAACAACCATTTTAGCCATAGGCACCAGTGTATTTCATCTCTATTCAGACAATCCCACTCTAAGACGACCTCATCATTAAATCCACCCATTTTGGCCCCGATTGTAGAAACTTGTAATTGTACCTCTGTATTTAGACAACCTTGCTGTTGAGACCTGGTCTTAGTGAACATATTCCCTTAGTTGGGACCATCACTTGCCTCTGCACAGACACAGAGTAAAAGACACATCCAGCCGTTCTTTACGCCTTTTTCTATATCGAGTATACAGCTGCAATGCCCTGCATAAGTGAACCCAATAAAAAGAAAGAAAAAGAGAAGAAAAACAAAGAAAAAAAAAACCTTTTTATTTATTTGTTTAAATTAATTGGATTTTTAATTATAATATATGCAGACATTCGCAAATTGATGTTGTATATTGTTAACAGCAGTGAATTGCCATAAACTGTCACTTTCAAATAATAAACTACCACTTGGATCTTTGATCTTTGTTGCTTTGGTTGCCATTAGACAAAATATTGGGGGGGGGGGGGGGGTTCTGGGGTATAAATCGAATTGGTGTATGAGAAGAATTCCGGTCTAAGAAAGCAGAATAATACTTTAATTGATATGCATGCATGTTGTGCCAGGTACTGACTTAGATGACACTTCAGATGTAGCATAATGCAAAATTGGTCACCAGGTGTCACCTCAAAATTTCCACATCTAGACCAAAGCGCCACCTTGTGCACGTGCTATGCATTGCATACAAGCAGGATAGTATAGTATAGTATAGGATAGGATAGGATAGGATAGCATAGGTTAGCTACAAGTGGGATGACTAAAAAAAAAGGCGGGAACAACGGCCGGGATGAGGCGGGACGGGGACGTCTAAAAGGCGGAACCAGTGTTGGCGAGATGCCTTGTTTCAGTATTGCTGCTATACTGGCAAATGCCCAGGACAGGGTAAACATTGTGCGTCACCTAGCCTTTTAATAAACGTTTGCCAAAATATACCTGCTATAGGTTTAGACATACCTCTTTACTATCGTATCGCACTCAGATACGGTTGATTTCTTCCATTTGTTTTACGCGTTTTCCTGGTAATCAGTAGCAATAGCTTGCCGCCTAGTTCTGCCAACGCTCACTAGAGGGCTATGGCGACGTTACGGTCCTGTGGTCCTAATTAAGCTTAATTAGGTCACGAACGTTTATAATCACATGAATCTACCACCCAGAAAAGCCTGCAAGACTTTGCCATGCTGACCCCCACCCCCCCTTTTTTAAGGCCTGCAAAGGGCCAAGTTAAGCTTTTACAAATGCAAAAATAAAAAGATCACCTCCATGGCACGTGAAACACTGCCACAATTCATACTACCAATGTTAACTAATATTTGTATTTTTTTTTTATAAATTTTTATGAGCTTAACCCCTCCCATGGGTCCGTTCTGACTATACCACTGAAGCAACTGAAGCAAATATTTGCTATATTATTGTGTATAACTGTTTCCTCATTGATTTTAAGAGAATTGTATTTCTAAACTTGCCTCTTTGACTAAATGTAATCAGCCAAATTATTAATGATGCAGTTGGCAGTGAAAAAATAAAAGAAAACAGACAAAAAGGAGAATCATTAATTAATATCTATCTAGATATAGCTTCTTAAAAATTATAAGCTTTAATTGTGAGTATTTTCAATGTCAAAATTAATTAATTAAATACTTTATACATCCTGAATGATAAGTACATAAAATCCAAGTATATATATCACGGATAAAATCAATCATAGAAATATAAAACTGATGCATAATGAAATGCATTGGTGTTATGGTGGTGTTAAAACAGGCGCTTGCCGAAGAAAGTAATAAATAGTCATTGTTAATAGAGAGAAAGTATACAATGCGTGCACAATTATTATGCAAGTCACTATTTTGGGGATATTTTAGGAATAAAGTGTCAGTGCGACTTCAAATCATATTTATTTACTTGTTGAAGGTGTACGGACATAATATGTACATTTTGTTGCTATATATATGTGAAAATTCTTATCTTTTTGTGTAAATTTGAATCTTATTGTGATATTATGATCAGTATTTGTATATATTTTTGTAAAATTTTAATCTAATATTGATATTGTAATCAGTATTTGCGATTTGATCTGTGATTTATTTTCTATCTTTTATGTAATTATATATTATTTCGCTTTAATACTGAATGTCTAAGAGCAGGACTCTGCCCAGAAAACATCAAATTATGGCAACTGGGACCTTGAACGTTAAGCTGTATATTATGTATAAAATAATGAGAACTTGTATATCATATTTCTGTAGATGTAGTTTTAGATAGACGTAGTGAGTAGATATGTGACATATGTATCTTTTCTGATATGAAAAAGTGTCACTTGAAACTATATATATATATAATTAGGGGTTCCCTATAAAGTGAATGTTTGGTCAAATTTAGGTGTGCATAATTATAATGCAGGTAGTAGTGAATCCGAAATGACCAATAAAGTCTAATGAACATTAGAATAAATAATTGAATATTACAAAATACATATCAGAAGAACAGAAAAAATAAAAATTTTCAACAATAATGTATGTAACTCGGATTTATGTCACATAATTTTGTCATATGGTGTGATTTTTTCAAATCCGCTGTGACTAGCTGGCTGAATTCTCAAAATAATACAAATATAAATTTTTTATAAATGTAGATGTGACAGACTAATCTTGTCAAAATTTGTGCATTGAAATATTTATGAATCATTTGTGCAATCTTTATTTCCGCTAAGGTGCTGAATTGTACGATGGAGTGCTTTATATGTGTGCTATTATTATTATTATATATATACTATATTGTAGAATAGACTCGTTTTATAGATTAATTCTATACTTATACTTTCCAAACTGTATATTATTGTTCCTAATATGTCGTATAGAAGCTTCGGCTTGGGTCATATATTTTGTATTGTACATTGAATGTGACACCGTGATTTAAAACGACTTTAAATAAAATTTTACTACTACTACTACTACTACATAAACAATCAAATCTGTCTACAAATTCCACTCTTATGTTCCCAAGAGCTTTTTTAGAAATGTTTCCAATTATTTGTAGCATTTAAGAAGACCAGGCATGCTTATTATATGCATTATTGACCCCTCATTTACTGCACATATTCATATATCCAGTCTGACCACCAGGTTTGGTGATCACTCAAAAACAATTTCGAAAATTGATCAGATTTGGCTATTTAATGATATTATACATAAATGAAAGGTAAATCAAATATAATGAAGTAGATTAATTGATCTGTATTGCAGGTGTCCATAAGCATAACATAGAAAAAAGATTGCCTCAGCATAAGGTGGGGAAATGGGTATATTTCAATAATTTCTTGCACAACTATTTGTGGATTTTGATAGCAGAGTTCACTTAATGCATTCAAAAATTCGATGCCGCTGTTTCAGACAAAAACATTCGAACTAATTGATCTGAAATAACATAAGTTGAATGACCCATATATAGGGAATTACTTTTAAATAAAAATGTACTGCAAATATTTCTTGCACTGCTTGTGTAGCCAGAAAAACGCATTTTATTAATGATTACTCCAAAGTGACTAGCAAAACACCCATAAAAGGATTGAAATTCATCAAAAAGGGCCGAAATTCATCAAAAAGGGCCAAAATTAAACATTCATGATGAGGCTACAGGGGGGTCATTTCAACTTCTTAGCCCAAATCTGGGGCTGTCACAAAAAAATTTAATATATTTCAAGTATATAAAGTAGAAGTTTAATCGAAATAATTTTGAATACTTTTATATATGTTATTCCATCACTTTTATGCTACTCAACAAGGTATCGCTCCATTAATTGTCCAAAATATAGTGGAAAAGTGATGAGCTGGTGAAACATACTGATTATGCACACCAAAATTTCATAAGCAATGTAAATCTTTTTGTCATCACATAAAGTGTTATCCTCGGGTAGAGCTTTGGATTCATTGCAGACACCATTGCTCGTTAAATATTAGAATTATTGAAAAATAATACCCTTGCATAATAATTGTGGGCTATGGTTTGCGGACCCCCCCCCCCCCCCAATATGGAACAAAATCCTAAGCCACTGGTTGCAAATACCTAAACATTTTTTTATATATTTTGTTTTTGTTTTTTTAGTGATATGATTCTTTATTATAACAAATAAGGAATTACATTTTTTTGACAATAATGATGATGACTGGTAGCCTCAGAACTTAATCTATCAATCTATCTATCTATCTAGCTGTCTACCTATAGTTGTGCATTAAAATCCCCAGTGTTGCGCACAATTTCTTAAATAAAACGAAGTTACTATGTGACCAGATTATGAAACTATGACAAACTAATACAAAAAATTTTGCAACATGACTTTATCGTCTCAAAACTTAAAAACTCTATTTAATGTTACTAGTCAGTCTTGCTACATTATCTGCCATGCACTTATTTAATTTAGTAAAATGCTGTCAATTGATATACCACTTTAAATCATTTATTCACAGGATTATTCACAGGTAACATAAGAAAGTCACTCACGTGGCTGAAAGATGTTGATCTGTCAAGAAGTTGGTCTCAAATGATCTTAAGGACAAGTGTCTGGAGCTCCCTTAATCTGCTAGGATTAGCACACTCCCAAAATAGCACATGATCAGGTGTAGCCAGCCACGATGCTTGACAGTGAATAGAATACAATAGAATACAATGCAATACAATAGTTTTTTTTTTCATTAAAATAGAAATAATTAATCGTTTTTCTCATTGATACGTATACATTATTATATGGTAAACTTTACTAAATCTTGTGGAATATATATATTTTGTTAACCTAGGGATTTCAGGGAGAATTCCTATGGCATCCAGATTCCCCAGAGGCTGGTGTTGACCAGCTTATTTTATTTATTTATTTATTTTGCAAAATACTTAGAACTATTTGGGGTTAATGTATTGTAGTTATTGCAAACTACAATATTCATTTGCATTATTCAGATTTTTGTGCTTCAAATTGCCATAAAGCACCTAGAAAATAATAAATATTGCTTAATTGCTCTGAGCCTGATTGCTAGAAGGAATGGGCTTATCGTATGTTTTAGTTGTTGACACTAAATTATTACTAGTGATGAGATCTTTAATTTCATGGTACAAAAGAAAGAAAAAGAAAAAAATAATTATTATTATAAAAAGGAGAAAAACTACGTTCCTGCTCAAAAATAAAATAAATAAATTGTATGTGTAGGAACCTATATATATATAGGTTATATAAATAAGAAAAAATGCACTATAATTGGCATTTATGTTTGGGTTCAGCTAAAACAAATTTCATGAGTTCACATAAATATAAAATGTTGATTGTGTCTTGTCAAATCCATTCATCATTATTTTCTAATTTAATTTTAGACCCTTTAAATTAATATGTAATTTATAAAATATCTAATAAACAGGCTTAAATGATTGAATGTGAAAATAATAAAATATATTTTATATAATAAAAAACTTTTTCCGTGACCCGTACCAACAAGCCGTAGATACAAGCATAAAATGTGCAATGAATTATCTCAAAAGACTGTTTTGTAGTTTTATTCCTTTTATGTCGTATTTTATAAGCATGTACATCGTGGGCCTAATGTGCAAAAAAGAGTAGAAACAGTGATTTAAAATATAGGCCGTTATTATAATGTAGGCTTATTCTCATTTAATTAGCATCTTTAAATTGACATTACTGTAGAAATCTGTACGTATTGTCTGAAATCATTGCCCCAATTTTATATTTAAAGTTAATTGAGCGGCTTTTAGCCCTGGAGAGATTTTAAAATGTGTATTGACACAAACTAGCGATACTTACTATTGGCTGTTTCTGCTAGAGACCTAACTTAAACAGCTCGAACTGAATTAAATCGGTTGTTGTGGTTAATTTCCTTGACACTATGGTTAGAACAAGACATCTCCATAGTTTCACGTGCTTTAGAGATAATGACACTGTGTTTTCTCTTCGAACGAAGGTGATGAAGCGGGAAGAATTTTTCACGGGAATTTTCGGTCATGGTTGTGTGTTTGCTGATGGGTGAGTGTATAATGCGGAACAGGCGGACCATGCAGACCATGCGGACCAGCGCTAAAACAAACAAGTGTTTGTTTGTTTAGACAAATACAACACACCCCTATTTCGGCCGTATATTGAAGAATGCAGACAATGCAGATCATGCAGACCAAAAAGAAGTTTTAGCAATTACCAGCTTAATTTAAAAAATAATAATAATAAATAAAACATATATAGAATAAAGGAAAGAGAACATTAAAGAAGAACAAATTATAATAAAAGGACAGGAAAGCTGCCATATGATTGGCCAGAAGCTATTGAAAATTTTCACCTTCTGATTGGGCATTTTTTTTCCTCAATCCTGATTAGTGCTCCATACCAGTACGATATTTATCGAGTAAACCGGTACGCTTCTTTCGATATGAATACCGGCACGGCCGCGCCCTTTTTTTTATACGATATGACGGCCGTAATTTTAATGTATTTACATGCTGGGAAAGTGATTCAATGGTCTTGTACAATCCTTAATCAATTGAACTTTGATGAATTGCAATTAGGAAGTTGCCTACATGATTGCTGGTGTTAATCTAAAATGTGAATTGAACTTGACCACAACCAAGCAAGTGTCAATAGTTAATTGCAATTCAACGTATCAAAGCAGAGAATTTGTAGGCCTGATAAAATTAATTCAACTTCCTACTATTACTCTATTACCTCAGGTTACCATCAACATATAAGTTAAAGGATTCCTCATTGATGTCCACTTTTTTTGCCATTATTACAAGATTTGGCTTTTAAAAAAGAGGCTGAAAACTGACTTACATTATTTTGACCTATCATAATAGAGAATACCTGTAAGTTTTACACAGTTCTGGAATATATGTATACAACAAAACTAATCTTAGTGATTGTGCATATGGTACGTTTACTAGGAGACCTTACCAGAAATTATTGTCAATTATTATTTATGAATAACTAAACATAAGAAAGGTGATTTTCTGATAAGAAAATAGATAGAATGTAAACCAATATGGCTTCAAAAGGAAAATGGCCACATTAATTTGTGGTTCCCAAGCCATTTTATTCTATTTCTTTATTCCAACTGCATATTGATGATACGTATCGAATATTGATTGACTGTATCGACGATACGTATCGTATCGATTTGAATCAAATGATATGGAGCACTAATCCTGATTGGCTTTCTCCAAGGGTATGTTAGTATATATAATACAATTAATTATTTCGGCAGACCAATCTTAAAAATAATGCCATTATTATAAATAATGCAGACCAAGTTGTAGATTAATGCAGACCAAGTGCAGACCAGATCTCTGAAAGTGCAGATCAGATCTACAAACTGCAGACCAAGTTTAGGAAAATGCAGACCAGGTCGATCTGAGACAAGATTTTTGAGAATACAGACCAAGTTTGATGTTAGCAATAGAACGTTATAGAAAATGCATACCAGATTATATTAGTTATAGAAAATGCAGACCAGATCTGATAAAATGCAGATCAGGTCTGACAGAGTGCAGACCAGATTTGAGAAAGTGCAGAAAAAGTTTTATGTTAACTAGTATTAGATAGTGCAGACCAGGTTTAGAAAATTGCAGACCAGGTATGAGAAAATGCAGACTAATTGAGTCTATGTCAGTATAATGGAAAGTGCAGACCAGGTAGAAAGTACAGGTCAAATTTATTCCCCATTAAATATCATTTGGAATTCAAGACAATTTTAGTCTGCATTATACACTCACCCAAATCATTTTGTTTTTTTAAATTATTTTGTGGGGTGCAAACTATAAGATGGACCGCTTTCCACATGGATTACGAATTAAGTGCAATTACACTCCCTAACTGGCCACATAATCACAGCAACAGTCTACCTATGAAGAAATAGTTCTTTTGGTCTGCATTGTCTGCATGGTCCGCATTTTCAATCAATGGCGAAATAGGGGTGTGTTGTAATAGTCTAAACAAACAAACGGACGACAGGCGCTTGTTGGTTTTAGCGTGGTCCGCATGATCCGTCTGGTCCGCATTATACACTCACCCTTTGCTGATCTATGTGGTGTGTCACCACTGCATCGTACGAGGTCGCCCTCTACGGAGCGCTTAGGAACTAAACCACGTGCATATGACGTTGTGCATTTATATAAACTAAACTGCAGGAGAAGCGCACGAGTCGTCAAGTGGCAGGTGAGTTCCAAGCAGGGTATAAAATAAAAAAAAGTGATCACTGCACATTTCACGAAATATCTGCGCGTAAAGGAAAACACCTCAGCGCCATCGGTTACACAGAATCGTGCGAGTTACGAAATAGAAAGTTATTAACAATGTTGTGAAAAGTGTGATGTCAAAAATATCAATAAATGACAATATGCCAGTTCACATATATGTTAAGTATGAGGGAAATATAACTAGAGACGAGAATCAAAGTATTAAATGCATGCATGTCACTGCACAAAATCAGGATGATCACTGCACATTTCACATTGATCACTGCACATTTTGGGATCGTTACACGCTTATTTTATACCCTGGTTCCAAGAAACATTGTTGCAAGTAAACTCATTCAGTTTCAGCACAATGCCATGAGGCACTCAATTATAGAACCAATCAGCTGATCAGTGACCGTGGCGTAGCGCGGTTTCACATAATCATATGATAGTAGGGAAATCCTGCCAAAACTGTTTTAACTTGCGCTTTGGTACAGTTTTGGCATCAATAATAACTCCATTAGAACTGCAGTAAAAAAGCACAATTTTCAAACCAAATTTGATGAAGATCCGACCAGTAGAAGCCGAGAAAAGTCTGATCATAGTGCAAATTCAGGGCTCTCAAAATACATGATTGACGGCAGTTTTTTTAAGAAACGGACCTTGTTACAATAAAATAAATCCACTAATATGATAATGCAATGCGCATGAGAGGCCGCAGGAGGTGTGATTTACTAAAATTATACTTTGTTGCCATTTTCATACATGTGGGTAATAGATCTACTTAATTAGGTAACAAAATGCTGTAAAATAAAGTTGCTTCTTTTCAGATTTATCTAATTAATTAATACCAATTACATAACAATCTAGGCAACCAAAATCGCGATTGTTCCGCTTGAGCTAAAAAGTTTTTCAGGGGATATTACTACAATAGTGCCAGTTTATCTTCAAAGGATGCCGACCCCTCAGGCTATAAGATTAAAGGATCCCCTGCAAGCCCCCCGGCTATTAAGATCAATTCCTACTCAAGCAAAACGCCCTAAGGCCTGTGGTTATGACGTATGGAGTGCGTTCCGCTTCACCAAGAAAGACCTCAGGCTAAAATGTAATCATGTGTAAATATATATATATATATATATTTTAGGACATGCTAACTTAAATTAAATGATTTAATAAATCTCATTACTAATGCAATGCCATGTAATAGAGCAGCCTTCAGGGATAAGTCAAGTGTTATAAAAAGCAATAAATACCGTTAAAAACTGTTATTAAAAAATTTGTTATCATGCAAACAAACACATGCTCACTTTCACCACATGCAGTGCTAACTAAAAAATAAAATAAATAGTTTCCTTTTATCATAACTCTCCTATACGCATCCACACTGTTAAATTAAAAAGAGTATAAAAAAATAAAAAATATCCAGTCTCATGCCAACACCATTAAATCATACAGTACATGTAAATTAACATTGAAAAGATGCAGCTATATAACCTTTTAACAAACATTTTGAAAAGAACATTATAAAACAACTCATGCTCACTTAACCTTAACACACAAACGTCATATACTTTCACACTTCTAAATCAATAAATGAATCAAACAGAAATATCCATGGTTACAACATTTGAACCAAACAATAATTAAAAAAGAGTTACGAAAATATCAAACACCTAGTAACACCAATGTTAATAGGTAAATAAAAAAAAATAAAAAAACCAAAAATTCTAATAGCAAAAATCAAGCAGTGCACGTTAATTAATTGGAAGCGAAATACCTGGGTTTCACAAACATTCTTAAACGAGTAATAGCCAATGTCTATACAGACTATCTATCATCAAACAGCTGTCAGATTGTTCAAGCAACATCTACCTCAGCAAAGACATGAAGTGTCATAAGTGTCAGTCTGACAGCGACAATAATTATCCACAAAAAAACTAATAAAAAACAAAACATTCTCAAACTAGTAATAGCCAGTGTCTATACAAACTATCCATCATCAAGCAGCTGTCAGATTGTTTAAGCAACATCTACCTCAGCAAAGACATGAAGTGTCATAAGTGTCAGTCTGACAGCAACAATAATTATCCGTGCAAAAACTAATAAAAAAAACAATTGACATATTAGCTAGCCCCAAAGTCTATACATATAATATCCGTCACAAATAGTACCAGCGGCCATTAGGCTCTATCTACATTGCGGTTTCTTAAACGAGCCTGTAATATATTATTTAAATCCAGATCCTGCAAATCTCTTTGACCACGTACACCAACCGGTCTCCGCTCGGGCACATGCGCAGCCGCAGGCTGAACCACAGCGGGTCTAGCATTACCCTCGGGGGCAGGGTGGGGTACATGTACAGGGCGGCGGTAGGAATTAGCCATGTGATTGCCATTACGTCTCTCGATAGTCCTTATCATCCAATGAGTCATTCTGACCAAAACTGCTAAAACTAAATTACGTTCATCCGCTTGTTCAATAGCTATTACCAAGTTAATGTTCCAAATGTAAATCAGAAGAAGTCTCCCCAGTAAGCGCAAGCCTATTGTAACAACAATTTCTCTGCACCTCAGAAAGATGTAGTCTTTTGCCTGAAGTAAAGAAAGAAGAGAAAACACATTTATTTTTCTGTTTACTTTACAGAATGACAAGCAGAGAATAATAAGTTAACGAAAGAAACCAATTGGTTGCACTGTTACGATGAATGATTGTTACTATTTAATGATACGCATAATGTCAGTGCACTATCATTATTGAGAAGTCTTTAGTAGATTGATATCTAATCAGGTGTATATGCATCAATATGAGCTGTATGATAATGAGGTATTCAAAATACACAATCAGAGTAATTGAGTGACTAACCTAGTCTTATTTAAGCGGTGAAGGATGAGGAATTGCCACTCAAAGTCCTATCCAGTGAATGCAAACAGCAAGATGTGCACTTGCAGATTTTCGCGCACCAATGGAAGGGAAATAAGATCACCGCCATGCATATTAAGCAACAGCTGACGGCAAACATGGGCGGATCATTGCAGCGTGCATGGGTGTTTATTCTAGCATGAAGGTTTACCAAACTCACCAGAATGCACGCTGTCAATATAGCCCCTATCGCCCCTGATACCACTGTCCAGATAAGCATGCCATTCACAGTAGTCCTCAATGCTGGCGCTGGCCTCTGATCCGGAGCATCACTTCCTGCAGCTGGGCGCGTCTCTGTGACTGCAGGCCTAGTTAAAGGTGGTCCGGCCATCGTGGTAAAGGGTCTGCTCATAGTAGTAGTAGTCGTGGCGCACATGATCGAAGGATATGTCTCAGTGACCCGAGAGCATTGATCCAACGAAAGACCGATGATCATCACTCTATCAAACCCCGCTGTATCTCTTAGACTGTCAACATTGAAACCCCCGGACGTTTTTAGAGTCAGCCTCTTGCCCTCTCTGTAAGCCATCATGAAATACGGCGCTGCTTTGATGTCATCGCACATTACTTCACCGGATGATGTGCATCTGCACTGTCCATTGTTCCCGCAAATCCAGGCATTAGCTGAGCATATACTCAATGCCAAAAGCAATAAGATCCAAGGCATTTTTTAATCTGTCAATACAAAACGTCTTATCTCTTCAAAATCTTATGGCTCAATGACCAGTCTCATGACCAATGCAGGCCAGCTCAGGGGGGGGTAAACCTCTCGTTACATAACAGCACAAAAGACTTACAACCCCGATGCCAACCCTTAGACAATAGAGAGGGTATAATCTATTCATACTGTGAGTTATATTCACTCAAACTTTCACTACAGGAGCTTTGTACAACACAAATGAGCATTATTAACCGGATAAATAACTCAATGATTGTAGAAGTATATTTTGCCTGTAAATCACATGAGCCGATTAAAAAATAAATAAATACTGAAATTGAAGTGTCTTATTTAGCCATACTTACAGTCATATATATATATATATATATATATATATATATATATATATATATATATATATTTATAATGCCCTATTTAACGTTAAATCATGCTGAAATTGAAGTGGCTTAGTTAGGTATACTCGCAGTCATATATATATATATATATATATTTATATTTATATTTATATTTATATTTATAATGCTCAATTTAATGTTAAATCGCGTGTAGTTCTTAATCGCTCATAGAGGTCTGAACAATGAGACCTTGTGTCAATTAGCCCCGAGGACCTTCTACAAATCTGAAAGAACACTGATTTGAAAAAAAACTGAAGTCAGGCAGATGAGCAGTACGCTGACCAACGCTTATGGTAATTAAGCACTCTCGTTTACAAACCACTGATAAGAACACAACAGGCTCTTACCAATGACCCCGCAGGCGTCAGCGGTCAGTACCTACAGTCATACATGCTAAAGCACCTGTGACCTCCGAGGTCACCCGCATGGCTAAGACCTGTGGACAGCTGAAAACGGGCTGTCTTCATGTCACCGCCCAACTCTCCCCCAAGACAGCCGGGGGGCAAAAAAGTCATATAAAAAGCATCATTGCTGTGGTCATGTCATCACTTCAAGTTTTTGCATGAAAAAACTACATTCTCCGTATCTTCACCGACTGTTTTTGAGAGACCAACACCCGATATTCTCCGCTCTCCACTCTCCACTCTCCACGTCAACCACTGGCTATACTCGTGAAAAGCTATATTCGTGAAAAGGTAAGTGAATTTCTTTAGTGTATTTTACTCACATAATACAGGAACTAGTGTAATTCAGATACGCTATGTTTATTAGACATTGTTGAGTAATTAATAGTACAGCAAGATTTTGTCGTTTAGCTAATACAAATACTACCGCTACACGTAATGCTTAAACTTAGCACAATATGATATAATTACTTATGCTTCCAGAATGTCACGTATAGACATGTCAAAAAATGTGTGTTATATCTAAAACCTTTTAAGTTAACAGTAAAACCAAAAAAAAAAAAAAAAAATCAAATAACAATACATAAACATAAACACTAATATACAAATGTATGTATGTATGACAGTATGGGCGTATGACAGTATTACGCTATGGTAGTATGACATTAAGTAATGGTCAATGTAAATACTTAAATACAAATAATAATAATAATATTAATAGCAATACTCCTAATGTCTAGCTATTTTTGTGTACAATCGATTAAGCTTTCTTGACTCCGTATAACGCCAAACAATGCTCTTCTACATTTCCAACCTCTTTAAGTATATTCAAAACGGTTGATGTCTTAAACCCTCTACAGCTATAATACGAGTAGGCTAGAGCGTAAAAACCACAATTGGAGTCTGAAATGTGTTGGTGATTGATGTAGCAATTCCTAAATCGTTTCATGAACTCGTTGATCTCTTCATTGTAGGACTGGAGCCCCAGCGCATCGAAAACTTCTAGTACAGCATTGACATCATTACGTCTACCGGAACCATGAATCCTCAGAAAAATCCAGTGTCCGACATCTCCGCGTAAGTACGAGTTTTCATTACAATTCACTATGAAGCCCCCGCTGTTTGCAGGGGCGTATTTCAGAGCATTGCAAGGTATTATGGCCAATACGTGCGACGACGTCCAGGGGTCATTCCACTGTATTTCGTATATTCGATCAGTGTTCATGTCAGGTAGATGTTGCGTGCGTAATCAACCTGGAATAATCCGGGGTATGTCACTTTTGTAATCATGACAGCCGATTCTGGCAGTGGTGATTTAAATCTGAGTTCTATTCTCACACTTCCATCACGCGTCACAGGATAAAAGTCTTCATAATTTTGAGGAGCTAAGTCTATGACAAATAAACTGTATCCCTCTTCGTATTCCTCTCTCCTGATTCTGGCCTTGCTATTGAAATTGGTCTTTCCTTTATAAAGTTCCGAATAGCAGTGTATGTACTTGCCCTCTGAGAAGTCAATACTTAGTGGTCCAGAAGGCGCTGGCATACCCGATAGGCTCACATTGATGTATGTGACATCATAGTGACTGAAATTGTATGGGTTCCTGTCAATGCTACCACTCATAGATTCGCCAGCAACAAACCCCATCACAATCTTGCTCGGTATTCGACCATTGTACGCATCTTCTATGTAATAAGAGGAAGTGTCCCTAGCTAAATTAAATTTTCGTAATTCTTCTCTCTTGTAGAAATACTCAGCCAGAGAGATCTCCTCCTCCATGACTTTTTGATGACTCAGTAACACCAAATTTGAGGGTGTCACGTGTTTCAGAATAAGTGTAATGTCCTTAATCTCCAGCTTGTAGTCGGTCTTGCCGAGGTTTGAACTCAGCAGCCTGAAGCCACTCGAAGTCGGTGTGAGAGTCATGTCTATGGAGACTCCGTTTAAAAGCAACTTGTTCACTTTGAAGACATCCACATCCACTTTACTCAGTAGCTCCACAGTTTTGCTGGCGCTCAAGAGTGCTGCTCTCTTTTTAAATCCACCATTTCCTCCCATTGCCATGCTCACGTCATTCATATAGCCAGCCGTGTCTTTCTCAAACATACAACATTCTAGCTGAGAATCATTTTGCTCTTCCTCTCCTAGGAGAGTATTTATCAATGCCTTGTAGCTGTAGCCTGTCTGGCCTCCTGTCACAACTCTATCGTTAAGGCGCACCTCCACTTGATCCCAGAGAGCGTGAGCCAAGTTGTTGACCACTCCCACGCTCCACTCTCCTTCAGAGTCTATCTCAGCCTCTGCATCAGCCTCGGTAGCAGCAGCTTTTTTCTTTCCTTCAGGCCTCTCAGGAATGGGCGACCCGTCACCTTTAACTAGCCTAACCCTTGTCTTTAGGTAGACACTAGACAGGTCTATGTAAGCTGTGCCAGGTCCCGGTACATGAAATTTCACATCACCCTCAGCCGAAAATTGATTGAGTGTGTGTGTGTGTGTGTAATTTTTTTCATACAGATTTAATTGAATTTAATAGATTTTCTCTCTGAATTTCGTACATAGTGCGGTTGAAGATGATGAAGTGGCAGGACCATCAGGGGGTCTGTTAGTATATAGACAGTCAAGTGACTCATCCCTAGAACCACCCAACACCATTGACCCAGACAGATACAGGTAAGCACGAAAGACCTGAAAAGGCAAAAAGAAAATTGTTTTAAGCATTTCTTAAAATTTTTTATTTTATTTTAATTTTTTAATGTAAGTACCTATATTTATCTTCCAGTGACATCAGCCATAATGATGATGATGATGATGATGTGGATGTTGATGATTTGAATGTCTGGGTTGTGGAGGAAGAGGGAGATGCGAGCACTGATCCAGAGGACAGTTTTTCCTGGCTAAATGACCTGAACCTTGAGGACTTGTCTGACGCCGAGTCAGTATTTCATTATATTTATTTTGTATTTTCTTCTGTCTTTTTTCATGAATTCATGTGAACATTAGAGGTTGTAAATAAATGATATAAAATATAAACCATACTTTAAATTATTATTTTCTTATTTTTTATAGTTTAAATGACATACTACCCACGGATCAGGGTGTTGGAAGACGAGTGCTCGGTGGAATGCGGAGAGAGATGTTATTTCTAGACATGCTCTATGAGCAGAATATAATTGGAAATGAAATACTACCCGAGTGTCAGGGTGCTGAAGTAGAAGTAGAAGTAGAGGTAGAAGTAGAGGTAGAAGTAGAAGCACCTGTTGAAAAGCAGTGCGAGATGCTATTTTTAGACATGCTCTATGAGCAGAATATAATTGGTGATGGTGCTATGGCAATGGATGTAAATGATGACCGGGTTGTTGAGGAGGCTGAGGAGGAGGAGGAGGAGGAGGAGGAGGAGGAGGAGGAGGAGGAGGAGGAGGATATTAGAGGTGTTGAACCTCACATGATTTTTGATGGTCCGGATTACGCTGTGAATTTCCACAGACACATTGAAGTTAGGAATGTCAAAGACATAGAGTTTGATGGAGGAGTTGCGAGAGAGACTGTTTATAGGGTTCATTTTAATGTAAATTGGGCTGGTGTTAATCTTAAAGACATTATGGGGGGTCTTGAGGGTGTACTGGAAACCATTATAGGTAGGCTTAAAGAGAGCTATAATAGTCAGGATCTGGTCAGACTTTTTATCCAAAATGAGGCATTTTATAGCCCTCACACAACCGGTCTAATACCACTACACCAGCTAACCATTTTCAAAATTGTGGAACTCATGGAAAGCTTGTTACAGTCGGATGAAGAGCTTTTCTTGGATGAGCCCCTAGAAATACATGTGGGTGTCATCAGAAATCCACTGGTAGCAGGTGTGAGTACAGGAGTTAATTATATCGAAGACCTGCGCAGATTGAAAAGCTTATGCGAAATTAAAAACAAGGACAATCTATGTTTGGCAAGAGCAATAGTTGTTGGTGTAGCCAAGGCCAATCTTGATGACATTCCTCGAACCAACAAACAATTGCGTGATCGTGCTTTAAATGAATACAAGAGGGTTCACAATGGAAGTAAAAATGCTCAAACAGTTGAAGCTCAGAGGTTGCACTCTACAGCTGGATTTGACCTGAAACATGTGCCTACTTTCACTGACATACCCTCTTTCGAGAGAGCGGCAAACAAACGCATTGTAGTTTTCGGACGAGGATCAAGCGTTAGGCCTCTCTACGTGGGTGATGATAACAGGCAGCGCACTGTTTATTTACTGTACCAGTGTGATCCTCTAAATGCGAAAGCTGTAGGCCACTTTCACACAATAACCAAAGTACACTGCGTCTTTGCGAAATCAGCCTTTTGTGCTAAATGTCTAACGGCCTACGATGCTCGCTATGGTCACACAGGCTGCAACCAGTGTCCATCGTGTAAAGGGGAGTCATGTCCAATCATTGAAATGGAGAAGCACTGCTGTCAGACATGTAATCGTTTTATGCACTCTGTTGAGTGCAACCAACGTCACGTGGAAAATGGTACGTGTTCAAGCTCACACAGATGTAGCGGCTGCGGTGTGTTCTTCAAAGCTAGTGAGGAACCCAAATGTGGCACCCGCGAGTGTAAGATTTGCAAGAAGGTAGTGACGGGTGTGCATTTCTGCTACATCAGACAGCAAAAGCCCAAGTCGGTGTCATGTAAGTATGCATTTGCAGACTTTGAAGCAGATCCCACAGGAGAATTCCACTTGCCCAATCTACTTGTTGCGCACTGGGAGTGCTCCCACTGTATTGAGGTGAGCTACAGGGACAACCCTCGCTGTTCGCACTGTGGAACAGCGAGCAACAAATGCTCGTCAAATGTATCCGATAGTACAGGGAGGGGGCATGAAGAGAGAGCTGTGTGCATGAAAGGCAAAGACTGTGGCAGGCGAGGTGTTGCCTTTTTTGGTAATGACGCCGCCACTGACTTCTGTAGATTCTTGTTTAGGCGTGAATTTGAGGGCTACACTCTCATTTTCCACAATGGTCAAGCGTACGACGCATACTTTATGGCCAAGTACATCTTCTGTACCATGACGAAGCTCCCCAAAGTTATTTACAGGGGAAGTAAAATTGTAGCCATCGATGCGGGGAAGTTCAGAATCATTGACTCGCTAAACTTCTTGACATTTCCTCTTGCACAGATGCCTAAGGTGTTTGGCCTGCAGGGTGTCAAAAAGGGCACATTTCCTGTGTTCTTCAATCAGGAGGAAATGTGGGACTATGTGGGTCCAATGTCTCACCCGTACTGCTACAGAGTCAACAGAATGAAGTCTAAGGCTCGCGAGGAGTTCACTACATGGTATACTCAACAGAGGGGCAAGGTCTTCCATTTCAGGAAGGAGATACTCGCATACTGCGAAGACGATGTAAACATTCTTCAGGAGAGCTGTAATGCTTTCAGGAGTTGGCTACTGGGTATAACATCCAGAGAAGAGGTTGTTGATGTCGGTGAGGCGGGTGAGAGAGTGACTCGGCTGGTTGGGATAGACCCCTTCCAGTACAACACTCTGGCCAGTGTATGCATGGCTACCTACCGTCACATGTTCTTAACGGAAAAGTTCTCTATCACACTGGAAGGTGATACCCAGGTCACAGGTTACATGCAAAATGACAAATTGAGTCTTGTGAGTGAGGATGGGAGAGCAGTTGATCCGAGCACTGTTGATGTAAAGAGCATGGAATTTATTTCCACTCCCTTTGCCCGAATGCCATCATGTGGTTTTGCTGGGCTTGATGCGCACAGCAGAGTATCGATCATATGGCTGGAGTACGAGTCACAGCGGCGTGGTGTGTGTATTCAACATGCACGCAATGGAGGTGAACATCGGGTGCTAAACCAGACCAAGGACGGATGGCTGAAACTAGATGGATATTATATGAACACCAGGACTGGTAAAGAGACAGCATGTGAATTCAATGGCTGCGTATACCACGGATGCAAGAGGTGCTTCGGAGGCCCCAACACACCCTCAAATGTACGCCACCCACACACGGGTGAAAGCCTGAAATCTCTGTATAAGAGAACCGAAGCAAGGCTAGTGTATCTGAGGAGAGAGCTCAACTTTGAAGTTCACGTTATGTGGGAGTGTGAGTTCAGGCACCTGCTTGAAACTAATGAGCGCTTGAGAGAGATTGAGCAAAACAGCGATCTGCTACCATGCCTGGATCCGAGGGCTGCTTTTTACGGCGGTCGTATGAACGCAGTGAAGCTCTATCATGAGGCTAGAGAAGGCAAACGCATCGGCTATGTAGACATCTGCTCCTTGTATCCGATGGTATTGAAGAACGACGTTTTTCCAGTGGGTATTCCTGAGGTGATCATTGATCCACCAGCCTGTGACATCGGAAAATACTTCAGTCTGGTGCAGGCACGAGTACGTCCACCTAGAGGTCTCTACCATCCATGTCTACCCCTACGAGTAGGAGGAAAACTCTTGTTCCCTCTCTGCAGCAAGTGCGCCCACAACGGCTCTCAGGCACCATGTATTTGTCCTGACACCGAGCGTGACATAACGGGCACCTGGACATCTGTTGATCTCAGTGATGCCCTCAGCGTGGGTTACACTGTAGTTAGAGTGTTTGAGGTGTACCACTTTCAGGAAAGAGCCAAATTTGACAGGACCCAAGACACCCCAGGACTGTTCTCAGATTACGTTAACCTGTTTTTGAAAGGGAAGCAGGAGGCGTCGGGGTGGCCGTCTGCTGACATTTCTCTCAACTCAGGGAAAAGAGCAACAAATAAACTCCTGTTGAACAGCTTCTGGGGCAAGTTTGGAGAGAATAATAACCATAGAACGCACAAACTGACAGAGACAGGTGCAGACATTTTCAAGCTGCTGGTCAACCCATCAATATCTCTGAAGGGCATGCATGTCCTTGACAGCAATCGCTGTATGGTTGAGTATGCTCACACTGAAGGGTTCCTCCCAGAAATGCCACACGTAAATGTTTTCATTGCGACGTTCACTACAGCTAATGCCAGGAGTCGTCTTTTCAATGTCTTGCACAACTTAGGTGAAAGGGTACTCTATTTTGACACGGATAGTGTAGTTTATGAATACACGGAGGGGGATGATACACAATACACACCAGACATGGGTGATCATTTAGGGCAGTGGACAAATGAATTGAAGAAGGATCAGTTCATCTCTCGCTTCGTTAGTAGTGGGCCAAAATCCTACGCTTACATGACTAATGATGACGAAAGGACCACTAAGCTGAAAGGCTTTACTTTAGAGCATGAAGTGAGTAAACTTTTGAATTTTGACAGTATTTGTCGGCTTGTGCTGTTTTGGGCAGATCCAGACAACAATCCACTGCCCGAAGATGACCAACCCCATGTCGAGGTGCCTTGTGGTAAAATAAGACGCAATAAGTATGAGTTTAAGCTTCTTAGCCGTGAGGAAATAAAGAAATTCAGAGTGACTTACTCTAAGAGGCGACTGGTAGCTGGTACATACGACACTCTACCTTTCGGTTGTTAGGTGAAATACTAAATTGTTAAAGGACATGCAGCTTATCTTTTTTTAAAAAAAAAGCTCAAAGTTTCAAAAAAGGCTCAAAATAAATTACTCAAAAGCACTACTCCTACAGTAATTAAGTTGTGTGTTAAATTAATGTATTATGGAATGTTGTATGTATTGTTATGTATGATAATTACATTACGGATGACTGTACTGAGTTTTTTTATTACTGTTTATGGAATGTATTATCTTTATATTTATTTGAAGTAAAGATTGACTATAGTCCACTTTTTTGTATAAGCTCAGGGTAAAGGGATTATTGTATCATGATTATTATTATTATTTATTATTATTTTCATGTTACATTGAAATAAACTGTAATAGTATGTGCAGGTATTGACATAACACGAGTTCTGCTAATAAATTTACTGTTTTAAAAAAAACCCAAACATATATAAGTTGTTGTACTGATTACATGGCATTGACAGGTAGAAATAAGTAGCATTTTGAAAAGCTAGTGAGACGTAATTATATAACACGAGGCGAGCCTTTTCATAGTGATTAAGGATATTCACAGGCTAGACCTTCTTTATTTTCACTCAAAAAAAATAAAAATAAATTAATAAAATAATATGTATCACTAAAACACAGGTTCAAAGTTCAAACGTTTTTTTTATTGCAAAAAAAAACCACACCATTAAAAAATACAATAGATTGACAGACATGTTATTCTGACACAGGTGTCAGTACACCGGAAGAAATTTGATTTTTTTTAACAATTTTCTGATAACAAAAATCAATCAGACGAATAGATAAGTCGTCATGAGGTGTCACCTCACATTTGGCGAGAATTTCTATAGATTTCTCAATTCCACCAACATAAACAAAAATGTCATACACATCATTCATAAAATACAATCTTTTATGATTCAGGCAAGACGCAATTCGCTCAGCAATCCGCAAGACTTCATTTTTAGACACTTTAGCTACAGCTTCCATGATATCCTGTGATGGCGGAGGCTGCAGCATTAAGTCTGACCAAGAATGACCTGTTTTGTCTAGTACTAGGTTACAGAACACGAGCTGCAAAATTTCCATTTTACTTGCACGATGCACATCGAGCTCGGTAATGTCATAGTCACACTTCTGGTCTTCTTGGGGCAGTCCCTGTATGTATCCCTTGACGCTGTCTTCGCAATCTTTTCGAGTGGGGAATAAAGTTTGTGACTTCATTCCATGCTGGGCGACATTCCATTGATAGGCCTTGACAGTCACCGCCTCGTCTGGATTACCCGCATTTCCCTCACCGTCCTTCGGTGCTGTAACGATGACCTTGTGAATATTCTCCATAGCGGCATGAAGTTTTTCGTATTCTTCTTTGCGGAGATTGATAGTCTTACTGTGATGACATTCACTGGTGGCGACCAGTTTTTCCTGTTCAGTCTTTGGGTGTAGAAAGGAGACATAGTGTATTGGGTCCTTGTCACTCCTCTGGAACTTGGTGATCATAGCAAACTGTCTTTTGGTGAGGCACACTTGTTTTGCATCACCATTCACCAGGGCCTTGTATAGTTCATCGGACGACTCCTTGAGCTTCTCGAAGGACTTCTTTGCAATATGAACATTCCTCCATTTGGAGGTATCACAGCTGTAGCGTGAAACAGTGACGTATCCTGACTTGTATTGCTGAGCAGCATGAGCAATAACTCTGGTGTGTTCAGACAAACAGAGAGTCATTCCATTTGATCCTTGAGGAGTCTGAGAGGTAAGCTGACTGGTGGCCATGTTGTAGTTCGAGAGACAGAGAGATGTAATATATCTTTTCAGCTCTTGTGGTGAATGTTTGAAAGAGCTTCTGGTTGTTGCTTTTTATACTTGCAATATCACATACGTCAGAGTGAAGTACAGGCTTAAGGGCATTTTCAAGACGCCACAATGACATCTAGAGTATTGGCCAATGAGAGCACGGGAATGACTGTAATCAGCCCGGGGTGCATCAGTGGTCACTCCCTCCTCTTTGACAAGGTTGGAGCCGGGAGCATTATTCCCATTGATGAGGACAAAAGTGCCGGCCACAAATTACTGTCTCCATTACCAAGAGACAAATTGACTATGCAAGTAATGATGACGATATACAGAATTACCACCTGACAAATAAAGATGACTTCATTTTTTGGTATGGTTCTACCAAATATCTTCCACTGACTGCCACTCTTGCTAGAGGTAATAGTGTCATCATTGTTAGAAAGTGAGGCTTCCTTAAAATGCATAGTATTTCCATGTTTAACATCTGTAGGGGTAACTGTGTGTAAATATTTCTCAGTGACATCCTCACCCTCCATTGTCGCAATGTAAACTAAACAGAAAGACTTGATGGCACACTATTAATATCATCATCATCATTATTATTATTTTTTTACATTTCCAGTAAACATTTACTAAAGGCTAGGGCCTGGGGGGATTACAAATCTGTTGATACTTTTGTAGGGCCTGAGGATATGACTTTTCTTACATACAGAACCTCTGAGCTAATTAGCCCCAGGGTCCTACAGGGACCTGATCTTAATAGCCGAGGGGCCTGCAGGGGATCCTTTAATCTTATAGCCTGAGGGGTCGGCATCCTTTGAAGATAAACTGGCACTATTGTAGTGATATTGCTGTTGACTGGCCCAGCGCCAAAGGCATTCTGTGACGTCATTAATACCAGTTTGTTTTGACCTATTTTCATCCTCGCACATCATGACCTAATAATGATCGCGCATTGATTTCTAACGTTCATTTAGTTGGCTAATTTCATGGAAAATCACGGCAATGGACATCGCTCACATCGAACATTCAAACCATAGTTCAACTGCTTGTCCAGTCTTGAAACGTAGAAATGATCATTAACAGTGTTCTAATGTGAGTTTCTTCAAATTTAGCGGGTAGATCGTAAGTTAAGAAAGATTTTTGTGTAAGGAGGTCATTATAAGTTTGTGCGCATCATGGCCGCGCAGAATAATTAGGACAACAAAGTTCCGATCCGGTCATTTGAGAATAGCACGTCAGTAGATTTTGTTTTGGCCAATCTCTAGTCATAAAAGCCCTACGACAATAAATAATGATTTTAGAGTTAAAATAATTCAGACCTGCTGAGGAATTGTAATGCGTACCTTCAGCCGCCAAGGGCGCTGCAGTCGCTTACACTGGCCCCCTGGTGTGATAGGGCGTCATCATTACAATGTGGATGGCTAGCGCGAACGTCATGGTTTCAAGATTATTTCGTCAAATATTCTGGTCTCCCACTTAACAAAGATATCCTTTCTATGTACCATTAGAATTGTTACAGTCAGGTAAACAAGTTTTTTCTCAAGTTTGAAGCTGGATGTGTACTCGTTTCGAAATTATGGACATCACTGTTGAACCGATGACCTTGTTATGACGTGATGACGTAGTCTCCTTCTGAATAACTAAAGTGAGTGTAACAGGCGCTGTGATTGGCCAATGATGCGATAAAAATGGCGATAATAGGTGAAATAAATTTTTATGCAGTTCCGGTCGGCTTGTCCACTGTGTAGCCACTCGTCTACGGAAAGTGAGCAAAGCTCGGCGACTGTGGCGCCGATAAGTTTGCTCATATTAGTGCTACTTCACACATTTAAGAGCTAAAAATCGTATATTTCAGGATATTTATTGCATGCGTGGTGGCGCACCTGTCCCTTCACTGCTGCACCCTCTGTGAATAGATAATCTCTATTGCTTTTTTACTAAAGCTTTACTGTATGTTTGTTGCATCAAATTCAATTTTATAACAGCTTAAGAAAGTTTAAGATGTTGATATCTTGCGCATTTTAATACATAAAATGACTTATTTGTTGTTTCAAACTCCAATAATCTCTAACGATCACGCACACGACGGTGCGTCAAAAGCAAGTAAAAAAGATGGAACGCTACCAATTTGCAACGTTAGATGGATTTATCATTGCATTTTCAGGTATGTTAGGATGTGTTTATGCAAAAATTGATGTGTTTAGGTTAAATTATGGTTCTGTGATGCCACAACTTGTAATTTATGAGGAATAGCCTGTGATGTCATTGGTGCCTATTGGTTTTTCACTGATATTTTTTGAGGACGGCGTGACCATCACAACTTTTTTCATGCGATTTCCTTGTGAACTTTCTCTTATTTTAGGATAACTAAGTCAGGTCTGTGGCCAGTGACCACACACGAATGTAGAGAAATATATTGCCTACAATTATGACTTAAGTGATTGTGTCCAAAAATTGGCATTATTCTTGAAATAGTGATTGTTTATGAAAGTGACTTTTTGAAAATGCCTTATGGGCTGAAAAAAACTTTGGTTTGGAATGATTGATCGGTCTAACAGTGGCGGTGCTTTTAGTGAACCTGTGAATGTGATCCACATGAACAAGTACTTCACAAGCTAATTATATACATTTGATATTTAATATGATAAGACATTTTATTTAGCCCACAAAAATTGAAAGTGCAAAACATAACCATGTCAAAATGCTTCTGTATCTTATGCACTGTTACACGCAACTTTTTTTTTTCAATCTGTATATTATTTTATTTTTATTTTATTGAAAGTGAAGCAAATGCAATATTGCTATAGTTATATTACAACAAGCATTCTTCATAAGAAAATCTTTCTTTAATTAAGATGAAGTGGTTTGAGCTGATATTATGCAAAATTTGAATCGGCCCAAGAAATCAGCTCATTGATTTATGAAGTAATTTTTCCTGATATTTGGCCAACATATAACGCATCTGAGCCAATCCTTACACAATATAATTAATATAATGTGGACTTTTAAAGTCAAAGTGTCTATGGACTTGCCAATTCATAATTACAATTACCAAAAATAGCATGATGTGAGAAATAAATGCCTATATCAATATATATAAAGGAATGAGGTCATTTGACATTTTATAATTCAGATTTTACTATTGGAATGGGTTTCAGTCTATTAAAAATTAAACATTGTTGCTGTAACTAGAGTAGTAGCACTTGACTAGACTTGGTTGGGTGAATTGTGACCATTTCCAAAATGAATGCATCAAAATGACTTGATTGTAGTGAGCAAAACAGGTACAAACCAAGTGAAAATGGCAACAACCCCGTATATATATATATATATATATATATATATATATATATATAGATATGGATTGTAACACCCCCCCCCTCTATAATTTACCCAATTGACAATTTGGAAGGGCAGAAATAAAATTTTCAGTATTTTATTTTTTTGCAGACGAACAGTAGTACATGTATACATATATGATATTGATTAAATAAAAAACCAAAAAAAAACCCGGTTAAACAATAAATACTCATGAAGTCTTAAACAAATCTCCTCCAATGCTTTGTGTTCTTCCTGCCTGTGATAATGCTGAATTGCAGCTAAATTAACACTTGACATTTAAGGCCCTTTCACACATAGCCGGATCAGATGCCGGAGCGTCCCGGAATGAAATTTCGTTACATCCGGGGCGGTCCGGGCGAAAATGTTAGAAATGTCAACAAACGAAATAATTGGGCGGTGTGTCATGTAATACAGTTTACATGAAAACATAAGTAAAAGTTCATTGTTCATTACATTAAACTTCATTGGTATACAGTTCACATGAAAACATAAGTAATAACAGTTCATTGTTCATTTCATTAAAGTTCATTGTTCATTTCCAGGTCAACATTACTCGGTTGTGGTAGTTGGAGGCGTGGGCACCGAAAAGGAGGAGTTATGGTCATCACCACCAACCATCCCCCCCCCCCACACTAGTGTTCAACAAGTAGCTGGTGAGAGAAACATCCTAAGGCGTGCTGCAATCCTGTGGTGACATGGAAGGACGACCGTGCGAAGGACCTGAAGTCAACCAGGCCTGGCTGATTATCGTAGAAGATGGATCGGTGCAGGCACAGACGAAGAAGGGGCAGACGACACGAGAGCCTGGGGCGAAGGGCCGGACGGAGGAGGAGCGAACATCTGGGCAGCAGGGCTGGAAGAATGCTGTGCGAACATCTGAGCAGCAGGGCTGGAAGAATGCTGTGCGAACATCTGGGCAGCAGGGCTGGAAGAATGCTGTGTGAACATCTGGGCAGCAGGGCTGGAAGAATGCTGATGATGAGGGAACATCTGCGCAGCAGGGCCGGATGAACTGGCTGTAGTAGCAGGAGCAGGGAGGACAAACTGCTGCTGCTGCTGAGGGACCGGAGACACTGATGATACTGCTGTTGCTGTTGCAGTTGCTGTTGCTGCTGCTGTTGCTGTTGCTGCTGGCGCTTGCGACGATACGCCTGCTTAAACTGCATCAGGTTCTGTAAGGTTTGGGTCTGGTAATCCCACCAAGTGTCTGTGTCCATCTGCATCACCTCGTGGTAGATCATGTCCGTGAACACCCTCTTGGACAAGCTGCCTGAGTCCGTCGGCTGACTCAACTTGCTGTGCATGTCCCGCTGCAGATCGGTGGCTTTTTCAATCAGCTGGAAATAGGAAACAACACAACATTAGAGTAAGTCACATGGCAACTGCAATAGCATGTGCATTATTGACAATGTACTGAAAAGACACATCACCATACAGTGAACACTGGAAGTGCCAAGAAACAAAGCTACCACTTTCTACTATGGAAAAGCTACAACTTTAAAATGCAAGATTACAATTACAACTTTAAACTGCAAGATTACAATTAGAACTTTAAACTGCAACATTACAATACGATTACCTTGATTATCATGAAAACTGAAGCAGTATACTTACTTGAGTGACAGCTTGTGCAGCAATTCCACCTCCACTACCTGCAAGGCTGGATGAATCACAGTCATGATGATGACGAGGCTCGTGATGACGTCTGGACGTCTTCTTGCTTGGAGGAGGGGCCCCCATCTTCCTCCTGCTGCTGCTGCTGCCCTTGAAAGGCCCACCCTAGGACCTGCTGGTATCCGAATCCCTGCCACCATCATCCGAACTATCCACAATGACCTCCTCAGCTTCAGACGTGTCATCCTCAGTGGTAGGTCTGTTGCTGCTGGATGGAGTTTTGGCTGATGAGCTCTGAGAAAGCAGCCCACCGTTCTTTCTTTTCCCAGCATCAACCCTCTTGATGTGGCGTTCGAGGTAGCCGAAATTCTCCATGATCCAGTTGTCCCAGTCTGTCAGGATTCTGGCGGCCCAACCAGAAGGCTTCTTGCTTGGATCCGTCAGCTTCCCAACTGAAGTGCGCATTGAGTCAATCCAAGTCTTCAGCTGCTGCGCAGTACAACCCAGCTCCTTCGCCTTCTGGTCTATTATTCGCGATTTGATGTCTGTCCGCTTGTATTGAGCAAGCCGCCGGTTATACAACATCTCCTGGGAACAGTACCAGTCGGCCACATCTTGTTCCTGGTCTTCTGTCAGGTTCAGGGCTTCCTTCGGCTGCCTCTTCGCTTTTGCTGCAGGTGGGGGTGGAGCTGCAGTAGGAGGTACTGCAGGTTCAGCAGGTACAACTGGCCCAGGTAAATCTGGCATGCCTTGCGGACTTTGCGGTCTTGATGAGGTATTACTGCCTGCATCTTCTTCAACAGCAGCAGGTGCAGGTTCCTCTTGCACAACAGTCTTCTTGCCAGGCCTCTCCTAGGTGGCATGGTGGTTAATTCAAGAAACGGCAGTAGTAGTAGCAGCAGCAGCAGCAGCAGCAGCAATCCAGAAGGTAATATCCAGAAGAAGTGGTCGATAAATCAATTAATTCGATGATCAACGATGAACTGCAGACGGTGGAATGATGCTTCTCCAAAGACGGCGGTTGTATATATACTCAGGCATCCGTACTCACTCCGTGTCAGTTTAATTAACACCGTCTTGACACCTTGTTCACTCCGGCCTCTCCGCATTGACCTCGTGTGACACCGTGTACTTAACGGGGTTAACCGGGTCAAGCAAATGACATGTAACCCGCTTTCCCTGTTCATTCCGTTTTGACTCCGTGTTGGTCCTTGTTCACTCGTGTGGAACCGCGTTGCTCCTTGTGCTCTCCGGCGCGTACTTTTCACGCCCGGTTGACGCCGGACTTAGCCGGAGATCACACGATGTATTCCGGTCTCAATACGGAGGTCCCCGGAGATCGACGGAGTCTACTGGGAGTCTACACGGATCTACACGGATCAACACGGATTGAAATATTCCGGGATCTCCGGCATGAAAAATTACAACATGTTTAATTTTTTTGCCGGAGTCCCACGGTGTTACCGGACAATGCCGGACAATCCCGGACAATCCTGGACATGAACACGATGTCTATACGGCTTTCCCCGGAGTATGCGGGAGTATTCCGGAGTTGTCCTCCGGGACGCTCCGGCATCTGATCCGGCTATGTGTGAAAGGGCCTTTAGCAGTTTAGCACTTGTACACTCAGGTAACTTCCAATTTGGAATTGAGCAGTTAATTTGTAAACTGAAATTGATTTAAAAAATAACACCAGGAGAGTAGAAAACTGCAAAATTCTGTTAATGTCTGGCTCTAATGGCAAAGAATTTATGTCATAATTTTTTATGTTACTTGATTTTTAAGTGACTTTTGCCAATTTCAAAATGACTGTAGTGGTGCAATTTTATAAAAAAAACTGGACAAAAACAATTGATACTGATCTTATTAGGTAATATCTTGGAAAATAAAGAAGATCAGCTGTCTCGATATTTAGAACTTATATTACACTTTAAGGCGTAACATGGACTCAAAATTGCAAACTTATAGATGACATTATACTGTGTTGCTGAAGGAATTTTGTTGATCAGTATCTTTCCTACAAAAACCTTTATGCTGTATTTTGCAATTTGACCCATAATGTAAAAAGATTTAAACAATTGCATGAAATATTAAGGTTTTTTATTAGAGATGTAACGTGGACACCAACATCATACTTTGCGGTTAATAAAATTCTTGTTAAATCACCAAACTTCTTACAAAGTCGACAATACTTTCAAGTATTCAATAAAAACTTCAGCAGGAAACACATTTAGATTTGGTACAATTCAAATTAAAAACACTTACTCATGACAAACAAATTTACTGTCCAGTGTTACGTCTTAAATGCCAATTTGCAAAATTGACACTTTGCTTCTGAAAATTTGCATAGGTAGCACCAGAGATGTATTTGAATCACAAAAATGCACAGAAATCAAATAATAAAATCTGTCATTTTTGTACTTACTACATGTAACAGGCAATATAAAGAAATTAAAGGGCCCCTAGGCCTGTTTATATCTCACAGTGTCATATCATAAACCTCTTGATACCACTCAATACAGCATGCTATATTGTACCGAAGCAAATGAAAGTGACAGAAATGATTCCTATATTGAAAGCTGAACACTCTTAACTCATGAAAAAGTTGCAAGCCAACATAACTTTAAAGTGGAGTGTTAAAATATGTAACATGGACACCGAAACTGATGGTGATGTGTCCAATGTTACATCATTGAAAAGACAACTAGATTTCATATGGATTTAATATCGAATTCAAAAGCCTTAGATTAAAAAATCAAAGTGTTTTTTTTTATTCCTAGTTTCATATCAAGACCTAAGATTGCATAGCATGGAGTGTGCAAGCATTTTGATGTAGTGAGCTGCACATGATTAGAAACCTCAAAATGGCTATTACCTAACAGTGTTATAGTTGTATATTTGCCAACTTCAGTGCACAAGTTATAAGGATCCAAATGAAAATCTCTTCTTATCTAAGATGTAGCGCCACCAGAAATGACAAAATTAAGCAGACCCTTGTAAGGAGTCTCCTTACTGGTCACCTTATATATATGTGGAAATAGCCCAACCAATCAGATGGAGATTAGTTGTAGAACTTTATGCAAATGAGTGATATCAAATGAAATGCACCATTCTAACTGAACCATGTCCAAGACGTAACATTTACTGCCTGACTGAAGGTTGTCAACATTGTTGAATGATATTGTTCTATCACATTATTTGCGAGTAGTAATTTCATAAAAGAGTAAAGAATACTCCATTTCAATCACAGATGCTGTACTGACTGGATAGTGTAACATTTGGGGACACGAAAATGTATCATTTTGATTGACTAATTTGTCCTCCAATACCAACCAAAAGAAATTTAAGGTAGATGTCTTAATTTGTGTAAGGACTGAACAATATAGTTGTCTATCAGTGATAATCACACAATTATCTCATGGAGGGCCAGTATAAATGTTTATATCTATCAATGTCAAAAGTTGTTCAGCAAAGGACACTAATCATTTTGCAATTTTTCCACTCCTCTTGACAATTAAAATTTATTAATTATTGTGTGCAAATGTTTTTATACAGTTTTTACTCATTCAATGGAACTGCTCATCATAAATAACTCTCCTGATTGTGTTTTATAACCATTGCATCCTTCATCTTTTTTGGAAATGGGTTGAGAAGTTGTATTCTTTAGAAGGTATAAGATAAAAATTCATGACAGTAAATTCTTCACCTATAATAGCACACAATTTGAAAAGTGAAAACTTAGGATAATCAGGGCCAGTCCTAGGGCACCGCGAGCAAGGCAGCTGCATTGGGCCTTGCGCTTTCATATATTAAGCCAACAAAATATGTGAAAAAAAAGCTCTTCACTTTCAGAAATAAGGAAAAAATAGTGGGTCATACAGGCCCCGCATTGGGCCTCCCACACTCTAAGACCGGCCCTGAGAATAATAATGAATAAAAGCAAATTAATAATGAATAACAATACAAGTAACTTGCGATTGGGAGCTGCAAAATGTATGAAGATATATAATTTCAAAAAACCAATAGGTCTGAGTAGTGGAGAGGCAGGAGATTATGGCAGCAAGACATATTTTCACATTCATGATTGCAAGCTACATTGTACTTAGATTTTTTGTAGTGGTTCATTTACCATGTGGCATTCTCAATCTAAAAATAACATAATTTAGGAAATCTAGATTTCAAATGTTTTCTGTGAGGATAATGAAATTACTGAAATGATAATTATCATATATAGTATTATATACACCGAGTAAATGAGTAATTTTCAAAATCTGTGGAACTTGTTTCTGACCTATGAGGTCACAGACAGGACTTTTACTTATAGACACGCTGTGCTGTTTATTTTTAATTTTTGCAGCAATTAAAACTGGATTTTTTTTAAACTGTGCCTACAGGATGAAATTAATTTACATCTCAAGCAGTCTTTGTCTACTATTTAGCAGTTTGGAATTCATGTTGATGATTTACATATAGAATAGTTTCTGGAATTGTATTTGAAAGACTTGCCAATTTTACAGTAACTGCCATTTGGCCATTACTCTATATACTATAAGACGAAGGAAATTGTCACTTAGGCAATTGAGATTACTTTTAACAAGTGAATGAAGTAAAGGAAGGGCCAGTTGTAGGCCTACATGTATGTATTAGAACTAGGGAAGTTTAGCACAAACAGACAGGGATTCTTGCATTCCTGTGATTGGTACTGGTCATTAGAGAAGATGTGTGTGTCACAAGTTGCAACGTACACAGTTGTCACTTTGATTGACAGTTTTTTGTTCAACCATGGCAATGTTATTGTTTTATGATCATTGAAGCGTCCAATGCAGTGCGTAAGAATTTACACCACTGCTCTTAGTGTAGTATTAATTTGGTTATGGTTTACAAAAAAAAGGTAACTCATGATTTAGCACTATCCTAACCTATCTATCCTATTCTATCTATCCTATCCTACCAAGAAAATTTTCTGAAATACATGGATTATTGGCAAAGTTTGGATTAATTGGCGGGAATGTATGTTATATGGTTGAAGAAACACCTTTTTATTTTTGTTCATATTTGCAAGGTGCCCTCACTACCGAAGTTTCAAAGGAAAAAAGATATGTTCTAAAAGGAAAATTTTATTATTTTTATTATTATACAATGCACTGTATAATTATGATCAGCCAGTACTAGTAATATTACCACAATATTAAAACTATCTATCTGTGAAACTATTTTTGATTGTATGTTAACCTGTGAAATATTTTTTTTTAGTACATTTGCCTGTATAAAACCATGATTAATTCTACAGGACTTCTTTTTTTTATGATCACTGCCCTGCTCTTTGTTTTGTCTTATCAAACCCAAACATTGTCACAGTTGGCGGATTCAGTATCAACAAATATGGCAACTCACAGACCAACAGTTGCTTTTGACCATTTGGTCAAAAATGTTTGAACACCAGTACAACTACAATATGTATAAGGGGGGTTTATAAGGTCATTTGGGAAATATATTGCATTATGTAAAGTTGAAGCATCACGTTTATACAAAATGACATGGGGGGCATTTCCTGGTGGGGATTTTGCAGGGGCTGGTGGGACTATTCCCCAGCTTCCCCAGCACTTTAATATTTAAAAATGCTGTGGGCTGGATGGTGGTATGTGTGCATGAGAGAGGGAGAGCATTACTTTTCGGATTCAATTAAAAGTAAAGCCTATGTGGGCTTCAGAAAAATCTTAGGTTGACCTCTGGGAAGTTGGTCAGTTATGTGTAATTGAGCTCTGACGTTCCTTTTATCTCTGGTTCTAATCTTCATAAAAAGCGGTATGATTAAAACCATGATTTTAGTGTCAAGACATGTGTTTTTTAGGGTCAAGTAATGAAACTGAGTTCAAATGTACTAAAACTCTGTAAGGCAGAAAAATTAACAGTTTTTGACATAAATTCACATGGAGTCCTCGTTTCAGATGAGATAGGCCTATGGGTACATTCATCTGGATGGGCAAAGGCTACAACATATTTTGTGAAAATGTGTAGTATCCATCTCAACATGGTAGATATCTAGCTTGCAGAAACAAAATTTGATAGATTGGAAATATTAGATTTTTTATATTTCATGAAGGAAAAATGGTATTAACATCCAAAAATGTCCTAAATGTCATGGCACTTGTAAAATATGATTATAGGTCAAGGCCATATTCAGAGGTCATGGTCAGTACAGGAAAACTTACAAAAATTATATGCAACCTAATTCACTATTAGTGTTGTAGTCGCATTAATCTTATGACATCTGTGATGGACACAAAAAATGCACAAATGTACTAAAATAGCTCTGAAAAATCTAAATTTTTTTTTGATTTTACCTGCTTTATGTGGGGTGGGGGCTTCTATTTGATAGAGGCCTTTATTTTTTACTCGAGGAAATAAGATACTTTATGATGTTTTGTGTCCACTGTTAATGTTGCCTGCGTAAAGTGTAAATAGACTGTATACTTCTTGAACACGTATATCCTTCCTGGAAGTCTTGGTAAAATGAGAATGACATGACAAACATTCCCTTCCTGGGAGTGTTGTCAAATTGAGAATTGCATGGCAAGCATTCCCTTCCTGGGAGTGTTGATAGCTTGAGAAACTGAATGGCAAGCATTCCCTTCCTGGGAGTGTTGGCAAATGGAGAAAGTGCATAGCAGGTATTCCCTTCCTGGGAGTTTTGACAGATTGAGAAACTGCTTGGCAAGAATGTGCTTCCTTGATGTGTCGGCGAGTCAAGAAAGTCTACAGCAGGCGCTCCTCATTTTGAGTATCAGCATTTTAACGTGTGCTGGGAGTAATTCCTGTTCTTGGACATTGAGGAACTGCTTGGCAAGCATTTCCTTCTGGAAGCATTTCCTTCCTGGGAGTGTTGGTAAAATGAGAATGACATGACAAGCATTCCCTTCTTGGGAGTGTTGTCAAATTGAGAATCGCATGGCAAGCATTCCCTTCCTGAGAGTATTGATGGATTGAGAAACTGAGAAACAGGCAATTATGGGACATGAAGGAGAAGGTACGGCTGTTGGGGGTGGCTGGAGGCCGTCATAAGGAACATAGTCTCAGAAAATGTCGGGAAAAAATGATGACACATTGAGAAACTGCTTGGCAAGCATTTCCTTCTGAAAGTGTTGGTAAAATGAGAATGACACGACAAACATTCCCTTCCTGGGAGTGTTGTCAAATTGAGAATTGCATGGCAAGCATTCCCTTCCTGGGAGTGTTGATAGCTTGAGAAACTGAATGGCAAGCATTCCTTTCCTGGGAGTGTTGGCAAATGGAGAAAGTGCATAGCAGGTATTCCCTTCCTGGGAGTGTTGACAGATTGAGAAACTGCTTGGCAAGAATGTGCTTCCTTGATGTGTCGGCGAGTCAAGAAATTGTACAGCAGGCGCTCCTCGTTTTGAGTGTCAGCATTTTAACGTGCGCTGGGAGTAATTCCTGTTCTTGGACATTGAGGAACTGCTTGGCAAGCATTTCCTTCTGGAAGCATTTTCTTCCTGGGAGTGTTGGTAAAATGAGAATGACATGACAAGCATTCCCTTCTTGGGAGTGTTGTCAAATTGAGAATCGCATGGCAAGCATTCCCTTCCTGAGAGTATTGATGGATTGAGAAACTGAGAAACAGGCAATTATGGGACATGAAGGAGAAGGTACGGCTGTTGGGGGTGGCTGGAGGCCGTCATAAGGAACATAGTCTCAGAAAATGTCGGGAAAAAATGATGACACATTGAGAAACTGCTTGGCAAGCATTTCCTTCTGAAAGTGTTGGTAAAATGAGAATGACACGACAAACATTCCCTTCCTGGGAGTGTTGTCAAATTGAGAATTGCATGGCAAGCATTCCCTTCCTGGGAGTGTTGATAGCTTGAGAAACTGAATGGCAAGCATTCCTTTCCTGGGAGTGTTGGCAAATGGAGAAAGTGCATAGCAGGTATTCCCTTCCTGGGAGTGTTGACAGATTGAGAAACTGCTTGGCAAGAATGTGCTTCCTTGATGTGTCGGCGAGTCAAGAAATTGTACAGCAGGCGCTCCTCGTTTTGAGTGTCAGCATTTTAACGTGCGCTGGGAGTAATTCCTGTTCTTGGACATTGAGGAACTGCTTGGCAAGCATTTCCTTCTGGAAGCATTTTCTTCCTGGGAGTGTTGGTAAAATGAGAATGACATGACAAGCATTCCCTTCTTGGGAGTGTTGTCAAATTGAGAATCGCATGGCAAGCATTCCCTTCCTGGGAGTGTTGACAAATGCATTGTTACGTAATAGTGTGGATTGTCAGTTGAACCCTGTTTGCTACAAAGATGAGGATGTGTAATTCATCAAAAATGTAACCCTCCACATACATTTTTGGCACCACTTTTTTAGCTTTGAAGAGTTTGTTTGGGTTGTTTAGGGTTGACAATTGCATCATTAAGTAATAGTTTGGATTGTCAATTGAACCTTGATGATGAAAATGTTACTCTTGGCAGGACAATCCAGAGTCTTTCTCAACTCCCTGGGGAGTATTCAGCCTTGAGTCCAATCCAAACATTTCTACTATCTTAAAAAAAATAAGAATTAAATTTGTCAATTTTTAGAGAATGTTTGACCTTAACTTTGACCTTTACATTAGATCAGGGGTAAAAAATGATGACAGATTCTGAAAGCTCATAGCTGAATTGAGGGGGTGGGGGGTCACCAATGCTTGGCATTTTGCTAGAGTGAATATTTGTCATTGAAAATGGACATTTTTATAATTTTTTGGCTGATGATTCGGTTTTCCATATTTATGAATTTTTTTTTACATTAAAAACCTAATTTCTTTATATTTCTGTGATATTTTTAAAATAGGCCTCTTTTAACACTTAAACGTTGCAAATGGCCTTGAAAATGACCCAAGGTCAAATCTAACAGTGGAATTGGGGGTTTTGGGTACATGTTTGGGGTAGTCTACTATTGCATGTTATCAGCTAAAACTGATATTTAAGGGTGAAATTAATATGGGTAACTATTTTTCAGATATTAAAGTTGTGAAAAACTTAATATTATCAAAAACCGTTGAAGCTATCAACTCCAACTTTCACACTGCACTGGCCCCAAGTGCGATGAAAGTCGACGTAAGACTGAAAATTGCACCATGCTGCATTGCCGCATTTGATGATTTAGACATAGTTTCATTTTTGGTGCTTAAAAATGTGGTAGGGCCATCAAATATGTAATACACATATGCATTTATAGTAGGCACTACAGCAAAAGTTATCAATTGTGTGTGGATGTGTTGAACATCAAATTTTTGAATAAGGTATGTGCGAAAACACAAAAAACAGCCATTTAGTGAAAAATAACATGAAAATATATTTATTTAAATGTTACAACTTATAGATTTAGCATATGTCATCATTTGTTCATATTGTTCAGGGATTTGATATCTCACTCAGGGTTATTGAAGGGAGTTGCTTCCTGAGGTAAATATAACTCAAATATATGCAGACTTTAGTACTATTTATATTTGTTTACACATAGGTTTCTTGGAAATTCACGCATTTATTGATGGGACGGTCTCTGTCAGTATCATGACAATTTCCATGAAATTTTTTCTTCTTTAATCCTATCTGTGTGCTCAATCTGACTCTGCGAGCAGCATAGCCAAATACAAACAACCATGAGCAGAAGTACAGTCACACATACAGTGAGATTAGCCAATATCAGTATCATTGCAGTCTCCATGACCTGTAAGCAGGGAAGATGATGAAATAGGTGCTAACCAAGTGTAATTTTAGTAACATATGACTAATCCAGTATAAACCTATCTCTAACCCAGTTGCTAATGCAGCACCTAACATAGTCGTTTAACCAGGTTTAGGTTCACATCAATGGAAAGCATTCACCTCCCACAATTACTATGAGCTTTCAGAATTTGCTGTCAATTTTGACATTTGAGCTATATGTCAAGGTCAAATTTAATGTTAACAATTCTGTCAATACTGAAATTTTGTTCATTTATAACTTAAAATATACTTTGATTTGAACTTTGGAAATCTAACCATCACTAAACCTTAACCTTGACCTTAACACTAACCTTAAATGTAACTTTAAACTTATAATCAAAAATTTTACCTTAACTTCCAACCTTTTTTTAAATGCTGCAGGTGCTTCACTTCTATAGGCTGCAAGAAGAAGATGAAGGTTATACTTTTGTGTGTGTCGGGGCTTCTCATCGGGACTTTGTTGGCAGTGGTGGTGGCTAAGATGATGATGGGATGCTTTGAATGCTACATGCGATACCGCACCAAGAAGGCAGTGGCAGCAAGGAAGACAGCACCTTTACCACTCCATCCTCAGCTGGTTGTCAAGTTCCGGGCAGAGGTGGACGGGTTACCGGAGACGTTTGTGTAAATCCAACTGTGAATTTTTTAGCCTATAGATATTTAAAATTTTTGTTAAAAGTATGCTTGATCACAAATAAAAAAATGTTTTTTATATATTCTGTGTTATTTGTTATTTCACTATGTCTGACAAAAATTCTGGCACCGTCAGTGCAGTCAGTCATACAATCATCTAAGCTTCTATATCTGGTGAGGCATGCAAATATTTCATCACATTGCAGAGGACTGAATGTGAGTGATAATTAGGAGGTATATCAAAGCCTGAGCCTTTCTCATAAATGCATTAAAAGCAGTGTGAGTGATATTCTTGAGGTTTAGTGAAGCCTGAGTATCTCTCACCACAGAGAATAAGATAGAGTGTGAAAGGTAATAGGCAGATCTGTTGTCTAGCGTCATAAGGTTTATCTAAGTTTATTGCTACCAAGATGAGGATGTGTAATACATCCAAAAATGTAACCCTCCACATAAATTTTTGGCCCCAATTTTTAGCTTTGAAGAGTTTGTTTGGGTTGTTTAGAGTTGACAATTACATCGTTAAGTAATAGTGTGGATTGTCAATTGAACCTTAAAGATGAAAATGGGACTCTTTCTCAACTCCCTGGGGAGTATTCAGCCTTGAACACGGGGTTAACCACAGGGGCTTAAGAGCTCACACCAGTACAATCACTGTCGGTGCCTAATGCCAAGTACCCATTACACCCAGGTGGGGAGAGGCAATGGCCAATGGTTGATGAGGATCTGCCCAACTCCTCGATGCCATGGTGGGGGTTCGAATCCACAACCTTGGGGATAGCAGGCGTACACCTTAACCACTAGACCAAGGCATCCTATGGTTGATAATTGCATCATTAAGTAATAGTATGGATTGACAATTGAACCCTGATGATGAAAATGGGACTCTATTAACCCTGCCCCCTTCACAGTGACCAATCGCAACTAATACAAAGATGAGCACGTGAAAGACATCAACAAAGTAACCCTTCCACCAAAAATGCATAAATTATCAAAGCTCTAATTGCCCTTTTCAATGCAACAGTCTAATCTTTTAGGCAGAATAAAAAGGCAACTCACCCTTGAATAATAGAATGTGCTAACAAGCCCTCTAAGAGGGGGATCTGATTGGAATTAATGTCAAAGAAATGATGAATCTGTTGATTATTTTGTTAGCACATTGTTAGTATAGGATGAAATTGTCATATTAAAAATGCATTAAGAAATCAAAGTTTAATTACCCTGTTCAATGCAACAGTCTCATCTTTTGGACATAGGAAATTCCTACCGATCTACCCGTGAGTTTCAGAGTGTGCTAACATTTACTTCAGTGAAGGGGGTTTTCCAAAAAACCCCAACCATCACATTAACATCAAAAAGGGGAATTCCATAGGCTGAAGTACAAACAAATACATCAAAACTCCTTAGGTGATTATGTTGTGGGGAGAGTAACCCTGACAGACAAAATTTCTAAGTCCAAACATAGACTATGCAAAAATTTCTAAGTTTTTGAAGACTCTGTTGGGACAGTGTGCACACTATTGATGATAAGGTCAGCGTCTGTGGGCATCTGTTAGCACCTGATGATTCTAACATTCATCCTAACATCATCATCATGACTGGGTTTGAAATCTAACCCAAATCATCGTAACAAATGCATAAAAAAAGCTAACAAATTAATAGAGTGTGATAACCCTAACCCTAACCCTAACTAACCCTGACCCTAACCCTAACTTAGTTCTAATGCCTGATGATTGTTTCTGGGGATGTGTGCACATTCATATTGCAAAACAATCACACTTCTCAACGACTAGTTAAAATTGCAAGGGACTGGTTAGAGGATTTTAAATCAAACTCATCAAGGTTAAAAAAACACTCACTCACCATTATAAAAGCAAATGCTAGAAACAAGAATCTATCACAGCACTTAGTTAGAGCTATGTAAAAAGACCCCAATCCAGAAGATCCAGATCTTCTTTCTACATAAACCTCCCCAAATTTACTTATATTGTTTTTTGACACAAACCCACCAAGTGGTCATATCTTAAGTACTTGTGCCAGTGCATTTGTCAGGTATTTAGGTTGGGAATAAATTCAGGATTAAAACCAATTTATTGGCATTAAACCCTGAACCCCAACACTAACCCTGACCCTAACCCCAACCCTAACCCTAACTAACCCTTACCCTAACCCTAACTTAGTTCTAATGCCTGATGATTGTTTCTGGGTTTCTTAGAACTAGTTTTGGTAGAAAGGTGGGTTGGTTGGCAGTCGGTTGGCATGTCGGCCGTAAACCAATTTTCGGCCAAGTAAATGTAATTTTCTCAAATAAATGGGCTTGTAAGCAAAAATGAAGCAATGAAACTTAGTTCTAATGATTGTAAATTGTTTCTGGGGTCCTTAGAATTAGTTTTGGTAGGTTGGTTGGTCAGTTGGCTGTCGGCCGAAAAACCACTTTCGGCCAATTAAATGGAATTTTTCTCAAGTAAATTGGCTTGTATACAATAACGAAGCTATGATACTTAGTTCTAATGTCTGATTATTGTTTCTGGGGTCCTTACAACTAGTTTTGGTCGGTAGGTTGGTTGGTTGGCTGTCGGTTGGCTGTCAGCCAAAAAACCAACTTTCTTAGCCGGGCTAAGTAAATGGGCTTATATGCAAAAATGAAGCAATGAAACTTAGTTCCAATGCCTGATGATTGTTTCTGGGGTCCTTAGAACTAGCCTAGGTGGGAAAGTTGGTTGGTTGACTGTCAGTTAGCTGTAAATGTAATTTTCTCAAGTAAATTGGCTTCTATGCAAAAATGAAGCAAAGAAACTTAGTTCTAATGCTTGTCAATTGTTTCTGGGGTCCTTAGAATTAGTTTTGGCAGGTTGGTTGGTTGGCTGTCGGCTGAAAACCTACTTTCGGCCTAGTAAATACGATTTTTCTCAAGATAATGGGCTTGTATGCAAACATGAAGCAATGAAACTTAGTTCTAATGCCTAATGATTATTTCTGGGGTCCTTAGAATAGTTTGGTAGGTTGGTTGGTTGGTTGGCTGTCAGCCAAAAACCCACTTTTTTGGCCGGGCGCAGTAAATACAATTTTTCTCAAGTAAATGGGCTTATATGCAAAAATGAATGAATGAAACTTAGTTCTAATGCATGATGATTGTTTCTGGGGTCCTTGGAACTAGTTTTGGTAGGAAGATTGGTTGGTTGGATGCTGTAAATGTAATTTTCTCAAGTTAATTGGCTTGTATGCGAAAATGAAGTAATGAAACTTAGTTCTTATGCTTGTAAATTGTTTCTGGGGTCCTTAGAATTAGTTTTAGTAGGTTGGTTGGTCAGTTGGGTGTCGGCCGAAAACCAACTTTCTTAACCGGGCCAAGTAAGTAAGACTTTTCTCAAGTAAATGGGCTTGTATGCAAAAATGAAGCTATGAAATTTAGTTCTAATGCCTGATGATTGTTTCTGGGTTTCTAAGAACTAGTTTTGGTACAAAGGTTGCTTGGTTGGCAGTCGGTTGGCTGTCGGCTGAAAACCAACTTTCGGCCAAATAAATGGAATTTTCTCAAGTAAATGGGCTTGTATGCAAAAATTAAGCATATGAAACTTAGTTCTAATGCCTAATGATTGTTTCTGGGGTCCTCAGAATTAGTTGTGGTAGGTTGGTTGGTTGGTTGGCTGTCGGCTGAAAACCAACTTTTGGCATAGTAAATGGAATTTTCTCAGGTAAATGGCTTGTATGCAATAATAAAGCAATGAAGCTTAGTTATTATGCTTGAAAATTGTTTCTGGGGTCCTTAGAATTAGTTTTTGGTAGGTTGGTTGGTCGGTTGGTTGTCGGTCGAAAACCAAATTTCGTCCAAGTAAATGGAATTTTTCTACAGTAAATTGGCTTGTATGCCAAAACGAAGTAAAGAGACTTAGTTCTAATGCCTGATTATTGTTTCTGGGGTCCTTAGAACCTGTTTTGGTGGAATGGTTGGTCAGTTGGCCGTTCGCTGAAAACCAACTTTCGACGGAGCAAATGAAATTTTTCTGAAGTAAATGGGCTTGTATACAAAAATGAAGCAATGAATCTTAGTTCTTATGCCTGATTATTGTTTCTGGGGTCCTTAGAACTCGCTTTGGTCGGTAGGTTGGTTGGCTGTCGATTGGCTGTCAGCTGAAACCTACTTTCTTGGCCGGGCCAAGTAAATACGATTTTTCTCATGTAAATGGGCGTGTATGTAAAAATTAAGCAATGAAACTTAGTTCTAATGCCTAATGATTGTTTCGAGGGTCCTTAAAATTAGTTGTGGTAGGTTGGTTGGTTGGTTGGCTGTCATCCGAAAACCAACTTTCGACCAAGTAAATGGAATTTTTCTGAAGTAAATGGGCTTGTATACAAAAATGAAGCAATGAATCTTAGTTCTTATGCCTGATTATTGTTTCTGGGGTCCTTAGAACTCGTTTTGGTCGGTAGGTTGGTTGGTTGGCAGTCGGTTGGCTGTCAGCTGAAACCAACTTTCTTGGCCGGGCCAAGTAAATAAGATTTTTCTCTAGTGAATGGGCTTATATGCAAAAATGAATCAATGAAACTTAGTTCTAATGCATGATGATTGTTTCTGGGGTCCTTGGAACTAATTTTGGTAGTAAGGTTGGTTGGTTGGATGTCGGTTGGCTGTAAATGTAATTTTCTCAAGTTAATTAGCTTGTATGCAAAAATGAAGTAATGGAACTTAGTTCTAATGCCTGTAAATTATTTCTGGGGTCCTTACAATTAGTTTTAGTAGGTTGGTTGGTGGGTTGGGTGTCGCCAGAAACTAAACTTTCTTGGCCGGGCCAAGTAAATACGATTTTTTTTCAAGTAAATGGGCTTGTATGCAAAAATAAAGCAATGAAACTTAGTTATAATGCTTGAAAATTGTTTCTGGGGTCCTTAGAATTAGTTTTAGTAGGTTGGTTGGTAGATTGGCTATCGGCTAAAAAGCACTTTCTTTACCGGGCCAAGTAAATACGATTTTTCTCAAGTAAATGGGCTTGTATGCAAAAATGGAGCAAAGAAACTTAGTTCTAATGCCTAATGATTGTTTCTGGGGTCTTTAGAATTAGTTTTAGTACATTGGTTGGTCATTTGGCCGTGGGCTGAAAACCAACTTTCGGCAAAGTAAATCGAATTTTTTCTCAAGTAAGTGGGCCAAGTAAATAAGATTTTTCTTTAGTAAATGGGCTTATATGCAAAAATGAATCAATGAAACTTAGTTCTAATGCATGATTATTGTTTCTGGGTTCATTGGAACTAGTTTTGGTTGGAAGGTTGGTTGGCTGGATGTCGGTTGGCTGTAAATGTAATTTTCTCAAGTAAATTGGCTTGTATGCAAAAATGAAGTAATGAAATTTAGTTTTTATGCTTGTAAATTGTTTCTGGGGTCCTTACAATTAGTTTTAGTAGGTTGGTTGGTCAGTTGGGTGTCGGCCGAAAGCAACTTTCTTGGCCGGGCCAAGTAAGTAAGATTTTTCTCAAGTAAATGGGCTGGTATGCAAAAATGAAGTGATGAAATTTAGTTCTAATGCCTGATGATTGTTTCTGGGTTTATTAGAAATAGTTTTGGTAGAAAGGTTGGTTGGTTGGCAGTTGGTTGGCAGTCGGTTGGCAGTCGGTTGGCTGTCGGCTGAAAACCAACTTTCGGCCAAGTAAATGGAATTTTTTCAAGTAAATGGGCTTGTATGCAAAAATTAAGCATATGAAACTTAGTTCTAATGCCTAATGATTGTTTCTGGGGTCCTTAGAATTAGTTGTGGTAGGTTGGTTGGTTGGTTGGCTGTCGGCTGAAAAAACCAACTTTTGGCGAAGTTAATGCAATTTTCTCAGGTAAATGGCTTGTATGCAAAAATTAAGCAATGAAGCTTAGTTATAAGGCTTGAAAATTGTTTCTGGGGTCCTTAGAATTAGTTTTGGTTGGTTGGTTGGCTGTCGGCTGAAAACCAACTTTCGGCAATGTAAATGGAATTTTTCTCAAGTAAATGGGCTTGTATGCAAAATTGAAGCAATGAAACTTAGTTCTTATGCCTGATTATTGTTTCTGGGGTCCTTAGAACTCATTTTGGTCGGTAGGTTGGTTGGTTGGCTGACGGTTGGCTGTCAGCTGAAACCAACTTTCTTGGCCAGGCCAAGTAAATAAGATTTTTCTCTAGTAAATGGGCTTATATGCAAAAATGAATCAATGAAACTTAGTTCTAATGCATGATGATTGTTTCTGGGGTCCTTGGAACTAGTTTTGGTAGTAAGGTTGGTTGGTTGTAGATGTAATTTTCTCAAGTTAATTAGCTTGTATGCAAAAATGAAGTAATACCATTGCACCTCTAAAACATGCAAACATATTTTGCATGGGTTGTCTAAACATGGAATGGAACACTTTTGTCACTGAGACAGATCAATTTGCTGTATATGTGTATTTTGATGTACCCTAATTATTATTGTTCTTTGGTCAATAAAGCTTTTGTCATTGTCATTTGTCATTGCCATAGAAATTGTAACTATTCTAATACTTAGTCACCAAACATACAACTGGGTTAGGTCACCTTGAACAGGAACAGTATCTTAGGACATATAAATTGTTATCTTTTTTTTTTCTTATCCAACACCAAACAAATTGGGATGACTCCACTGAAGTCATAAATTCATAGAATCCCACCATAGCAATACCCATTAAAACAGCTGACAACAACCTGTAATGCAGTCCATCATATCATTTATCACATCGTTACCATACATTACGCATTCACCATTCATTACTCATTCTTTGGAAATGTCCTTTAATACCTTTCAGCTGTAATAAACGAAATACACCAGTGGCGTCTTGTTTAAGAGTTATGTGATATTTGCTTTGCAATGAATATGCATTTTCAAGAATAAAAAGAGCTGAATGCTGTATGCCTCGCATAATATTTTTGAATGGCAGTTGCTGAATAAACATTTTTCAATTCATTATCTTGTAAAAAGAAAAGTCATGTTGCACAAACAAAGCACTTGCCATTTGTTTCATGTCAGACGTTATTAATAATCAACTTATTTCATTATTGAACTAATTGTAAATGGCGTGGAGCAGCACAAAATAAACAAAAAATTAGCAAATGGTCAAACCAGAGCTCTAGCCATGACAAATGGACATAATGGTGACAATAAGGCAAAATGTTATCATTGGAAATACAGGACACTTAAAGGTAATTTGTCAAGAGAGGGGTTTATGCAAAAGTTGCTAGAAAGGGGTTTGACTTACTGGTAACATTTTTGTCCATTCTGTGCTCCTCAAAAGGATCTTGCTACAGCAGTGAGTCTCACATGATACAGAAACTTCAACTTTGATTCTTTGAGATTAAATAAAACTGTTTTGTCTTTTGCAAACTTTAGGACCGTGGCAGGCCATTAAAATGAATGTTTTACTTATACATACAGTAAAACCTAGTGGCTACTAAAGTAAATGAAAAATATGGCAGCTCAAGGTGGTTATTAATTTTAATAGAGGGATAAATAAAAAAGAAAGAGTTTCTGAGAGTCGGGATGTAATGGTTAACAGCAGGTTACCGATTTTGAAATACAGATTGCCGTTTCAGCAGATATACCTGTGCATAGGTTGGTTCAGAACAGCTGAGTTACTAATGCCCTGGTGCAGAAACTATTCTTTGCTAATATAATTTACAATCTTTTCAACCACTAAAAGAATGGTCTTTAAATTATCTTCATTTTGACTTGATGCATTAGATAAACAGGGATGGCATTATCAGTTACTCTATCTTAAATTGAATCTTGAAATCGAAGCTCGTGAGTCGTGCTTGTACAAAATGTCTGTTTGTGGGTACATTCTATAGTCTTCTTTATGGTATTGATGGCACATAATATACATATAGATCAATCTAATATATCCAATATGCATACTTCATAAGGTCATAATCCATAATTATATACATTTTCAGGGAACTTGAAATTGAATGACAAAGGGATATATTCAAGTTTCAAGAAGTAAAATTGTTTGGGGCAGTGAAGTTTTTGATGCAGAGCGCAGGTGAGTGTGCAAATGCCTTGGATAGTGTAGCAACATGAATTTTCAATAATTGTCGTTGAAAGGTGCTTAATGCAATTGCATTACCAATAATGGTATAATACTTATATTTGAGTTATCTAATTCCAATCCAGTAAAGGATTATTTTTTTTAGTGTTTAGTTGCATCTTGTAAAATATTTGAACTCATACGTGAGATTAAAAAATATTTCATTTCACAGATAATTTGAACAGACCAAAAAAACTGGAAATACTCTAATAGTTCTTGGTGAATAAAAAATAATAATCAATAGAATATTAAATTAGGTACATTGAAATGCACTCCAAAAGAGCATACAAAAGTTTATTCCATATTTTACATTTACAGACAATTATAAACATTATAATTAGCTATAATGAATTATGAGTTATTTACTAGTTTTAGACTATCAAAAGAAATACTGCACTATGCCTAAGAATATTAAATAAGAAAGCAGAAGTTCTACAAACTATTAGTAATAGTTCTAATATTTTTGAGAAAAAATCAACCAATAGTCAAAACAATGACGAGTGGAATTTAATGCCACCAAGACAAAATTCATGTACTTCACTTTGAAGCAAAATGTATACCTGATCTCCCTACTTTGTATTTTAATAATGCCCCAGTGCAAAAGATTGACTCTCAAACCTAGAACTTGCTTTAGATGAAAGATTAGAATTTGAAAAAGAGAAGCTGTTAGACTTACAAGTCATGAAAAACTACTTAACGAAGTAGGCTGGCAACTGAGTAACTTTCACAAGAACAGGACGGTTCCGCAAATACTTTTCTGTTTCAGTACCTCGTAACTGGAACGCCCTTTCAGACGATGCTAAAAATAGTTCCAGTGTTCTAACCTTTAAGAATTATCTAATCTTTACATAATTATCGTTAGGCAGAAACAGAAAATCATTTTTTCTTGTGTTGCCCTTATTTTCATGAACCAAGATCAAGAATGTTATCTACTTTTGCAGTTTTGATCCCTCATCATATCCTTCGTTCTTCGGATGACAATCTTCTTATACATGGTATTTATTGAAGAATTTGAAGAACCTAACATCCACCAAATAAGAACATGTTTATTTGTGTACATCACCTAATCATACAAAGTCATCAGTTTTGGCGTTTAACCCGAGTTCATAGTTATTTGTTGTTTACTTGATATTCTTTGGTTTGTTTATTTTCTACCAGATAAATACTTTGTTTTGCAATGTTGTATGCATATATACCTTTATTCTAAATATGAAAACTCTATTGTGTTACTATTGTTAAGAACACATCTAACAGATGGAGAACCACCTCGTATTTTTTCTTGAAAATGGGTGGTAATACACATTAAATAAATGAAGCTTAAATTCACCACAATCATCGAGTCCAGTCTTTTTCCTATGTAATTTAGTGATGCAATAAAAGGATCCTAAGAAACACCTCCTTGGATACTATGGCTTTGGCCTATGAAACAGCTTGTTGAAACAATAGACCACTAATTTAGTGTCAGAAAATCAAGAATGCGACTGCATCCAAATGTCATTTCTGAGTTATGACATGATCTAAGTTTCAACTACTGTATAAACTTTTGAAAAGTACTATTCAAACTGGGATGTTTTTACACCAGCTTCTTACTGTAGAAGAAAAATTGGTGTGTTTGTTAAGTGATTGATTGATTGAGCCTTGTTACAAAGATATAATGAAGATCATTGTGCCACTTAGTAAACTACAATTTAGTTTTAAATTTTATGTAAAATAGCTGCATGCAGCACCCTACATGTTTTGCATTTGAATGGTAAGAATGGGTGGCGCCGGGGACCAGGGGTGCACTGCCCACTGCTCCCCCCCCCCCTCCCAAAAAAAGAGCATATCTGCTGCACTTGTAAGGAAGGAGAACTAAATTGCCCCCCCCCCCCCTTAAAATGTAATTATCGCTGCACTATGCTACGACACTTGACACCAGTGCTAGTAAAATGTAAAATTAAGTAAATTTAACTGAGCAGGAGTTACTAACATACTAGTAGTACATGGCCAAATGGAGGTATACATGATTTCCATTTTTAACATTTAACATATTGGCATCTTAACATCTAGATGTTACAATGTCAGCATCTTAACATAACAGCATCTCAACATCTTAACATGTAGGTGTTAAAATGTCAGCATCTTAACATCTTAATATGTCAGCATCTTAACATGTAGGTGTTAAAATGTCAGCATCTTAACATCTTAATATGTCAGCATCTTAACATCTTAACATGTAGATGTTAAAATGTCAGCATCTTAACATCTTAACATGTCAGCATCTTAACATCTTAACATGTCAGCATCTTAACATCTTAACATGTCAGCATCTTAACATCTTAACATTTCAGCATCTCAACATCTTAACATCTTAACATGTAGGTGTTAAAATGTCAGCATCTTAACATGTCAGCATCTTAACATCTTGACATGTCAGCATCTTAACATCTTAACATTTCAGCATCTCAACATCTTAACATCTTAACATGTAGGTGTTAAAATGTCAGCATCTTAACATGTCAGCATCTTAACATCTTAACATGTAGATGTTAAAATGTCAGCATCTTAACATCTTAACATGTCAGCATCTTAACATGTAGATGTTAAAATGTCAGCATCTTAACATCTTAACATGTCAGCATCTTAGCATCTTAACATGTCAGCATCTTAACATCTTAACATTTCAGCATCTCAACATCTTAACATCTTAACATGTAGGTGTTAAAATGTCAGCATCTTAACATCTTAACATGTCAGCATCTTAACATCTTAACATGTAGATGTTAAAATGTCAGCATCTTAACATCTTAACATGTCAGCATCTTAACATCTTAACATGTAGATGTTAAAATGTTAGCATCTTGATATCTTAACATCTACATGTTAAAATGTTGGCATCTTGACATCTGGGCAGCATATTAACATAGATCTAGATGTTAAAATGTTACATGTGTTAACATCTAAAGAAGCCCTTGACATAGGTTTGAACAGGTTACTGGCCCCATCTGTACAGATTTTCGATTTAATAATGACTAGTTCTGCATTGTTCTCAGTTGCAATTGTCGTGAATTGCCCTTACTACATGATTCCCTGAGACTCAATTATAGGCCTAATCCCGACGGTTCCACTTGAGCGAACATGACGGAAATCCCCGCTAGGGGGGAACATTGTTTTTTGGGGGTGGGTCTTTAAGTTCCAGCCAATCTTGGGGGGCCTTGGGGGCACAGCCTTTTAGTGGGGAGGGGGGGAGCATGTGCCCCCCAGCCCCCCCCTCCTATAGCTACGCCACTGGCGCCGATGACTCTACTTCGACGTTGCACAATGGCTTGTATCTGTGGATAGAACAGACCAATGACTTTGCATCACGTTTTTGCCTCTAGAATCGTTAATTCTGGTCCGATTTTAAAAATTGAACATGTTTTTAGAGAGCTTAAAATTTTATCTCTGTAATGGTATTCATATTTTGATTCTGACTGTTGTTTTGGAGCAGCGGCGCTATTTCAAACAGTGAAGAGATTAGCTGCAAATGATTTTTTGTCACTTGCTTGCCATACATGTATGTATAGAAGTGTGTGGTAAAAATTTCCCACCCATTTGTAAAGTAAACCATGTAGTATAGATATGTATACCGCATAGGCCAATTCTGACAAAAATATTTAACAACTGGTTTGTATATATATATCATTCGTAAATTCCTTTAAAAATCTGAATATGTCCCAGAAAGTTTTGAGGTGTTGCTGTTGCTGACAGTTAATGCAATGCTCTGATTGTTTAATGGCAAAAATTAATATTCATGAATTTTTTTTTAATACCACATGAATGCATAGCCAGCTGGCTCAACAAAAGCAAATTGTGGTATATAAGACCCAATGGTTATGCGGTATATTTCTATATTCCCTCATGTTGACAAACTGGCTTCAGAATTCACTCGTGGCGTTAACCATTGGGTCTTATTAGAGTACTGGCTCAATGGACCAGCAGAATTAAGAGTTAACTTATCCATAGGCAAAAAAATAGGGCTGCGGACCATCAGAGCTTGCTTACATTGACTAATTATGCAATGTAATCACGGACTCGCAATTTCATAGTTTTGTAAAAAAAATGAGGTCAGAATTGTTTCAATTCATGCAACAAGCGGAACACCAAAACATATTTGTACATAAAAAACTTTTGAATTTTTGCAATTGAAGGAGCAGTGTTAAAATGTATTATGAAGCGAGGACGTTAACATTTGACGTTCATTTGTGCCTCGTTTTCATCTCATTGGCCATATATAATATAATATTATATGTTTTGCAATGTAGGACAAATCGGCAATGTTTTTAAAACCATGACAAATTTAACGCTATGGCAAAGTTATTAATTTTATAGAGCTATATAGGGAACCTAGCATTGTAGCAAGGCCCTGATGGGATTCAATCCGTGTTTTAGAAGACAATGAAATGAATGGCAATCCAGCATTAATTATTGCTCCCTAGGTAGAAACGCAAGGACACCGAGCATAGGGGGGGGGGGGAGCTATAGCCAGAGGCTGAAATCAGACGAGGGGGACCCAATAAATGCTGTTACAAATAAATGTTACCACAAAATGGAAATGCCACGAATTGGTTCACATCGGATCCTAACATGTTTAGATTATCTGGAACTGCACTTATACTAGCACTTATACTTGGAAGGTTGGGTTATGAACCATAGGTCTATCATTCTTAAATATATGATGTCAGTAGGCCAAGCAAAAACATTTCTATTGCCTCTGGGCTCAGTCTGAGGCCTCAAGGTTATGTTAATTTTTCTGTTTCTCTTGTCATGAGAGCCGTCAGGTGTAGTATTGACATAAAAAGGTATATATATACGATTGCGGAGTTACTATTTTTAAAAAACTGACTGTTTACTTCTGGTTGAGTAGAGATAACACACAATAAAACTTAACTCATGTATTCATTTATTTCATGAAAAATACACAATGTCAATTAGGAAATTTTATTTTTAATGTGCAAGTTCTAACCACTACATACAAATTTTCAAAATATATGTCCTGTCAATCATCTAAAATTATTTCACTGCTCTGTAAACTCAACAAAGAAACAATTGTCCAAAAATGATTATTGTATATATTAATGATGATAGTTAATTATATTGTTAATTAAATATTGCTCAAAAGGGTGGAGGCAGAATTATACAAATTTACATAGATACAAAATCTATCATTTGTTGATATTAACAAAAAATTCTTTTGGAATGTCTAAAACAGGATATCAACAGGGTTCGGTACGAAAACTACTTAAAACTAATAGACTAGTTTTTGCAGTCCCTCACAAGATGAAAAATAATATAATGAGCACAGGGCTGTTGCATTTAAAGTGTGGGTGGGGGGCAGACATGATGATTTTTAAAGGAGGGTGTTTAACCAGTATTTTCTTAATATATTTTAATTTTAAATAAGGGGTGGCCGGGAAGGGGGGTGGTTCGATGGGTCTTCAAAAAAACAGTGGGGGTGTCAGTATCTAAGTATGTATATGTACATTTTTATTTTTTTCAAGCTATTCTATTACAATTCATATATATATTTACAACTTAAGTATATCTTGCTTGTATGTATGTCACTTAAAGTCTCACTGTGCATTACAATAAAAAACAATAGATATCTTGCCGAATTAAAAAAAGCACACCATCAACACACACACACACATATATGTATATATGAATTGTGAGACTGGGGAAAATAGACAATGATGTATTAATATATTAATAAAAGCACCAAGCTAAAGCACAATAATAAAAACATTAATTTAAAAGCATAAAACCAGGTATCACAGACATTTTACATATAAATCACAGCATATCTGTACTGGATAATTTGGTCACAAAACTTTGCTGCCTGGAGACACATATTACAGTCACTCAATATAAAACACAGTTTTTCACAGTCATTCATCAATAGAAATGCAGGGTTTATCAAAGATGCTCTGTTCTAGTCTCTCTGGCTTGTGCATAAACTGGGCAGCGAACAATTACATGCTCTTCTGATTCACAAGTCACAGACAGGTCAAATTGTTTATTCTCTTGGAGGCCCTCATAGCTGCCAGTCTGTGTCTATGCAAATAGGACTGATCCTACATATTAAACGAGCAAAGGCACTATGATTCCTGGTACTCATGTTCATCTGAAGATATTTTTCAGGTTCAAATGTTGACTTGAAAAGGCGATTAGTCCTCATTTTGTTGTTCTTTCCACATTCTTTTAGGAGATCTTCAAGGCATTCTGCTAAACAAAGTCTATACATGGAATTTTCGAGGGTCCTACGGTTATTGTAATTAATATTCGCTATGTTTCTTGAGAATATTAGACATGATGGACACCCTGCCGAAATCTTTGAAAGGGTTTCTCAATGATCATCTGTCTTCTGTCATTTACAGAATCTGCAAGTAGATACATGTCAACTGATGCAAAAAAGAAAATGTGATATCCTAACAATAGGTTGTTTGGAGCCCCTAAGCGGATATGTCAGAAAGAAATAATATATTTCACGATAGTCATGTCCGCGCGCGAAGTTATAACGTTCATTAGAACTCACTCTGAAAATTATGCTGATTATGGAATTTACTCCTGAAGTTGATGAATACTGGAATACAGCATTTACTTGTGACAATCATCATCACTGACGACTCATGATCTCTCATGCAATTTTTTTTGCGAGAAAACCCAAAATATGACATTGTAATTGATAGAATTTTCATATCTGTTCAGGGCTCCATGGAACATGCATGTGCAGTGAAACATTCAAGACATCCATCTCCTTGTCAACAGATATGATCTTGTTACTGTCTCTCCCGAGACCCTTGAATCTTCAGGGTCTCTGGAGGCTAAAGTGACCTTCCTTTACAATATTGCTACGTACATAAATGGCTACAATACTTTACGTTATAAATTCCATGTCCAAAACGGCTGTACCAAAACGGCCTACACTTTCAAACACCGAAACAGCTACACTTTATCATATTTAATATAATAAACATATGTAAGGTATTGCAATGTTAATTATTATATTTAATATTTCTGCACTATGTAAATTTTACATGAAGCTTTCTTAAATTAAATTGAATGTGCAGGCAGCCAAGAACCTCCAACTCTGCACTATTCTTCTAATTACTAAAAAATAGTGATGCAGACCGGACCGCCTTTTGTGGGGTGGTCCGATATTCCTTAAAGTGGTACGGTACTGGTCCGGTCCAGGGTCAGGTGGTCCGATATTATTACTGGACCGGTCCAGAAGCGATCCATCGGTATTTTTTAAAATTATGATTAAAACAAAGGTTTAGCAAAAGTTTTTTATTTAAATAAAAAACTTTTCCAGCGGTCCAGACCGCGGTCCGGGCACCCAGTACCGGTATTTTGTTGCTGGTCCAGTACCGATGCGGTCCAGGGTCAGACCGTGTACCGGACCGGACCCATGCGGTCCGGTCTGCATCACTACTAAAAAATGATGTTGACGTTTTGGCTAAGGCCAAATGGCGGATTCAAGGTGAATTTGGCGCAGGGTGAATGTGGCGCCAGAAATTTGGTGAATTCGGCGTGAAAAAACGGTGAATTCGGCGCCCTGAATGATTCTCTTAGTTTAGCAATGTCTAACCGAATGTAATACTAAGACAATCGGATGTCTGTTTTACTTATTAAGTTTTTTTTTTTTCTGGTTAAAGACAAGCTAATAAACTACAAGTTAAATATATATGTATTAAATATTTTTTATACAACAACTTTTCTAGAAGATTCAATTATAACTTGAATTAATTTGAAGTTTTTATGCTAACACGAAACGAAAATCTAAACACGAAAAATTGACATTGAAGAAAAACCAGCACAGAACACTCGATCATATCAAGTTACTGCCTGGTATCAATGAGGTTGTGCCGTGCCAAAGTTCCCCCCAGGCGTCGCCACTAGCGATCCTACCAAAGCAGTGTTTGTTTACATGGCCAACTGACCCAGTTGAATAGAAAAAGCTCTCGTGTCGTTCTGCTCTGATTATCAAGTATGCCTCAATGTTCTGTTCTGTTGTGCACTAACCAAGGGGGACACAGGTTTCCCAAGGCTAGACCACACGTTTTGAGAGACTGGCTCATCAAAATTAAGCGTGATAGGCCTGATAGACAAGGTACAATTTGGGTGCCTGGACCAGCTGCTGTTGTGTGCAGGAGTCATTTCACAGAAGATAGTTATGTGCAGACAAGTTGTCATGGTAAGTGTGAATAAACTATGTAATGTTCTAACTAGTTTAGGAGATTGAGGGCACATACCTGTTGTGTTATCATTACAATTCATGTAATTTGTATTACACATTTTGTATTGTACACACCACAGCAGTAAGAGAATCTCACAGATATGTATACCTGTACATGCACCTATTGACAGTTATGCACAGCAGTAATGTTTTAAATTTTTAAGTAAACAAGACACCTGCTACCCAGATGTTCTGATGCTTTTAAAAATATCAGCCACTTTAATTGTATTGACAACAGCAGTTTGGATTATTCCATTAAGATTAGTTCATTACATTTCATAGTGGATTGTCAGTATTGTAGGCTTTTTTCATAGATATAGCTTAATAATACGTATCATGATACATATCGTATCGGTTTTACTGTATCGTGATATGTATCGTATCGTTATAAAGATAAAGGTGTACAGCCCTATTTTAAATGTATTAATTTTTTCACAGCGTACACAAGTCAATGACATATGTATGTTCACTTTTAATTTGACAGGTCTGGTCCCTGCTAAGCGACAGTTGAAGCAGAATGCTGTGCCCACTGTATTTGCATGGAGCAAAAATGACAGCCTGGAACTAAACAGAAGAAACTTGAGAGCCTTGAAGAGGCAAGTTGCTGCTGACGAGAAAGAAGCAGAGGCACGGCTGGCTGTGGAAAGCATAAGTCATGAGGAATTGATCACCATGGAAGAAATACATCCAGGTGCGTTTCTGTACTTTCATCATCTATTCTGTATTTATTAAATAATACTCTGTCATCATTCTATAATATGGTTATTTTACCTTGCAGATGAGGATAACACACGCAGTTTCTGTGAATGTTACGTCAACCACCAGCACACAAACTATCACATCACCTGTCCAGCTTTACTCTGCAAAACGATTTTCGGATGACCAGTTGCATTACTTCACCGGCCTGGAGTCATATAGAAAGTTTTGCCTTGTATTAGATACCCTTGGTCCTGCAGCACTCGAGCTAAATTACTTATACGGACCTCCGCCTGCACTGTCTGTGGAAGACCGATTCCTCCTGACATTGGTCAAATTACGACTCACTCAGCAAATGCAGAACTGAGCATTCAGTTTGATATACCTGAGAAGCAGGTTAGCAATGTGTTCATCACATGGATTAATTTTATGTATGTGCAGTGGGAAGAGATAAACTGGTGGCCTTCAAGGGAACTGGTTCACTATTTGGCTCCAAGTGGATTCAGCGAGAAATTCCCCAACACTAGAGTGATTATAGATGGTACGGAATGCCCAATTAAGAAACCAAAGCAACCAGTGGCCCAGCAAGCGACTTTTTCCACCTACAAAAATCGCAACACAGTCAAAGTTTTAGTAGGTATCACTCCTGCAGGACTTGTGTCCTATGTTTCACCAGCCTACGGTGGATCCACAAGTGACAGACAGATTTGCGAACGATCTGGTCTGCCCACAATGTGTGATCCGCTTGATGAAATTATGGCGGATAAAGGTTTTAATGTCGAGGACCTTTTCTTGCCATACCAAGTCCGCCTGAACATTCCGACTTTTGTTAAGAAAAGGAACAGACTCGCTGCGGAAGACGTCAAGAAGGACCGCAAGATAGCCAGCAAGAGAGTACATGTGGAGCGGATTATCGGACTGGCCAAAACGTACAAGATTCTAACTCAGCCAATGAGTCACATAGAGTCTTCCCTTGCGTCAAGAATTATCAAAGTTGTATTTGTTCTCTGCAATTTTAGAAAATGCATCGTACCTGATGATGCCTGATGATAAGTAACATTACTTTTTTTATGACACACTAGAGTTTATTTTCCTCCAAATGACAACAATATATGTAATACACAATTTTAAAAAACATTTACGACAATATCTAATAGACCTTTAACGACTTCAATGGAGCACTTTCAAAAAAGTTGTCATGCTCTGAGCATAAATCAGACGACATACAATGACTACAAAGTAGACTAGTAGTTAAATCTGATGAGATACAATGAGTACAAAGTAGAAGTACAAACTGACTAGCATTTTTGCTAATAGGTGAGATAAATCTGACATTATGCGATACAATGACTACAAAAGGAGTAGTTGGCTAGTAAAATATGAAATGTATTGGGTAGACAAGTTTTCTATGTCACATCATAACATGCATTTTTGACTTCACATTGTAAAATATTATGTGTCTTAATAGGCACATAAAAAAATGATTTTGTAACAATAATAAAGTACTTATCAAACTGAACGTTGGACGGAATTTCCTTCATTTAAATTTAAGTTTATTGGTTTTAACCATTACACAAAGTATCTATCATATGATTTAAATACAAACTTGCTTATAAGAGCTGATCTAAAGTATTGTTTGTAGAATGACTCCAAGTTCTTGACCATGGAAGTAATAAACTGGTCATCTCTGGCGATTTCAATGATTTTGAAGTCCACTAAGGTAAACACAATGAACAGGCATCTGGAGTGGTTGGTATACATGAGTTGTCCTTGTACTTGATAGTAATACTGATGGTCATGGCATAGCGTCATACCTTCGTCACCAAACTTTACATAAGGTACATTGGTTGGATTAATCATCTTGTCCTTGGCGGTAAAGGGACATTTCACCTCCAGGATGGTATTACTGTCTACCAGTCGGTCAGGAGAAGCCGCCAACCATGGATTTGTGGAATCCACAAAAAGCCCACATTCAACAGTTTTGTGTCCAGTGATGCGCTCAAATGCCTCCACGGCAACACTTTCATATTTAATGCCATGAGAAGTTGCTCTTGATGAAAAATGCTTTTTGTGTATGAAACTTCTGGCCAAAGCATGAAAGTTGGTTGCAGATGTAGCTTTGCAGATGCGGCCAAAATTGGATGATGTAAGCCGATGTTGTCGTTGCAGCATCCACTCCTTATTTTGTACTTGACCGAGTGTATTTTCTTCTATGCGAGTTTTTTCCTCCTTGGTAATTGATTCCAGCTGAAAAAAATCATTCATCTGAGCTTGAATCAATCTAGCATTCATTGTTTGATTATTATTAAGGTGATCTTAACAGACAAGTACCTTGTTATCCTGAAAGAAGCGGTCATCACTTCTGCCAGCATAGTCATGCATAAAATTTGTTGTTATGGGATTTGCTGGAGGGTACAACATCTCTACGGGCATCTTTCGATCATCCTGAAAAGAAAGTATAGAATTATGCAAAGCACTGTTCAGCTTGACGCAGATGAATACTTAAAGTGTAGAGAGTGAGAAGATTTTTATTTATGTGACACGTGCACAAAAACATCACATATACAAATTGAACAAGTACACCCAGCCCCATATGGGCATATCTGTCACAGTAATATACTGATTATAGCCTTACATAAAAGTCATCTTTTGCCACAGCAGCAAACTTTCCAAATGCCTATTTACCAATAGTTCATTTATAATTTTAAACAGCATACATATGTCTGATAACAAAAGCTTAAGTGCTGAAAATTTGAACAACTGCATTGAAAGATACTCACTACAAAACTTAATACTTTGTTCCGGAACAAATCTGGATAGCCAGTCATGTTCCTTCTCTGCACAGGCCGCGGATCGAACTCCCATTCCTTTTTTCTGAGCATCGCCAGGTGGCTGGTCTTCATAGGGGAACCTTTGTAGGGCTTTGCATGGTGAAAGGTTTGAAGTCTCTAGAAAAATAGTTTTTGTGTGTTAGTCATGATTTTGCTTAATCCCGATATAGATTGTATTCTTATTTGGAGCTGCTTTTATTCATTTACCAATATGTTCCGTAAGAATATCACAACTTACTTGTGTGCAGGTCTGTTCTGTCAGCATATCACCAGTAGAGGAAAATATCATTAATCCATAAGAGTAAGGTAGCAATATGTTTGCAATGCCCAGATGGTCCCTCTCCTGCAGTGCATGTACACTGACATTCCTCAATGACTCCAAATGCATCAATTCTGACATCAACTGTATAAGAGGTAGACTTGGGGTATTCGGACCACACTTGTCCTTTCAAAAATGAAGTGGTACCCTGCTTTGCTTGACGCACATACCGAATGTATCTGAAACTGAGTTATACAATTTATAGATATAAACAAAGTAAAAATTCTTTTAGTTAATGTAATTGGTGTAAAATTATCAACACACCAGTTATACAAATGTGAAATAGGTATTTATGTCCATATTAAGCAAACAACAAGATTATGGAGAACTGCAGAATTACCTTTCTTCATACATGTCTTTGCACTTCTCTTCAAATTCCTTTTCGTTGGATTGAAGATATTCTTGTATTCTCTTCATGAGAACATTTGGAATTTTTGTGCCATTGTGTACATCAGTAAATAATTCTGGACCTGGCACTGTCATCCAAAATTCTCTGGCCTTTTCTCCCACTTTCTCAGAAATGCCCATCTTGTCCAGTGACTCCAGTCTGTGTATAATAATATAAAAAATTCTTAGAAATCCATATTAAGTAATTTTATAAGTATTTCACAGGTTTCAGCCTGTGCAGTGTACATGCAGCACCCATAATAAATGCATGATGAAATATTGATATCCATGCATGCTGTGTATTGTCATGATGCAAAACCACATGTCAATAACAATTAATAAATAAATATAGATATACATTTTTACTAGAATTTAAGGACAATAAAACACATACAATGACCATAGTATTGTAAATCTATTTTGTGCAATGATGTTAAATTTCGTTTGTTGATGTCATGTGTTATGTGAGTACACACCTGTTGTTTATCTTAGTTCATAGCCATAGGCCTACACAGTGTTTATTTACCTTGTAATCAAATCTTTCTTCCTGAGGTGGATTTTTCCCTGCTCTTGAGCTCTGCTATCAGTGCCAAACACTTCCACTCGGTATATTTAGTTGTCATTGTGTTTGGTCAAAGGTTACTTGAAAAAACGAACACAACACTGCAGCTACACAAGTTTGTTTACATACGTTCTACACTCGAGCGATAATGCGCACGGTAGGACCGGTCGCAGCGCCTCCCCGCGGAAATTTCGCGTGACAACCTCATTCCTAGTAGGAATGAATAGACGAATAGAACACATGTGCAGCTCCTCTTACTACTTTATAATTTCTTAATTATAATCGCGCCAAATTCACTATGTTAGACGGGTCGAAATAGGTGAATTCGGCAGTGCCGAATTTGACTTGCGCCGAATTCACCTTTCACCCAAATGGTAGAGATAGATGTTTTTGTTATAAAAAGTCATGTAACCGTTTTTGGTGTTGAAATATGGTTGATATTTGCATGGAGTCACTAGAGAAGGAGAAGACACTAACTATGATCAAAGGTTGAATCAGTGCTGCGATGACTTTTTAATTAGCCTAGAACACATGGCTGTCATAAAACGCGAGTGGCGCCGCCTGGTGGCTACCTAGCGTCGTGCATCATCGCTGATGCTATTTTTAGACACGAGGGTAGCCGAGCAGCATTCGTTGTAGATCGGGAGTGCTCGTTAATTCTCGGCCAAGCGTTGTTTATCGTCTAGTTTACAACACACGTGGGAGACGAAAAAGTTGAAAATACTTATTAATACTTGTTAAATCAGCTTCGTCATACAAGTAGAATATGGCTAACCAAGAACTCGAAGGTAAGCATTTTTTTACATAATTAGTGGAAAACAGAGGGCATAATTGCCTACATGAACAACTTTACATTTAACATATAATATCATTATCAATAAGCTGAATCAGGGGCAGATTCAGGAAAATAAGGGGGAGGCTGAACCCCCTGGAATTTCTTCTGGTTAAATAAACTTAATGGAGCAGTTGACTCTCAGACCCTCCCCCCAAGTAATAATATATATATATATATAAAAGTGACATAACATATTTATAATGTACGACTTTTGTTAAATTCTGTTATGTAGCCATGTATGCCATTTTATCTTTTTATGCATGTCGTATAATAATATTAATATATTCATTAATTTTTTGTCTTTTTCTTTCCCAGATTGGTTGGATGTGCTTAAAACTGTGCTTACAGAATAATTCCAAGATGAATTTATGAATGTCAGCTCACAAGGAATATTATATTTAAAGGATGAACTACGGCTTTTGTTAAATGGCATTGAAAAACAACAACCTAAAAATATCCAGTGCGTAAAACGCCTAGTTACTATTAACAGTATTGTTTTTGATGCGAATCAAAAACCTATGAACGCTGTCCTGAATAACATGTGCGCTTCTTTCCAAAGAACCGTAGCAAGTCGAGAATTTGCAAACGACCTAAGGGAATTAACGGATGCCTGTGGCTTGCACATGCAGTAAATAAACTTTATAGCTTGGTTACTGATGGAAAGCCTTTTAAAAATCACTCTAAGAAAGAGGAAGTCTGCTCACACCATAGAACCAAACTTTGAGGACAATAATATTTCACAAATCAGCAACAGTGAAATGCAAGTCATTCGCTATGTGGTAAGGTACATAGTGAGAAAAACCAGAAAACAGGACCAAAGCATTGCATATGTGTGCAATAATTTGGTGGAAGATGACCATGCTGAGGAGAGAAATACGTTTTTGGAGTACACATATGCAATGGTCGACGCCCTTGACAGAGGTGCCTTGATCAGAGTGACCGACAGCTTTTTCTTGTTTCTAGTAGGATTGGAAAAAATTGCTAAAGAAATTATGAAAACCCCATCTAAAGACATGGACAGAAAGATGTTTGAGGTGTTGATCACCTCACCCCGGATCATCAGCCTGTAGGATAAAGTGATATCCGATGAAATTAATCGAGAGGATAAGACCAGGACTTTTGATCTTATGATCAGAAATTTTGTTACTCTCAGGATGAAATCCTATGCAAATGCTCATGAATTTGTCATTGGAAGGAAAGACACTGCCAAGAAGCATAAAAGTCTGAGACATCACTTGGAATAAATCATAAGACTCACGACAAATATTATAACTTTTTCTTTCTGACTATTTTAATCTGTGTGCTGTACATGTGAATATGTGACCATCATATTAAAATGTCAAATTCAATCGAACTCATGAATGTGATATCAATTTCACATGCTGCTTCAATAATCTTTGAGTATTTGTCTTTGCCTTGAGGGGGATCAGTGTCTTTCCCAGAGCTGCCACACAATCTACATAATTTCTTCAGTCTCATGAAATGAACAGCATCTCCTGAAATTAAACATAAGTTATTATTAGTATTACTCTTATAACATAATATTTGTTTGACAACATTTTGTAACTTTAGACTTTTCTTCATTTTTTTCTTTTTTATAACAATACAATTTGCACAGTCCCTGCAAACACAAACAGATTGTAACATTCATGCCACAATATTTGACTAATGTTTGTCACAATATTAAAGTGTGCAGTAGTAGATTGACCTAGTACATTTTAAAATATCAGTGATCCCCGCAATACATTTTAATTTTGTCAACCCCCTCCCCTAGTGAAATTTTTTCTGGATCCGCCCCTGGTGTCATATTTTTAAGTTAAGGTATTTTCCCAATATGCCATGTACATTGTATAATATGTTGAAACCTTTGTGTGTTTGTAGGGGCATTATGACATCATTTTAGAATTATTTGTAAATTAAATTAAAATGTAATGTCATTACCGGTAAGGTATGAACAATTCCAGTCTCTTATTAGTTTCTTTAACAGTATACACAAGCGTACATATTATTGCTAAAAACAAAAAATTTAGGCAGAGGCATTTAAATCAGCATATATTTTAAGTATATTGTTTTGGCTTTAGTCTAGTTTAGAAACTGAGTGTAAACAAAATTAAAGGGAACAGATTTGTGCATTATTTTTTCTTGTGTTATCTTTGTTATTGATGATACTAGGACTCAAATTCAATTTTTGACTGGAAAATTGAAAAATGTGAACAATGCACTTTAAAAGAAAAACACAAATCATACTATACTGTAATTAAGAGCTGTCTAAACATCTCTAAACATACCCTGACAAGTAAATTTGCATATGAATCAGTGTACAATAATATATCAGTGTTTGAATTAATTTTGATAACTTTGAAGAGGTTTTTTTCATGTCTGAGGGGGTCTGAGAGAAATGTAGGTCACACCATTGTGAAGCTACGAATGTCCACTTTCATCTGGTGAGATCGACAACTGGAGCACTTTGGAGGGTTTTGACTAATGACAAGTTGTTTACAGACATCAAAACTCACCTGATTCATCCATTGTTGATATTACTTCGTCCCCAGTATCTTATTTCTGGTCGTATTTCCACGGGAAAAAGTTCTTCAAGCTGAGAATTTAAAGCTCTAAAACGTGGGATGCACGCTACTTCAAAACAGGATGTTGTTTTGCGCGCAGACGCATCTCCCTGACTGGAGAGTTACTCGCGAGGGAGCGGGAAGTTTAAAAAACCCTTGCAGCTGCGCTGATCCCCTGCGCAGCGCTGATTCAAATGAAAGGAGGCCGCCCGCCATAAATCCTCTCGTTAAAACCTCGTTTGCGGCGCGAATTTCAAAGCTTCAGCATGGCCAAATCGCCCGAAAACCCATTTTCATAATAATATAATTTTATTGTTTTTATTAAGTGTCCTCTCCTTCTCTAGTGACTCCATGATATTTGGGTGTTGACGTTTTCGCGTGTAAACAAAAAGTATAATCCTTTAAAAATTGAACACGAACTGTAAAGCATTGTCAATGCCTCAAACCTAGCTGATTAAAGTTTTATCGACATACTCACCACATTAACAGGGCACAGGGGGCCGTTATTCCCTTGAAAAATCCCAATCTAAGCGAGAAATTTGATCGCACACAGCCTGTGCAAGCAAGCACATGGCTTGACACAACAGTGACAAATGACGATTTTCTAAATATTTGTTCCAAGCTGAAAAAATCTTTTTTTGTGTATTTAGTGTATTATTTATTATGATATAATTATTAGACTGTATTATGATGCACATAATGCTGAGATGTTAACAATAGATCAGTATACAGATTGGACACATTTCTCTGAAGTTGCATACTTTGCTGTATTGAAAACTGAACAGACTGACATTTGGCACTGTCCTCTCTGTGTAGATGTTAATCTGTGCCAGCATGTCAGCATTTCTGCATGTTGATGTTAAGATGCCGAAATGTTAAAATGTCACTACACAGATGCTGATGTTAAGATGTTGACATGTCAAAATGTTAACATTTAAAGAAATTAAGTACTGCTGGCCAAATGTGCCACGTGCGTTTTCCATGAGAAGGATAAACGCATGGACAACACATGGTTTTTAGCTAATTATAATGAGGCCAAACCATGCGTTTTCCATGCGTTTATCCTTCTCATGGAAAACGCACGTAGCACATTTGGCCATGTATAAGTTTGGGCTGGCAATGTTTCACTGCTAATGCACAGGTTGTGGGTTCAAACTTCTCTGCACCCGGTTGTTCAAGGGAGCTTGGCTGTTATGTTGAGCATATGTGATGTTCAGTATAGTATGATACTTCAATGTTCATCTTTTTGTATTTTATAGCCATGATTTTCAGGACAATTTATTTTGTAATACCCTAACGTGCTATTAACAATTGTGATGTCCAACATGTAGCATGTACAATTTTTGTATGTATATAAAGTGTCAAATATCATTTAAATCATTTAAACAATTTGATATTCATGAATGTCACTTGAAATATATCATGGAGGCATACTGTAAATTCATCATAGATACCTGCCTCTGCAGTTTTGATATACTAATAATTAATATACTCTCTTTTGTGAATATATGTTTGTTATTACATTGCATGACATTGATACAGATTGTGCTTTTTTGTGCCATGATTTTCCATATATTTTCATTACAATTAACTATATCATAATTATAGTTCAGATGATTATTAATTTTATATACATGTATATATTTATATATTTATAAACTCTTGGACAATGAGGCCTATAACCCTCATGTAATTTAGCAAAATGTTAAAAATTTTGGATGGTGCAGTAAACCTGGTGCTAGGCATTATATAACAGCTACTGTGAGATTGTGATTTTTTTCATATATTATTATTTTATTTTATTTTTTCAGTATTATGATATTCAGTATTATGAGATGTGTTCACTGTGATGCTATAGTATAGAAAATGAGATATATAATATTTGGATCAGTAGTTCTTGAAGTAGTATTTAGTTAGTATATTCAATATATGTAATTTTTATGTCTGTATTAACAATGTATTGTGCATTCTATGTACCTCGTTTATGACGAATGGGTCAAAACTGGCTCCGTATGGTCAAATAAAATTTATCTATCTATCTATCTACACTGAATATTTTTTACTATTGATTCGTATAAGACTTTAATTTTTGCTAAATGAATTGGTTTATTACGATTTATAATTCTAAGATGGTTATTAAAGAAAAAATTTTATTTACAGAACATACTTTGTTTTCTATATTGACATTATTTTGAATACCCAGTGAAACATGCTGGGGTCTACTAGGTAAAGTGCTCAGCTGCAAACTGTGCAAGTTCGAGCCCCGGCATGTATGCCGGTTCCCACTCCTACCGAAAATCCAAGAAAATCGTTGCTATACTGTTTCCCGGTTAGGAATAGCCTTGAAATTGTGGGTATGTGCCACAATAATACCTGAGACTAGAGGCAGACTGAATTGCAATTTAGTAACACTTAGTTATTAGAATTCAGTGCGAGTAGAAGAAAATTTCTTCAGAAGGACACAAATTGCATTTTGGAGATTGTTATTATATGGTATTTCAATCTAAAGGACACAAATTGCTTTTGGAGATGGTATTCTATTTATTATTAATGAAATATACTGAATTCTAATTCTAATTGATTATTCAGATTGTGATGTTTAAATGGTACATACCTGAAATGGCTGGATACCATCAATTATGTACAAGTGAATTTATGATTTGGACAACACAGCTGCCTATAGTCATAACTTTTAAAATGTTCGAAGCCTCTCTATTTAAATTTATGCCTTGAAAATTGGGTTCGGCAGCCTGGAAAAACCTGGAATAAACCTTGAATTTGAACTTGAGAAAGGAGTGGGAACCCTGTGTAACAGTATGGCATGGAGGAACTGAGCAGGTCCTCTGTAACCAGTGGTAACTCTTTCCTCGACTCCACACAGGGGTAAATGGGGGTGCTGGCTATGGACAGTGATGGTGATTGCAGAGTTAGCCCTCTGCAGATAATTCTGTGTAATGATTGTATAGTCCACAGGGAGTTGAGAAAGGCTCTTGCTTGAACAGGTCTGCTGGCAGGGTGTAGTGAGGGGAAGTAAAGTACCAACAGAGGTCACTGTCACTGTAGCAGATAAGTATTGTTTAATGACATCATCTATATATTGTGACGTACGTCATCCATGTGACAATGGTGTAGTGACATCATATTATATTGTCTTTTTCTCTGCTACGGTGGTAGTGCCCTCTGTAGGCTCTGTAACATTTATTTGTTCCAGGTCCCACATTCATTCAATTATAAGTTACCGTCTCAATGCTACTGTCTGAAGCTTATAGCTTATTTGACCAGCTGCCAGAGGCAGCTGTAACGATGAGAGGATAAGGCTTGGAGTCCACACCATGTTACACATCTACACATATTCAGGTGACAAAACTAAAAATGATTCAGCCAAAATTATATGCAGTAACTGAGGAACAGTGGTCTATTGAACAGTACTGATTACAGTCACTTCCAAGTCTTATAGACAAAGAAAGGCTCAATTAAAACACTCTTAATTGCATTGTAGGTGATTTAACTATTTTGGTGGTTAGCCAAAGAAATTTGATTATGAATTAAGTCTATTGACTATAAGCACCTTTTTCTTCAGAGATAAATCATACTCCAGTATTATCAAATACAAAATCATGAATCTTGTCTAAATTAATTTATTGACCATTATCACATCAGTTGCCATAAATACATTCATAGATAATTATGTAAAAAGCTTTATTCTATATATACAAGACATAAACATCTTACATTAACATTTGACTCATGAGACACCAGATTTTTATTTAACTTACGGTGGCACAAATTGGGCATTTGCTGTCATCCAGTATGTGGTCCTCACAAATTAATGACAGCTTGTGGACCATGTTGCAAAATCTCATATATTGCTGTCCACTTTCTCCGCATAACATCCGGTAAACATCAACCTGAATTTAGAAAGTAATGGTTTGAGGGTAGCTAGTAGAATCATCAATACCAGTTGTGTTAATGATTTTTAAGGCATTATTTGGGTTGTTGCCCTTAAATAAATCTTTTAAGGCTTTACAAAATGCAGATCTTACATGGTCAGGAGAATTACTCTGTTATCGCTTGAAATGGCCCATACTTTTGCAGAAAGCTTTTTGGGCAAATGGCCCTCAAGCAACATGCTGTTATAAAGTTGCAAAAAACTAAAATCCATGGCACTCCTGGGCTGAGTTGGAGTTGCTGGCCACAATCCTGATTGCACCAAGACACTTGCTATACTCTGATGTTCACAGGAAAATACTTCAATGTTGTGTTGGCGAGCTGTAAATAAACACAGAAAGGCATGATGTTCCATGTTTTAAAATTTATAAATCGAAATATCACCGCAACTGAGAAAGGGGAATGTCACTGATGGAAATCTAGTAACTCTTCTTTAACGTTCAAAAACCTGTCTGAATGATAAAGGTATTTGATAAAGCATTGCAAATAGTAAAGTATTTGGCTACAATTGTTGACTTTGATTTTGACTCCTTACAGACAATTCACAGGTAACGAAAAGAAAAGAGTCAGTGACCACAAGAGTAACAATGTACTATCCATTAACCATCAAAAATACATTGCTAAACTATGTATATAAAAAAATGTAATGCATTATCTTAAAATTAATCATTTATCCAGCTACTTCTGAGAAAATAAAACATTTTCGGTATTTTTAGGGTCATTGTTATAAATGTCAACTCATGAATGATGCTCAATCTTTATTCACGCACACATGTGAGTGTTTGTGTGAATAAAGATTGAGCATCATTCATGAGTTGACATTTATAACAGTTAATAAGAAACATTGAGCACATGTAGAAATTACGTAGCTTCAGTGTCTTACAAATAATTAACATGTCTTCAGTTATCAGTCATCTTGCAGAATGACAAATTTTGAACTGGTCACAGGAAGTTTATTAATACTGCTTGCTAATTGGTAGTTATTAATAATCAGGTCAAGTCTGCCCATGTATGGGAAATTAACTGAAGCATGGAATTGTGCCATAGGCATCACATAACAGGGAGGCACTCCCAAATATTGTCTTCACAGGGAGGTCACTCTCCAATTAAAGGAAATTTGAATTAACAAAAGTAACAATACACATTGCACTACAAATGATAAATATTCTATATGCTACAATTATTGACCAAATATAACAGTCATAATGGCTAATAATTTTTACTCCGTGTTGTTATCTGATGTTATTAGAATTATGGTGAACATCTGGGATTAATGGTCATAACACCCCATTAATAAATTTCTACAGTTGACAGGCGATATGACCCATGAAGTATAATTAACGGTGGAGGCGCCATGGTTTAACCACTTTATGACACTTGAATTACCTTTGAAATTCAGCTACTTATACAGTTGATTACAAATATTAAGGAAGGATTAGATTTTGTTGAACTGTATATTCACTACAATCAGATCAAAGGCTCTTCTCATAATATTAGATGGATAATACTCTTTATCAAAAGCAAGCACGAGTGTCAAATTGTAGTTGTAAATTAAAAGTAATAATACTTGTGGATGGTAAAATAAAAAGTTGGTGGTGCTTTTTATTTCCTTCATTTAAGTTTAAACTTACAGTAAATTTCCAAAAATATATGCAATGTAAATCATCAATTAATCAAAAGTATGACATTATGAGAAGTGTACCTGACATGTCGACAACAGTAATGTACGCTGCACTACTTCCATTACAGTCTCTCTGATGAGGCGTTTTCAGTTGCTTCCTGTGTTTAAATCTCACGAACAGGTTTCCCTAATCAATGCATAATTTGCAATCAACATGTAATGACATATAGTATTTAGTGACATGGATATGTTGATATCATTCTTTCACTCACATTGACAGAATTTAATCGATAATCCTGAATGCTATGCTAATAAGTACTGTATGTCTAGTTATCCAGTAACTTAATTCATGCGACATACCTGCCATTCATAGGGATCATGCATTATCGAAACATCAAGGATTCTTGTCGCACATTCATGGCACATGTATGCCATTGGGCCACAATCACAACACCAAATGATATTCTCATCAGATGCCCCACAGAGAAAACAAGTTGTTGTTGCAGGTGCCTTTGTTTCATAATATGACAACACCAATGGTCGGAGAATGCTGTCCCATTGAATGTGCAGATTTTCTTGTCTTTGACATGAGTCTCTCACAGTTTCTGGAAATTTATTATGACATATCCACTCCAACATCTGAAATATGTTTATGTTGTGTAAACATAAAATAATATAGGCTATTCATATTGATTGATGTATTATGTATCTCGTATCAAATGCCTTTTTTAATTTTTTCATATATGAAGAGCAGCCGTAAACTATAACAATTACCTGCATGCATGTCACACCATTGACTGCTAAAAAAAGCCTCTCAATTAACACTGAAGTAACAGTAAAAACTCTAATTGCAGGATTATTACAAATTGTAATAATAGTAAAGTTTAAATTTATAGCTTAAGTTATTGTGCCCATTGATATTCAGGTATAAGTTTCAGTTGTTGAAATAATATCTTACATTTGATTCACAACTGTTTTGAAATATGTACTTGTGGAATAACTGTGGCAATGGAATTTACTGAAACATAAGGATTGGCCGTATTATCCCTTATAACTACAGGTTTTTGTTTTCTGTAAATATCCTAGAAAGAGTGGTTTCTTTTAATTTTCTGGATGATGACAGATTAATAGGGAAATTTTGGTCACAAACATGTGTGGTGTTTGGACATTCCTGAATATCAGGTTTTTGTACAATCCCAAGTTTTTAGTGCTATTTAAATACGGGAAAAGTTAAGAAAGGGGGACAAAATATATCATTTTGCTATAATAAAATTCCTTAGCATGTGTAGATGCCCCCCCCCCCCCCCTTCATAATAACTGAAAGGCACAGGAGATGAAATTTATCTGCCAATATATTGCTCAAAGACCGTTCTGGGGGGAGGGGGAGAACTGGCACATATTTTGATATTATTCCTGAAGACAAGGGGGGGGGGGGAAGTTTAGATGTTTGACAGTATGGAGGTAAAATATCTACATAATATAACATAGTAGTGTCAGTGTGCTTCACTGTTTAAAAAAAGTATTATTTTTGAAAGAGAGGTCAAGATTCTACATTTTGAAAATGTATATGCATGTTCTACCTAATCTTAGCTCTTACTTTTTTAAATTAGGATAAGCAGTTAATTTACATGATGAAAAAAGAAAAAACTGACCAAGCTTAGAATTAGGTCTGGGTTGGTGGATCCCTTAAAAGCAAGCCATGATTGTACCCTAACATATTTTTGGTATGATATAACAATCAACATGAAGGCAAGGTTTTCCACTTTTGGAATGAATAAGGCTGCATGACACATTCCTAGATAAGCCTGGTGAAGGAGGGTTCTGGCTTATTGCATTAATGTGAAAAACATGTGGTATCTATTTGTCAGTTGCGACATTCAATGACACACAATCCTGCTCTTGAAATTCTTTAATGTCAAAAAGTATGTAACTGAGGACGGTATGACTCATTCAGTTTCTTTAACCGTACTCTAGTATTCACTTTAATAGACATAATATCTCTGTATAAGTTGTAGATATTGCAAGAATGTTGTAAGTTAACAATATTATAGCTTTTGGTCTTGACTTGGCTTTAAATTACAAATTTCCCAACTCCCCCTCCCTCCCTACCAAAAACGAACTTCCCTCCAAACATGGAAGTATGATATAAAAAAAAAACATATTGGAGAGCTTGGTGTATGTCAAATAAACCTAGACATAAAAGCAATGGGGTAATTGGAAATTTGTCATATTTGGCGTCATTTTAAATGAATTTTTTAGGTGAAAACATTGGTAAATTTTCAAATTTTCAAATAGCTTCAAATAACTTAATAGTAATTCATAGCATAAAAGGGTTTGTGTGTATCATGTTGCTGGAGCAAACCACAGCAGACCAAATGTGCCATTGATCTTAATATTTGGCCTAGAAATTTAGGGGAAAAAACCCACAGCATCCTACAATCATGCAGAATTCACTGATGGTGGTGTGAATGTTTTACAACCAGAAAATAAAAAGACTTTTGGAATTAAATTGATAATTGATGATGATGCAAGGGGCATCACTGATATCTGATGCTGATGAAGGGTGTGCTCATAAACACCCATGGGTGGTGCAGTGCACCATGGCAACATAAAATATTTTTAACTGCCAGCAGCAAGGGCGTTCTGATAAGGTCGTAAAAGCTGAACCATGGAGAATCTGATAACGGAGGGAAAGGTTTATATATATAGAGAGCCCAGTACAGCTTTGTTGTGGTTAATTGTTGAATAGGTGGTGTTATTAACATTGTATTAACAAAAAAAGCATGAAGTTTATATTCAAGGTCCCATAAAAAGATATGTACTTCAGTCACTTAAATCAACTAAACATTATACTATAAGCCTACCTTAATTTCTCCCAGATTTTAATGTTATGAATTGAAAGTATACACTTTGTATTACCATTTTTTTGCAACAATGACTGGAAGCTATTTACTTTGTACATGATTTATTAAGGTAAAATTGAATATACATGCAAGATCGTTTAATATCAAGAAATAACCTTAAAAGGAAAGTGAATAAATTATGATTGACTTACCTTGCTGGGTGTCCAAAGGTGATGATTGTACCTGATCTGTCGAGGTTGATGGTTCTTGTGTTGGAAGAGGTAATTGCTTATCTTCTGGCGGACACAGATTAAAGGGAATTTTCATTGTCTTGACCCTGTGGCCAGCACGGAACACTTTGGCTGTTAAAACAGGTTTCCAAAAAATTTACGTTTCCGACCCATTTCAAGGCAATTTAATAGCACTTATCCAAGTTTATTGTGTTGCTGACATGGAATGCTCAGGAAAATTAGTGTCCAAATATGATAGGCTTATTACACTTTCCAGATTTAAGTCCAAGAAGCAATTGAAGTATAGCCAAGTGATGGGGCAGGCGGTTACAAGATTTGATTACGGAAGCCTGGAGGTCCCTGGGGCCTATGCCCATATCGGGTTATGACTCCAGGTTGAAATTGCTGTTACTCAGTGATGAGCTTCATTGTCTGTAAAGAATTAAGGTTTTCATATATCTTTCCTCAGCTTCATTTGATTATATTTGTTGATAGGCCTAAGTTGAGATTTCTTTAAAACATATATAGGTTACTTTTTCAATATGGATTTTCAGTTGCTTTCCCCAAAGATATGGTGGCATGGTTGAATTTGGCTAAAAAAACACTTCAATCAATCAATCAAAGGCATATGAAAAACTAAGACAATATACAGAGAGAGAACCCTTTAGTCTGGTAACAATGTATAATAATACCTGTTATGGTGTACACAGATGGTTAAGTTTTGCATGCAAAATGGTGTAAGCTATATTAATGGCTTTCTGTGGCATGTCTACTAAATATTGAAATAAACACCATACACTACAATTGGCATTAACTCAGCATTTCTTAATAACTACTCATCCAAGTGAGTTTAAATTTTAGTGCCTTATCCAAAAGGTTATTGTGCACCAAATGTCATAGTCAGTGTGTGGTTTAGTGTATATCATGGAATATTTTGATCTATTATCATTTTGTTAACCAGGATTTTTACTTTCATATTGAAGAGTATTTGCGGGTTTTATGTAATAACTGGAAAAAAAGGTTATTGACGTTTATTATCTTTAACCATATCTCGGTCAAAAAGAAAAGTCTCTAATTGTAGACCACATCACTAGCTTTTATGTGGGAATAAAATAATAAACTTTAGTGTAAATAACTGTGCAGAACAAATTCTGCTAAGGAGAGTACCTTTTAAGAAGCATGACACATGAAAGGCTTTTTCTTTCCCTGATACTTATTTGCTTAATAATCTGAATGAATACAGACTTTAATTAGATCATGTTTATGTTGCAAGTCAGAGTGTCCCCTCCTGGTCTAATTTCTCGAAGATTAATTGAAGATGAATTTCATATGATTGGAGAAAATCTATTTTCTCAAAGCCAGGACTATAGGCTTATCTCTGAAAGCCTATGAAATGTTCCAAATATTCACTAATATTGATGATGTTGATAAATCTATCTTTTTTAATAGTAATGTCCAACTTGAAACAGCGAAATTTGTAAGTAACGTAATGCAAACCAAAGGTGCTGACTGTGAATCTATATTAGCATGGATACAAAGAAACATAGCAAACGGGTGGTCAGGACTTAGTAGAGAAATGGAGGTAACATAGATAGACTTATACACTCTGTACGTCCATGGTAGAGAGAAGGCAGGCATGAGCTATATAATGACCATATGGAATTTGACCCGTCTGGCTTTGAACATCGCTTGATTTTACCCCTATCTGTAATGACTTATAATTTTTCAGGAAAGATTTTAGAAATAACATAGTACATGTTAAATTTAAAATGTAATCTGAATGAAGTTGAAGATGAAATACACTGTCTTGTGACTTGTCCAAGCTACTCTTTATTTCGAGAAAATCTAAATACGATAGCAAGGAAATATATTGGTAACTTATTATAGTTACCACTTAACAACATGGGAAAATTTAAAGCCATAATGACATTAAGGAGCCTGAGGTGCTGATAAACCTAGGAAAATTTATTTTACAAGCTGATGTTTAAACAATGCCTTCATCCGTCTCCAAAATTGCCCAGTCATATATATCTTGAAATTTAAAACTGCCTACATGAACTGCCATGATGAAAACTCTTTGTGATTTTGTTTTCTAGAAGTGAAGTCATATAATCTCTGTAAATATATACATATATACATCCTATTAACTAATATATGTAGCTCTATTTTGAAGTAAAATCATTCTGTAAATAGTTATATCGTACACATTATACAAGGAATGTATTTTGTTGAAACATGTTAATATGTATTATATATTATTTGTAAAATATAACTGTGTTTATGATACAAGCTGTATGTATGAAAGACTCTGATTGAATTTTATAAGGAATGGATAAACAGCTAAACTAATTTTAACTTCTATGTAAATACTTTAATTCGGTGGCTGGAACCATCTGTAACTATAGTCTTTGTTGTATTCCCTTTTTTTATTATTATTATTTTTTCTGATTTCTTTATTTCTTTTTATCTTTTTGTACTTGTGACATATATGTCTTTTCTGACATCTTCCATCAATAAAAATTATATATATATGTTAAAGCAATATATTACAATATTGCACTCTGTATGTAAATATATTGATTAAAAATTAAATTTTTAGCCAAGGATTTGTATACTACCCCAAAGGACAACTTTGCCAAAGCTCTCCCACTTGATTTATCTTTATTTGTGTATAACTTGGCTTAGAATTGTCATATTTCCACGGCAAACCATACTAAAATGATGTTCAACTAGAGAGAAATTACAATGAATTCTAGAGATCATGATAGAGACAGTTGTTTTCATTTGGGTGCATAGGTTCTCAAGTCATTAATCAAAATACTTGGCTATCAAATTAGGTTTTTATGAATAGATTTACATACCGAGTTATTTGAACTGTTAATCGTCCAATAGACCTGAATGGTATATATATGATGGTTATTACTGTAATTATTAATTATAATGTATAAATTATAACATAAACCTAAAATAACGCCCCTCCCCTGTACAAGGTATTCTGTGCTGTCTCCGATAAAGGAAATAACTATTCATCAACCAAGTTTAAAATGCATCTTTTTATAATTTAGAGAATAGAGACTCTACAAGTAAAAGGGGTTATTTACAGTTAGACTATTGGAACAAGAGAGTAAAATGAATGACACAATTAACAACTAAAAGCTCCTCCCTTGGCCTAGTACATTTTAATTTAAAATTCAATTGTCCCAGCAATTAGTTTTAAATTCGTCAACCCCCCCCCTTGAAAAAATTTCTATCCGCCCCTGGCACTCAGCATGAAAATCTCATAAATACCAGGGTCATTAACATGATCAACACCCATGATGACACTCATGGTAAGGGAACCATGGTCTGGGTGAAAAGGGCAAATTGCCGTATAAAAAAGTAAAACTACTATAGATATTGAACTTTCGAGATTTTTAAAATTATTTTTATGGTGACATTGAAATTATTAGTGTGTGATTGTGAGGGCGATAACATTAGAAAAATCTTTAATAATCAGGGCATATTATCACATTTCTTGTTTATACAAGCATGTATAATGAAGGGGAAAAGTTGAAAATTCATATTTCCCATCTGTTCTACTACTATGCATTAATACATGAAATTTAGCTTTCAAAATATCTAATTCATAGTGCTTTCACTTTGAAGGCTTTAATTTGATATCTATATGATACTTTTTCCAAAAAAAGAAAAATGTAGAAAAAAACTATAATTATGTCGTTTGCTACATTTGAACCGTGGACTGTATGTTTAAAAAGGAATCCATAGATACGATATATCTTCGTTTTTTTTTCAGGCTGTTTATGATATTATAATAATGCGTCTGTAAAACAAATGCAAGGTCAAGATTTGAACCCACAACCTCTGATTTGTAGTGTCTAGCCACAATGAGCTATAATTAGCTCAACTACGAACTGCCATCTGCAGGAGACGGACAAGCTTTTCCTACAATTATTTGACCATGCCCTGGCTCGCACAGACTGCTGGGTATCCAAGCAGAGTATCCCGGTGTGTATTTGACCCTGACACCCTGTTCTACAGCATTTTGACCATACTTTGCATCCCCTAGGGGACGCGCTGATACCCCTTGACCCAGCTGGTATGTACAGTGCACATTTCGGATTAACGAGGGTCGACTGTACCATTGCAATATTCCAACACTTCCAGTTTTGGACCACCCTAGCGGATACTGACAATAATAACAAAGATTATGCGCAGTTTCTACAATTTTATTTACATAAAAAGAATTTAAAGTATTTATTATTTACAGTAAAGACATTATTTTTATTCATGTGGCCTTTTATGAAAAATAAATATTTTGTCCGCGTAAGCATACGAATACTCTGCTGTTTGGTGCTGCTCTGTGTCATGGTCTTCATCCCCTCCAATTAGTTCCAAGTACGTGTTTTGGTGTTCCTTACTTTCATTTTTCACAGGAACACCACCACACGCACCTTCTTGTTGGTCATCACTCCTGAAAATCAGAATCAGAAATGTTAACTACACCATCAGAGCTTTGCTAATACAAGAGGTGTCGAGAAAGTCTGACCTTTTTTATTCATATAGACTATTATAATTGACAGGGACAGATGATTTTTGCAGGAAATTCATGTGATATATATTATATATACAAATAATCTGCTCATTCGGATAAAGTAAAGCCTATTTTCTGTAGCCATGGAAAGAGTCTTTGAGGTCATTGTATTACCCGAAAATGCTTTGTTCAATATTTTTTACAATGCAGTAATCTTGTATCACTTGAATTATGGAATTCTAGTGTGGGGACATCAGTCTAGTAGGCCACTTACACTACAAGAAAATAAAAGCTATAGGATGTGTAAGTAAAGTCAACTACCATGCTCATACAAGCCCATTATTCAAAAGGCCAGCTACCCTTACAACACTTAGGTACTAAAGGTACACATCAATTTTATACCAATTTTGACAGATTTAATTTTGTAAATTGTGCCTGAAGAAATCATCATCAATCCATCCTTTAACACTATGCAGCCATATATTATAATAAGTAAATAAACAATATGAAAGTTCCCAGCTAACTGCAACTCTGGATTTTGAATTTGTTTACCAATAGACCACAATATGTGCTCACAAGCCTAAAAGTATCAAGTATTTTGACTTTAAACACTTGAGCTACACAGAGGTGTGTTCTGTCCCCCATTCTGTTTGTGCTCTAAAAGGTTAAGGTGGGGTTTATAGTCTGCTATCAGCCTTTTAAGTGCATGTAGCTCTCAGCCGACTTCACACGGTACCTTCCGTTGACAGGCTCTGTTCTCTCTGGAACTTTCTCAACTCCCCGGGGAGCATACAGCTGTCACATCATGCTGAGCAATCACTGAGCAATCCTATGCTATTTCAGCCTATAGCCAACCTCCCCATTTACACCTGGGTGGAGTGAAGGACAGGTTGAAGGAGGATCTGCTCATGATGTCCTTATCATGGTCATAAAAATCAGCCATTACTGGAAATGCTTGGGGGATAATCACTCCATATTATTGATTTGAAAAATGGACCTAAGTGATGCCATTGAATTTTGTACAAAATAGAAAACAAGGAAGAGAAATAGATGATATGACCTGGTACTATAATCTACAGTGATTTCCACACATTAAAGGCCAAATGAGGGTGAGAAGTATGAGTCCCTGAAGTAAATGAAAGTTTCAGTAAGCTCTCACAGCTGAGTGTGGAGGCCAAAGGGATTATTTGGACGAATAGTAATAAGTGTCCCAATTCATTTGGTGATAATTTATGATGCATAGGAAAATAATGCAATTTGTATTTCACAAAATGTCCTGCCCCTCATACCCCAAAGACTTGTTTTCATGTCTCGGTGACACTAGCCCCAGCTAGGCCAGTGTTGTATTTTATAAAACCAAAATAAAATAAATAGTGTCTTAATTCTTTCCATGGCTAAACAAAAGGCTTCACAGAACAGGTATTTTGCATATATATTGTTAATGAAATAATTGTCAGAACTTTGTGAAAGCCCCTTGTAAACTAGCTAATTTTTAGGGGCAGTAGTAATTAAGCTAGCCCAACTTCTAGTCCTCAAGAACATGTGTTATAATCAGTTTGTGGCCTTCAGGTCACTTATACTAATACAGTGGACCCTCGCTAATCTGAACACCTGTGTTCCCAAGTCATTTGTTCGGATTAACGCGGAAGTCAGAATAACTAATTTTACGGCACCCCTAGCGGCCATTTTCAGAACTAAAGACCGTGGCGACCCCTAGAGTTTCCTAACTGTGGCTGCCATGTGGTCAGGAGTCCTATCTGTCTATCTAATATAGTAGTATATAAATGTATCTTTCTTTTAGTATTTTTTCTATTTATGCTTTTATTAGTGTTCTTTAACAATTAATATATTTTAATTGATGTAAATAATACTTACTTACACTACATATCAAGAAAGGATCAAGATATTAAATATTATGTAAATATAAGATCATAATATATTATTGGGCCTAGTAGCTAATAGTGATAAGATCTTGAAAATAAACTTATAATTTTGTAAAGACCAAGCTGCAGTTGATATGCCTATCTAGACATTAAATAGCAATTATTAATTGCAATATTCAGGGCTAATTAAAGGTTCACTGGTGAATGAAACAAGGGAAAGTCCCATGTATAGAACAATGGTTCATTAATTGCTAATCAAACAAATTTAAAACAAAACAATGAGTGGGATGTAGACTGAATGTCACCCCTGGATTAAACACATACAGGCAATGATGCAGGTCAATTGCTCTATAGCTACCGAAAGCTTGGATTAAGGAATTGCTTAAGCATAGGAAAGTACAATTTGTTGCCCAAAATGTATCAGGAAATGCTTTATAATTGATTAGTGAATTGCTTAAGCATAGGACAGTACAATTTGTTGCCCAAAATGTATCAGGAAATGCTTTACACTTTTTTCCTGACCATATTTTTCATAAAAAGCATAGTGCAATACAGACTTGTCCAAAAAAGAAAATTAATCCTAAGTCTCCAAGCATTACTCAATAGCAAATAGCCGACTATTTTCCACCTTTCAATAGCAACTTCTGTTAGTTAAAGCTTCTGGCAAAACGTCGACCCAAGTAAACATACAAACTAATTTCATCCTTTTTTGGGGGGTATTATCCAAAAGCAACCACAAAAGATAGAGGCAGATATAATGATGACATGACAAGGCTGGGAATCCACACCATGTTACACATTTACCCCATGGGTGGGATCTTTTACTTGCCTCAGCAGTCAGCATAGACAACTAGTACAAGGCCCTTCCAATTTAATTTAAATTTAACATAGACACCCTGTACTACAAACCAAATTTAAGATGGGATCACCCAAACATAAGTTATAGCATTTACCTCATCGCAGGGTAATTACCCCATTGCAATTATGAAATTTGATGGCAACAAACTGAAGAGAATACAAACCAAATTTGGTGAAGATCCGATCACCCAAACAGATGTTATAGCATTTTACCCCATTATTTGGTAATTACCCCAAGGCAACCCACTCCAGCAAAGGCTCCAGTAAATAAGTCGAGATTGGGCTCCAAACTCGCCAATCAGCAGAGAGCCAAACGTTATATTTAAATTAGTTGACCCTGTTGTGACATGACCTGACCAACCCTGGCCAATGAGATCACTCAAAAGGGTAAACATCCGTTGCAGTGGGTACAACCACCATGAACCACGGGGGTTTCGTTTACTCTGGAAGTTGTGTTAATACATTACTTGAAGCAATGAAAACTGATTCTGAACAAGGTAAACTGTTTTAACACTCCATACGAGTGGATATATTGTTTTGTTGGTTTGACAGCTCTGACCACGTGAGCCATATGAATAAATTATGATAATACCTCAACTTTGCGAGATTTGCCTGGGGTACATTTCCTCGGTGAGGCAACCATGATAGTGTTACAACATGATGGTAACACCCTGTAGAGTATACAGAACACAAAAGTCTGTGAGACACCACCATTGCAAACATATGAAGGTGATGACATTTCAACACGAATGGTATATTCTAAGTTAATAGAAGTCAGTTAGTGCCAAGATATAGATGTTTTCAACAGTGAATCTGAATAATATGCTATAATTTTACAATTGCGACAACAACCAAGCCAGGGAATGTCAAATACGGGCACATGGAGTCTAGAACCCATGCTATTTTCTAATATTCAATTATTGTTCTTGCCATATTACCTGGCCACATCGTCATAATGTTCATCTGCTGTTTCACTGTTCACACCCCGTGCCTCTGCTGAAGTCCCTCTCCTTAGATCATCACTTCTGAAAGTCATACAGGAAAAGCTTACTAAAGTCTGTAAAAGCTTACTAGAGCCTATACAAGCTTACTAGAGCCTATAAATCTAGTTCTGATTTGCAAGGGTTAGCCAATGAAGCTAGTCTTGCTCTCAAATCCACTGTTATCTCAAGATCCTTACCTGGCCACGTCATCATAAGCCTCTTCCACTGACTCTTCCTGTCCACCACTTGCTTCACATTTTCCTTCTGACTGCTCCTTTGCCTCTGTGTTCTCTACATTGTGTCTTCTGAAGACAGATTATTACAACTGTCATTCATTTCAATTGATTACCATGACATAAATGTTTCAACTGAATATGCATATACCTGCTACATTATTGAAAAGAAAAATTCAGTTTTCTTTGCTTTATTTATTTTGTTAGAAATACTTTTGCAATAATAAATTATGTAAACCAGACAGCTTTATAGAATAGTTTCGTGCATCTAAGATATGACTTGTTTGCATTTAGTGGGCTCATGAATACTTTAATCAAGAACTATGCAATATGTGAGAGACCATCTCCTATAAAAGAAGTACCTGGCTTGCAAGTATCCATCCTCATCCTCATCCTTGTTATCTTCATCCGAGCCATTTCTCCGTGAAGCTCCTTCCTGTGACCTTAAGTCCTCCATTGAAACAGCAACATTTCTTTAAAAATAAGATAAATAATCTTTCAATCAATATAAAATTACAATAACCTGAACTTCGGTTAAAAAATTACGAATTAAAGCGATAACATATTTCATTTCTAAATGTTTCGCTATATTGTTTCACTAAAAGATTTTTACCTGGCATGTTGCTCTGGTTGTTGTATTGCACTTGGGTCAATGTAATTATAGATATGGTATTCATCAATGTCCTCATAATGAACTTCTTCATTGGGTGGTCTCCTTCCACACTTGCACTTCCCTCGGCTGAGTGGTGATTGCAATGTAAAAAATCATTTTCATCATCTTCAATTAAATTTGGCATTCATCGCATTGCATCAACGTTAATTATTCTTTTACCTTTTATTATCTAGGGCAAATTGAAACAGAATAGAAAAACTTTTCCGTTGAATAGGCAACTGTAACTCATATCAAATTTTGAGGGTTTTAAAGCTGTACAGCAATTTTTTTCTACTCACCAGAAGAAAATTACAAACACAATGGTCAAGACAGCCAGCGAAGCACCAACGGATATCACAATTGTTGTTATAGGCAGACCTGAAATTGCTGTATTGAAATGAGAGATAGCAAGTTGAAAAGATCAACAAAATCAGATGAGAGTATGGACAGAAATATCTTTGAGAAAAAAATATTTCTACTAACAATGGAGTTAAAAATTAAAATAGACAGCAAATTTTTGTTGACCAATTTTTATATAAATATAAACGCTTTTCAAAGGTTTAGCAAATACATCAGTCATACATGTGAAATAATTTGTTTATAATTTGTTTATAACTTCAAAGATTGCACAAGGGTTCACATTCAGTATAGTTTTAAGAAGCCAATGACATAACTACTGAAAAAAACATTTCAAGTTGTTAAGGTCAGTAGTATAAAGAAATACTTATCGCATGAAAAGCCTCCAAGTCAAGGTCATATAGCCACAGTGGGATGCAGCAAGTAAGCTTACAGCTTTATATTAATAAATTGCACAGCGCCAAACAACTGCTGATACCAAATATTGGTTTGTGACCTCGATGTGCTCCTTGTTTTAAATAATGTAAACAAAATAACAAACATTGCCTGTCTTTTTTATTGTGATCATAGTAGTTGCAGCAGTTGTAGTTGTTGTGGTAGTAATAGGTTGAAATGTTTACTGCCATGGGATCATTAACTTACTGAGTCAAGGATATAATAGATACAGATGTCCAGGGGACGCTGGTTGTGGTTATCTAGGTCTTCAGGAACTTACCTAAGCAATTGGGAGCAGTTCCTGACCAGTTCCCATCTGCTTCGCACTGCCTCACTGCTGTTCCATTGAGTTGGAACCCACGGCCACAAGTGACTTCCACTGTGCTTTTGTACACATAAGCAGTGCCAAACATTAAGCGTACTTTGCCATTGTGTACAGCCCTAGGCTGCCCACAGGAAACCACTGTAAATTGCAAGAAAAATTTTCAAGGTTATAAACATGTGTCCTAACACATTCTGTTCTCCAAAATAAAATCAGTCACAACAATATCTGACTAAAGCTGGCTTTCCATATACACGTTTTGCGGTCCGTATGTCCGTCATCCGTTGTCCGTTTTTTACTATCCGTTGTCCGTCATCCGTTGTCCGTTTTATACCTTTCCATATGTACGTGCGTTAGAAAATAAGTCCTATTAGCTAATTGATTGATTAGGTCTAATTGGAATTTACTGTGTCACAGTGTCTTACTGAATTGTAATTGACAAAATATATTTTGTTCAAAGGTGTCAGTTAATTGCAATTATGCCTGGTTGATTTGGGTTCATATAAGGGCAAGTTACGGCTTTAATAAATATCCTGCACCAATCTGCATTAGCTCTCTGCCACTCGAATTGTAATATAGTAATATGCAATTAGCCTTGTTTGTGTATGTAAAAATAAAAGTATTAAATGAATAATTAATAGCGAGATTCTACCATATTGTAGGTACGCATGTCTACTTACCTGTTTGGCTAAATATTTGCATAAGTCAACACAAGGACTTTCCACTAAGAAAAGATAGAAACTTTCATGTCTGGCTGTCTGTTTATCAGACCCTATGGATAGATAGATAGATATAGTCCAGTCATTTTAAGCCAACATTTGGCCTAACCTAGAACAAACTGCAACATAAATCATTCTTGCAGTTTTCTATTCTAGAACATTTACTGAATAACATATCAAAAGTCTAGAATGATAAATATTGCAGAACATTGTCAAAATGCACAATAAAATTGCCATGTTCGATAATATTCTTTGCCACTTTTAAGACTTGCGGTCAATAGTTTTAACATGATTTGGAGACACAGATTTGTGTTTTCAAAAAGTAAATTAATCTTGTAATGCATTACAATTATAAGAGAACTATCAGCTTTTATTTTCATAGCCTTTTTGGCACAAAATTAAGGTCAAAAGTAGCAAGCCAATAAATAATGAAGCTTACAGCCTTGTATAACTTTAAGTAAGTACAAAAATTTTGAAGCCAGAGCATAAAACCTGCATCATATTAACAACAACTGAAGAATGTGAAGCAACGCAAAAAGAAGGGAATGACATGGACATGGATCATCACTAGATATCTGTAACTGTAAAACAGTTACTAGGCTTCACCTGGTGCATGAATGTAAATGTAATAACAGTAATCTGAAATCAATAATATGTCCACTGATATCGGAAGCAATAGGGTCTTGGCTATCTTTAACCCTGAACCTGATGATAACCCTATTCATGGCATAGGGTTAGGTTAAGGACGACCTGTATGCATGTCAAGTGGCACCTGTATCTTATATGATTAGATAACATTCACACTAATATCTTCAAAGATCAGGGGTATTAAATGATGATCAAGGCCAAAAGTTATTGTAATTTGAAGACATGAAATTTTCAAGTTGGGCGATCTTTTAAAATTGACGGTCTACAGCTGTACAATAGTGTAAGGGTTAGTGCCATACAACTATCTTTCCATTTGAGTCATTTAGATAATAGGATAGTTAATTGTCACACTGAACCAATAAGCCATGTGTCTTGGATAAATGTTTATGAATATAATATTATGAACATAAATGAATAAAAAATCATGATGATACAGTATATTCAAGCATGACGAGATGCCAACTATGAATCAGTATAAGAAAAGTTATATCATGTCATACACATATAATTCATGGTCAATTGATGCCTCAACCATAAGGTTCACAGTATTATGCCATGTTCAAATAAAAGGGCTTGGAATGTGCTTTCCAAAAATGTTTTCCCCATTAAAAAAGGTTGATTAGGACTCGAGTTAGAGAATTATTTGTTAAATGTACTTTTCAAGGTCTGTGACCTTGACCGTTTGATCCAAATTTTTGCATGAATTTTCTTATACAATGGGTTGATACTGCTATTGGTTTGGGTCTGATCCAAGCATTCTGACTAGGGAAAGAAAATTAAAACTTAAACTTTCAGCTAAATTTTTTAGGATTATTTCGATCTTTTTAACCGACCGGGCTACAGTGCCACTCATTTTAAAGAGGGGAAAATGAGCTATCCAAATATCTCTATGGCAGTTCTGTAGCCTAATTAGAACCGGAGCAAGAGCCGATGGAAGTGCGGACACTGGTTTCGCTCAGCTAGATGACAAGGCCAAAGTAGTGACACTAATTCTGCTCTGTGACCTTGACCGTTCGACCTGTTGCCCAGATTGATTGTAGGGTATTAGGGCAACATCATATCCAAAGATCAGCCACATCCAAGTATTTCTACTATCTTAAAAAAAATCAAGAATTCAAAATATCAATTATTGTAGAATGTTTGACCTTAAATTTGACCTTGACATTGAGGTCAAAGGTCCAAATTGACAACAGATTCTGAAAGCACGTATGTGAATTATGGGGGGTCACCAATGCCTGGCATTTGGCTAGAGTGAATATTTCCCATTGAAAATGGACATTTTCATCATGTTTTCGCTGATGATTCGGTTTTCCGTATTTATGAATTTTAAAAAAATTGACAAATACAGTTATGTCAAAAGCGATTTTCCTAACAACAGTATATGGAAGTCACATCACATGTGAAAAAAGCTATGTAAGATAAGCCTTTGATTGGGCAGTGCAAAACAGTCGGTTATTATGTTCATTGAGTTGTGACCATGTTCTGCAATTTTAAAGGGAATCTCTCCAAGCACGAAACAGCAAGAATAATTTCTGTTGCAGTTTGTTCCAAGTCGATCCTTAAAATGACTGGACAAATAGATAGATAGATAATTGGATCTACCTGGAGAGTATATTTTTACCATATTCATGAGAAGGTCTTAATCTTTTCATCCAAGATGTCCATTGACCATCTAATTAAAAAGATTAAGACCTTATCATGAACACTATTCATGCCGTGGTTCTGAGAGGCTGTTTTGAGTAACAAATTAATTTCTTGAACCCATTTCTCTCTCAAACAATTTATTTCAAACATACGAAACTGCTGTATAGGCCTAAATTAAATGCAAATCATGACATTTAATCGCACTTTTTTTCTTATTGAAAACTATTAGAAAAAAAAAAGATAAATATTTCACAAGATTTATTTTCTTGAATATCCGTACCTCATGAAAACTTATTCTATTTAGGCCTATTCGTTTATTAATTTACCTATTTATTTATTGTAAACATGTCTTTCTGTGCCCTTGAAATTCCTCAATAAAACCGATTAATTGCAATTAATTCATAAAAGGTGAGGGTTTAATTAATGACAGCTAACCACTTGACTTCTACAGATTGTTTTTTGTTTGTTCAGAATCTCCTGTTGTATGGGCCTAATTAGTCAATGAAAGAGGGATACATTGCACTTGTTAAATGCAATTTATTTTGGTAATTTGCCCTTGCCTGGCCATCCGTCATCCGCAAAAATCGCCCCCCTATCCGTATCGCCAAAATACGGACTGCGGATGACGGACAACGGACGAAAAAACGTATTTATGGAAAGGCATTAATTAAATTCAAAGGGATGCGTATCCTGTCCGTATACGGACGTGCGGATGACGGATATACGGACAGAAAAAACGGACATATGGAAAGCCAGCTTAATTCATTGAATGCCTTGTAATGAACAGGGAGGCATATAGTTTTCACGGGTTTAATCTTATAACAAAAAGTGGTACTTGATCACTATTGCTAAAGCAATCGGGACATTAAATTCATAAAAATGTTAAAAAGAAAATGGATGTATAACCATTATGAAATTACTTAAAAGTTCTGATCGCCCTGCACTTGCTCTTAATTGGAGCTGCAGATTTGATCCTGCGTTGGATATTGCACCTTACTTAGCATCTCGTACTTGATAATAATAATATTATTATTATTATCATTATTGTATTGCCTCAATAAAAAGATGTACATATATAAGAATAGTGGAATGTAAATGTGACAATTAAAGACCAAGATAAAAGAAATACATTAATGCTATCAGGTTCAGGATCAGTGCCAATGATTGCTGGAATAGCAAATGGTGACAGCGGAAAGAGAAAATCGAAATTATAATGGTGGCATTAAAAGCAGTTTTAATAGTTCTTTGTGAAAATGAATAAAGTCTCTCAAGAGCATCTTGCAACCGTCAGTCAGTCCATCATGTGGCTCATATTTCATTTTCACTCATGAGCTCATCAATTTGTCATCAAAAAGCAGTTTGTAAGTAGGGAAAAAGTGCAGTATAGCGGACCCAGATATATGACCATATTTAACAAGACTCATTGCCATGCCTATGACGTAAATATGAAATCAATGTATGACGTCACAAACTAATTTAGTTATGACGGCGGTTTTCATATTCACGGTAGATACAGAGTTTATGCTTTTTCATGGGGGCGGTAGCCACCATATCCCCGCTATTCTACATTAAATGTTATTTTAATTGTGCTAGAACTTCAAACTTGTGAATTGATTATAAAATGTAATGTTTAATGGACGCCAAATTAGGGCATAAATTTGGGTCCGCTATACTACACTAAACCCGTAAGTAGACCCCAGGCCATTCATACCACATTGTTGCTTCACCCTGGATAGAAGAGTGTTGCCTCCAATGTTAATTTTATGGAGATACAAGTACAATTATTTTGCTGATTGAAGCTTCTCCATTCTGTTCAGGACACATTTTCCTATTGGCGGGCAATCATTTATTGGCATGAGTGGAGGGGGGTGATAGAAAAAACAAATAGTTTCAGAATTTCAAATGGAAACCCCCGAGGTTTTGTTAAGGCTGAAATACAATTTCCAAAAGGGTATAACAAACACATGCCTGTATCCTTATTTTTGATCCCTCCCAAGACTGATTAAATGTTAAGTCATTTTGAAAGAATTTTAGCATTTGTGGGAAGTCGCGGTTTGTCATATTTCCTTTATTATGGAACATAAAAAGTTAGTATGCACATGACTGTATGCAGTGAAAAATTGATTTATTTTAAAGCTCTTTACCAGAGCAATCCAAATAACTCATTATCAAAGAGATATAAGGAAATTACATCAAAATTGCTGACCTTTAAAGTTGCGGAAATCGCTAAATTTCTTCGTAAAGGACCAAATGTTCAACGAGGCTCGAGAGGGATCAAAAATAAAGGTACAGCAATGTGTAATACATCATTAGAAAGGGTTTTTGAACCCTAACAAAGTTAAAATAGTTTCCTATTTAAATTCTGACATTCATGTTATCACCCCCCCCCCCCCCTCTCATATGAGAGAATGGGCTGCAAAGCGCTATTCCACAAACTTGTCTTCTCATTTGTTGAGTAACACCATATTCAGTCATTCCAGCAAATGGAGGCCATAGAAAGAACACTTCCAATACGTTACTCGACGTGACTGCTGGGGAATTTCTAAACACAGCACCTAGGTGATCGATTTAATTTCTGGAGCATTTGCTGGAGCCATTTATTGTCTATTTAGGAAGGCGTGAAAAATGACCCCTCCAAATATGCTGCTGGTAGGTTTATCAGAATCGAAGAGAGGTCATGATTGGTTACATATTCGTGGGCACAGTCAATAAGTTTTTGCCGTCGAGTGGTTGTTAGACTTGTTAAAAGGTCATCATCATAACACTATTAACAGATAACATTATAGGCGGCATGATGTACTAAAAACCATTTGAAGCCTCTACTTCTGCCTTTGGGAAGCCATTGCCCTGGACATGAACTTTCCGAACCTGCTTAGCAGTATTGAACTACTACAAATGCTTATTGCAAGCTGTCATAATTAATCTCAAATCAAGCATTACCATTCAACTGCATTATGGCAAAATGAAGTTGAGCACCACAAAGGCACTTGTCAGTGGGAATATCTTTACAAACTTTCAATATTTAAGCTAAACGTTAAGATAGAATAATGAAGCATTTAAAGCTACCACAGGATTCACAACAAAAACCTATTTATTGACCAAACGTATTTGTTCAAGCTATAATATTTTTATATCAAACAGTATCTGAAAAAAAACAAAAAACAAAACAAACAAAAAACTGCCATTTGAGTTGCTTAACAACTAACTATATAACTGTAAGATCTATATTTTCTAAAAGTTCATAACTCAAATCTACAGCAGTTGCTGGTTCAGCTCAATATATTTACTATTTAGTTATCTTGCTGACAGGTTTTTACAGTGTTGTGCCATTCGTGGTTTACCTTTCAATCAAATTGAATATTTAAATTATTTTCTTGAAACTACAACTTAGTTTTGGTCTGCAAATATTGATACACCACTCAATCATTTAAAGGCCGGGGGTCTAGGGGTACCGATTACCCCTGGGTCGGCAATTAGCCCCATATACCATATAAGGTAATTGGGGTTCTAGAAGCAGCTGAATACCCCTTTATTCATTGGGTAATAAGAAGTGGTCATTGCGTCAGACTGACCAATGACAACAGGGGCAGAGCACCCTTGATGGCTGTTGCTTTGCAATGGAAACTAAGATTCTATCACACCTCTCAATTCACGGATATGATTTTCTTTTTTTAAGAAATAAAGAACCTTTATCGGTAATAAGCATAAAAAAAATGATAGATAAATTAAATATATCAGAAATCGATCTGTCTATCTATCTATCTATCTATCTACCTATCTATCTATCTAAATATCTATCTATCTATCTATCTAAATATCTATCTATCTACCTATCTACCTATATATCTATCTATCTACCTATCTATCTACCTATCTACCTACCTATCTACCTATCTATCTATCTATCTACCTATCTATCTATCTATCTACCTATCTATCTATCTACCTATCTATCTATCTATCTATCTACCTATCTATCTATCTAACTATCTAACCTTGGATAAACCAGTTCATCCAAGATCTATCTAACTATCTAGCTATCTAACTAACTATCTATCTGTCTATCTATCAATATATCTATCTATCTATCAATATATCTATCTATCTATCTATCTATCTATCTATCTACCTATCTACCTATATATCTATCTATCTACCTACCTATATACCTATCTACCTATCTACCTAACTAACTAACTAACTAACTAACTATCCATCTATCCATCTATCTATCATTTACCTCATTGTAACAACTATCTATATCTGTAAGTCAATTGAAGAATTTTACTTCTATCTATCTAAAAAGCATCGAAATATATACAATTAGCAGCAATTAATGTGATATGAAAGTTTGGCAGTTGGGAATTTACCAAATATAAATCATTTAACCCTATGATATAAATTAATGGTGTCAACTTCAAACATATAAGTCACATGGTCATATACAAAGGTGTTACACAATGCCACATGAGAAGGAAGTGCAACTAACATCTGATTGGGGGTGCTTTTGTTTACCTCCTAGCACCCCCCCCCCCTCTAACCCTCTTTTTGCAAAAGCAGCATTCTAGAGTAGATATCAGTGAGTGAAGCATCATATGCATGTAAACACTCATGAATCACAGTCATTAAACAGGAATAGCAATGTAATTGTGGGAACCTATCAGTTAAATTATAAATGGATTATACATGGATGACTTTGCTTTGAAATTATTTATGATATGACACTGAAATGATTCATTCCAACATGTACCACTTGGAATTGAGACTGGCACTCAAATTATTTTGAGGATACATTCGAATGCCTGACACTAGCTTGAGGTGGGTTTTTTTTCTTTTCTTCTTATCCCACAACATTATATCCTATAGACCTGTATTACTATCAGACAAACACATGTCTGGTATGTATAAGCAAACCACATGGCTGCTTGGTGTTTGCAAACAAGCAAGGCATCTCAGAGGGTGCAGTCTAAAATATCATGTGACCATCAGCCAATCACATCCAAGGCCGGTCTATCAAACACATTTGACCACTTGGAGCACTATTTCTCGTAATAATGTCGAAAATATAAGTTTCTGATTGTCAAATTTTTACTTTCAATAAAATTGGTCCCCCGAAACGAAATATGCAATGGTATGCACGCTTATTCTGTGTTTATTTAGATATTCAACAGTTGTAATGAAGATTAATCTATTGTTCAGCTGTGCAATCTAAATCCTGATCGCTTTAGCATTTCAATAACTTCACATGCTAGGACAAATCATTACATGTGGCCACTATATAGAAATTAGTTTTGCCAAGAACTGTTGCAAATACAAACTGATATCACTCCTTCATTCCTTGTGATTCAAGAAGCCTACCAGAATGTATTGATGAATGGAAACACCTTCCTAGCTTGTAATAAAAAGGGCAACATTTCTCAAATGCCGACTTGCGATGTCACAGATTATGCTATTTCATGGATAAACGAATCACTTCAACTTCATAAACCCACCAAAGAATATAACCTCTATGTTATGTCATTGAGATCTCTGCTGTGTCAAAAAACGACTCACATTGAGAGCAAAATGCAGGATAGTTACTCTCTTAACTCTATTGAAAAAAATTCATAGAATAGCCACAGACAAAGGTAAATGCATTCAGATATTTGAATATTTCAACTGTACAACACAAGATGCCTGATCTTAGTCAAGTAAGAACTTATCAAAATGTACCATGCTCAATCAAATTCCTACCATTACAAACAGGCGCTTGTGTTGTCCAGCCACACCCGTTGCAGTTGTTCACTGTTGATCCCTTGATGAACCACAAGGTATACATGTGTTATCATAAATGCCAGTTCCCAGATTATAAGATACTAACATAAGAGTTTGACTCACCACCAGAGTGTATCCATTGTCACAAGTGTATTGGACGCTCTCCCCACATGCGACTGCGGAACCACTCGGGAACACAGCTCCATGCGAAGGACTTGATGGCCTGGGGCACTTCATATCTGACAAAATACGATATATTGGGTTAAGTCAATAAATCATGAATATGAACCAATGAGTATAAGTCTAGCATTATAAAAGCTGCAAAGCTATATAGTAGGATTACTAGACAGTAGAAAACTGTAAAGGCTAATGGTAAATAGTTGTTTTAGGAGCATGGTCAAGTGGTAACATAATATGCACAAGCATGAAGCTGACATATATGACATCTTAAATGCTCTTTAAGAAATGCTTGACAAGGCCCCGGGCATTTCTTGAATTGCTGGATCCACAATTGAACCATGATAAAAAAAATCAATTTGAAATATCAATTATACAGAGAGACTAAATTAAACTGTAGTCATTTAAACTCAGATAGTTGGGAAAAATTGAGACCAAGATTTGGCAATCGACATACAAGATTTTCATTTATAGAAACATGTCCATCATCAGTCATGTGAAATTGCCGATGACTTCAATAAATGTGTCAACACATGAGGGATGCTGAGTTTTAAATTCGAAAGATTAGGCCTACTTTTTGTCTGTGTCAGTCTTTACTGTATGATGAGGCTTACATTACACACACATCAGAAATCATATACTTACTCGTTTGACAGTCTGGACAAGCACACTCCCGACCTCCAGGAACAGGCAGACAGAAATGACTGCAGTTGCCATTGTTGACGGAACAGGCATTGCTCCCTGCAACATATTTAAATGGCATCTTAAACACTGATGGCTGACAAAGCTGCAGCAACAGTCAGACCCAAAGGTTTACATGCATTTGAGCAGAATACGGACACTTCAATTTATATGCCTTTGTTCTGAAATAAATAATCACAATCAAATTTCATTTATGGCCTAGTGCAAAAAAAATGAAGCCTTAAGCCGGTGGGTGTAATATGCGTTTGCGTACCCCGTGAGATCGTGTTCCCCCTCACTAGTGCGCATGCGCGTATCTCATTATAGGACAGCCAAGCAGGCAGCCATGAGGGAGTTAGCCTGACAACCAAAGCAGCGTCAAAAGAGGGAGAGCTGGTAGGCCTACTCGTATATTTCCTGTTTCTTCTGGATATCTGATATATCTAGATTCATTTATAATTTTTTAGAACGAAAGAAAGAAAGAGAAAAAATAAATAAAGAAGACAAAATATTGATGTATATAGATAGAGAGATAGATAGATAGATAGATTGATTGATTGATTGATAGATAGATTGATAGGTAGATAGATAGATAGTTGATAGATAAATAGATAGATAGATAGATAGATAGATCTATATTAGAAATTGTTGGAATACTAAATCAAATAAAAGCGTATAGTGATAGCACATGCATGGCATAATAAGGTAAATATTGTGCATTCAAGGCTATCTCTATCAGGGCTATATCTTCACTTATGTTTTTATTCACTTTTGTTTTTATCTGTTATGTTTTTTAAGTTTTATAACATTTACAATATATTTTGATCACCAATATTTTCGTACTATACACCATGAATTGTATCTTACTATGCATGTGTGTGAATAAACATATTTAAAAAAATATATATATTCCAAATTATTAGGGGCGATGTTCTGAAATTTGTTAGGTCACTATAATAAAATGCGTGTCATGTTTGGTATTATTTTGCATGTATTTTTCTTGATTAACACACTTCTGATGTTCAATAACCATAAAAAAACAAGTCTTACTAATTGAGATACTGAAATGACTGCCTTAATAGCCATCCATCTAGTCTTAATTACTACCGGGCAACCCAGTCTGCACATTACGCAACTGCCTGTTATGCTTGGCTGATCACACTAGCCCAGAGTTTATTGGAGGAGATTTAATTCCTGTGGCTTGTTTACTGATAGATAGCTAGATAGATAGATTGATAGCTAGAGGGATAGATAGACAGATAGATAGATACATACATACCTACATACATAGACTGCAGCCGTAAGATAAGATTATTTATTCCCATTAAAATTGTGAATATCCGCGATTAATTGAACTGGGATACTAGAATCAACAGTGGTGAGACTATTGTTAAAAAAAGTTCAGTTCAACTTCTAAATGCTGAACAGACGCACACTTTTACTTTTTTCTGCGCCTAGCCTAGATGATGAATGATAGAATAGTATGAATAGGCCTAGTATTGGACAGTATAAATATAAATAATCATAATTATATCTTAGACTAAATAATTGCATCAGTATTTTTTTCCCACAATTTTTAAGTCTCATTCATATCTGAGTTGTCTGGAGACTAATGAGGGCTACATGTTTAATAACATACCATCTTCTATATTTCAATATTTGAAATATTGTGTATGCATGTAGGCCTACACTGGCTGGATTTTATACATGTATTATTAAAAATGCTTAGAAAAATTACACTTCTGATGTTCACTTCAGTAAACTTCTCGGTTGCAATTGTTGATAGGTAGATATGTTGAACTGCTGAACATAGATAGATAGATAGATAGGTAGATAGGTAGATCAATAGATAGGTAGATAGATAGATAGATAGATAGGTAGGTAGGTAGGTAGGTAGGTAGTTAGGTAGATAGATAGGTAGATATGTGGAACTGCTGAAGCCTGAACATAGATAGATAGATAGATGCATAGATGGATAGAAAAAAAAAAGATCAATTAAAATATAATAAAAGTAGTTAATTTTTTATAGTTGATCCAAAAACTGGTCAAATTAAAGTTTTGAAAGTTAAAATATAGTTTTAGGCATTTTAAATGCTAAATTTCCTATAATATTAGAGATGTAGAGGTAAGGGAAATATACATTTTCCATTTTCCCCCTCATATGCCTTTCATTTTATCAATTCACTTTCACGAATTGGCATATATGAATCCATATCATGTTTTCTTAGTTTTTTATCATAATTTCAATATCTAAAACTATATTCTTTGTTAAATACTGAGGAGCAATAAATACACAGCAGCTCAGTAAATTGTAATGCACAGACAAAAAAGAAATAATTAAGAAAAGAAAAGCACACAACACACCAATGGAAGATTTCTTATCACTTAATACCTAAATTGTAGTTTTTCTTAATGCTAAAGCTGGTTTTTCACATGTATGGGCCCTAGATAGCTTGGCAAATGCCTCAAGAGACATTAATATAAGTCCGCTTCCTTTTTTAAAAAGCTGTGCCTAAATGTGTTTTATCAGTATATGAAATGAATCGGCTCATCGGTCCGGCTAATGGGCCCTAGGTATTGTGTGAAATTAGGAATAACCTTAGGAAATGATGATAACATAAAATCTACTATCTTGCATTGGGGAAAATTTCAAAATGTCAAATTTATATACTGAATAACAGGGGGCAAATTGATGTGCTAATAGGCCTATGATATGAATATTCAAGTGTGGACCCCAAACAATTTTGAAAGGGGTCTGCTCATAAAACAAAGCACAAATGAACAAACAGGAGTATGAGTGCTCTATCAAAATGAGTTTAATTTGCAATAATAAGCTATTCCAAAATGTTGTACTGTATCTAAGTAATTACAAGCATATGAAATATGTTGTTCATATAAGAATAATTATTCCCTGGCATAATTTGGATCTTGACCTCTGATGCACTGAGTTCAACAACCCACGTGGTGCATGAATAGCTAGCGATGTCAATCAAACTTAAGACTCCGCCCCCTGCACTGACCTGGGCTGACGTAACAGCCTTGAAATGATTGCGCAATTGTAACAACTGTTTACTGAATAGCCTATCAAGTGTAATTGTTTACCAAGCTCTAATAATGCAAACCTTGCCTAGACCTATTAAAGCATGTAAAACATGTCGATGATTGACAGCTCATTTTTGTTTGGGTTCAATGAACTTTTGACAGTTGTCTAAACAAACACACACGCTTGTTTATAAGCCTTATATTTTACATACATTTGAAAAAAAAGGACAAAAAAAAAACCAAAATAGATTAACATGTATTTTGAATCCAATAATTCAACAAATATTAAGAAGAAAAAAAATTGATAGATAGTTAGAAATAGATAGATAGATAGATAGATGGATAGATAAACACTGACACTGCATAGATTGTAATTTAGCTGTTGTCTGTTTACCCACACAAATTGCTAGTATGTATGATCAAAGGGCCCAAAGGGGTGCTGCTGCAGTTCTTATTAATCAACAGAGTGACTTGCTATGAGATTAAACATGCAAAAACCGGCGGGGAAAATTGCGTAATGTGAGGCCGGCCTAAACAAGCGTGACATGTCCCAAGCCTTAAATTTTGCCATTTTTTCGTCAGTTAAACAATAACAAAAACTCTCAACCTCCTAAATAACTTAACAAATTCTGGTATTAACATCATTGTAAGTCTCATAATTTCATTATTTCTTTTGTTTGGCATTGGATGATGCTCACGAATCTGTTTTCTTGTAAAATTCAACAATATTTTGATGTCCCCGTTTTAGAAGGTCGAATTCATTACATTGTTCTATTTAACTTCATCTAGGCCTGTAACATTTCGATGGTTCAGTCATTTAAGTTCATTATTTTGTGAAAGGACTGTTTAGTTTATAGGCTGGGGCGGGGAATTTATAGAACATTTTCTCATCTGCTTGGGCTGAGCTATCAAAAATAGTCTGAAATAATATTAAGGACTTATAAATTATATATGGTGTCATGAGTTAATGCTATTATCTTTTTCCTTAGTATTAAATGAAACCAGCTTCAAAATGCCACAATAGAAATGGTAAAAATGCGATTTTTCTCTGAGAATGCTCAAAAGTTCAAAACATCAGATAAATGTGAATAAAAACTGTAGAATTAGTAGTCCAGCTGTTTTTAACGTGAGAATAAGGGTATCAGGTCGAAACGTCCGAAAACCGAAACGTCCAAACCCATAAAGTCCGATTCCCTAAACGTACAAAAAGTGTGCGAAAATAAATTGTCTGCTGTTTTATGTACTTTTAAATAATAGTTTGTTAAAAATTGATTTTATTTCTTTTACATACAATTTCTGTAGTTACACATGAAATTTGATGAGTAAAAGTGTTTTTAGTGATTTTAATTCGGACATTTCGGAGGCCGGCAATGAACCTGCTGACCGGTCAGCGCCCCCCCCCCCCCTGTCCGTCCGCCGTACCCCCGTCGATGAAATGAAAATAATGATTACTTCACTTCTAGTACATTTCTTGACAACTGAGACAGATTCTGAATGCACTAGGCCTCATGTCAGCGCTCTGGCAATTCTGAGCATGCATATGTGCAAGATTTATAAGGGAATTCAATATCTGTAAGATGAAGGACAAATTATCCTAAAAATCACAAGAGAATGCTCATATTTTGTGTTTTCTGTACTCGCTACAAGAGATTAATGAATCAGATGTTAAAAGTGTCTGATGAGAAAATTTTTTCACTAAAATACAATTAGCCAATTTTCATATAGATTGTATTACAACAGTAAGGTGCCTATATTATGCCCGTGTTTATCGTGTCATAATTGTTTTAAAAACCTGCAGTGGGCAAGCCACACATCCAGAGACCTTTATTTTCAATTAACTACAGGCAAGCGATGTACTTGCAATATGAGTTTGTTGTATGTTTAATAAAAATGATCTTAAAGTACATTTATTTAAGTGGAGCATGGTACTATTTGTTTTATTTTTTTATTGATTTTATTGTCACAAAATAACTTATTATCTTAAGTTAAGTTAAGTTAAGTTAACTTAAGTTGACTTAACTTAACTTAACTTAACTTAACTTAAAGTGACTTAAAGTGACTTAAAGGCTCATGACTTTAACTTAAAGTGACTTTTCTAATCAAATTCCAATTCATGGAAATATTAGATTTGACAATTTCTTTTCTTACTAATCTGAAATGACCGACCTGGTTGCTGGTAAGAGGAGCCAGTTAACACCAAGCCTGCCATGTAGTCGGAACCATTCTGTCCAATGCCCTTAAGGGTTGTTGCCCCAACTGACCTTTTATTCACCCTCAGGATTTGCCTGAATAACACAAACAAGTCCAAGGTCAATTCGCATAGAGAGACATATTGTTGAGAGGCTACATCGTTCATGGTAATTTCCTGTCTATTTACCAGTATAAGAATATCCTCATTAGTATAATTCCACATAGACAGACAAACAGTGTACATGACAGATAGACAAACGGCTCATCACAATACCCCAGGCCGACATAGTAATATATTAAAGACCTCATATCTCCCTCAGTGATGCTTTCATTTGCCATTTTCCAATTAAAACATTGAAAGTTCACCCGAGTTTTGCTAATTAAATGCGAAACCGATAAATTTTCCTTCAGACTTTAAAAGATATATATATATGAGACATTGTCAGAATTTTCATCAATTATTATACAAAATTAACCTCACAGAATCTTTGCATGGACTGGAAATGAATCTAGAAATTTTTTAATACATTTCTGCGTTAATTCTAACTTAATCGGAAGCTGCACAACTTTTTATCAGATGACCTTGTTGATTATGCAATGTGTGCTGCAGTTAATTGAATGTTATATAACTTTCTATTTTTCCTATATTTTTTTTCATATACCTTTACAAAAATATATTTAAGAACAGCGCTCGACGAAAAAAACCCCTTAAAAATATCCGAAATCAAAAATAACTGTTGCTGAAAAGAAAAACAATTAGTAGAATGTAATGACTGCCAACAATACTCTTGAAATGTAAATCATTGCGTTGAAATTGATTTTGGAATAATTAGGTGAGCAAAAATTCCAACACGGCCAGTTGATATTTCTACAATGCACGGTAGGTAGAAAATTAATTCTTAAAAATAAATCAAATTAATATGAAAATATTGGGCTGGCATGTAAAATTATCACTTATATGAGACAATCGAAAACTAAAATTGAAGAAACAAAATGACCTATTATAATGCTTCGAGGTATACTTTAATTTTAATAACGCTTTTTCTTTTCGAAATTACATGAATTACCAGACATTTATACTAAAGTAAAAATTATAATCAATGATGTACGTAGCGACTTCTTCAGAAATTATTGAGAGCAGGAATATGTGATCCCTTAAATTCTTTTGAATTAAATATCACGTTTACAGTCTTCAAAGATTCCTTTAGAAAATGTTAATATTGATTTTAAGAATGGAGTCGCTCGATTTGAACTTGGCATTATTCTTAAACTAGGCTATTAAAATATATATTCCATTTATGAAAAATACTTAATTATAATCCATCTATTATTTGTCTATTCATTTAAAATATTTTTAGAAGGCGACCCGCATAATATCATTCATCGATTATTTGTCTACTTCGTATTTTCTGTTTACATTGTGACACATACGTCATGAATGACATGAAGCTGTCGAATAAAAGATATATATCTATTTATTTGATATACTTTTACCCGCGTGCATTTTAAATAACGGAATGGGCAGAGGGAGGTCTGGTCAGGGCAGAGCATTCCACCCGCATCATCTTCTCTTTCATATTTACCTTGGACCGAGTGCAGTCAGGTAGAGGTATGCTTCATCCAAAGCAATACCACGGAAGGAATAACCAGACACATGGCGGGTGCGGTTCCCTCCGTCCAGGGAGATGGAATCAACGAACTTCAGCCCCCAATCACAAAAGAACAGTCGGCCGCCTGTGGAGGGAATAATATCAAAGATCAGAATTGTCAAAAATACCTCTCATTATTTGCGATTAATTAATCAGGTGGTTACATGAAATATTCAATTTGTTTTATTGACCATGGTAATGGAAAAAGTCATAATTAAAGCAAACCAATAAATTACCGGATTAAATTGCAGTGATTAAATCATGATAAGAATTTGTGCATATGTAGAACTAAGTAGAGGGTAAGTGATTGTCACAAAAAAAGAGAAATGCATTCAAAACAACATTACCCGCTATTTACCTATTTCAAACCAAACATAATTTTGGACTATGTGGTGTAATAGATAATGCGTAACGAAAGCACTCCAATTATTATGCCAAAATTCCGGTGTTTGGAAACATTTAGTGCAATGTAACATTTACAAGCATCCTTAACTACAATACACAGTTCCTAGCAATTAATAAATTAATAAAAGTGTTTTATAGGCAAAGTTTGTTTAGAACATTTCCCTAGGCCTTAGTTAGGCATGCATTTTATCGCAATGTGTTATACCTGGGGCGTCCAGTGCTAGGCCGAATGGGTAACTGAGGCCAGAGGAGACGAGTGTTGTCCGACTCCCTCCTGCCATCGTACTTCTCTCTATTCTATCACTCCCACCAGCAGACCAGTAGAGCAGACTGAAAGGAAAACACAACGCGTCAACGGGGAGGACAGTTCCGTCTTTCTTGTAATCTCAATGAAATATTTAAAAAAGTTTGGATTTTTATATCATCAGTTATGTCAAGAATATGAGATTAGAAATATGAAGAATGAAAAATACAGCCATATAAGGAGAAGTGAGACATTAAACATAAATTGAAAGTGTAAAACAACTGCGGAAAATGTCAGCAGGAGTGAAGCATTACCATCCTGACAACGCGCATTATCATACATTGGATGAACTAAGATCATACAGTATGACTCAAATGGAATTGTCCGTCATCATGGCAAAACACCCGGAAACACGGCAAAAGTTATTCACATTAATATGTATAAAAATGTATCCGGTCTTTGACTGTAATGTGCAGCTGGTGTCGGCTTGCAGCGGCTCGTTGCGGGTCCTTGCCCCTTGTCACGGCTTATTATCAGCCACATATGTTTCTTATCTGTGTTACATTTTCATTTTATCACAATCAGATAACTTGAAACGCCGGGGTAAAATGCGTGACTTCACATATTTCAAGGGCTTATTTTACATTAATCAACCCAATACGAACCCGTTTTGTTTTCTCTCACCTGTCCTTTGAATATGATTGTATTATTACCTTAAAATATATTATCTAATGTCTGATGAGTAGTCACGATAAATTGAGTTATTAACAGTGGTCAGCGCACTGGGCATTATGTTGTTAAAATTGAATATATTCTAAAATCAGCGAAAGCTGCTGGGTTTAAAAAAAAGAAATATATATAAAAAAAATTTTGAAAGGTATAGACATGTATGTACACAGTTATAAACAATATAATGTGACATGCAAGAGCATGTAATTTCTTGTTAAAAAGTAATTACATTGTGTTATATTTTGGTTGTTTTAATGCTATCAAGAGGTTAACCTGCAAAAGTTTGCACCCAGCAATGACCAGTCGGAACTAAAAGCCCCTATAGTTCCCCTGCCCCCCCCCCCCATCCTGCATGGGTCATATAGTGCTCCAGGCCAGATCAAAGAACATGCTTAATTAGTTATTCTGAGTCACCATAGTTATTTTCCAATTTTCTAACTATACACTAATGACTTACTGTTTGTTGGGTTGCTTTAATTTTCTAGATCGAGAGCATATACATTTTATTGCATAATGTTAAGAAGATCTAGATATATGATAAATGACAATGCAACGAAAAACATATTGAATTTAAATAGTGCTCAATTTTAACCTGCAAACATATTGTGTCCATCTGTATTACTTGCTGTCACATAGCCTAGTATCAAATAACTATATTTTTGACCTTTTTTTAACTAATTTATAGACGAGTCATGATCCCAGAGCCAGGTGACCTTATGGAATGGTGGGTCACTCCCTAATTTTCACATTTTAAAAACAAATTTCATTGCATTCCATAGTACCAAAATAATCCTGAAAAATTAGTTTCACATTCCAGAAATATTGTTTAAAAATGCCAGCACAGATTATTAAACAAGGGCTTTGGTGCAGTCAATGTCATGGCTGACTAACTGACTGAGACTGACTGACTGACACAGATTATTAAATAAGGGCTTTGGTGCAGTCAATGACTGACTGACTGACAGACTGATTGACTGACTGACGTACTGACGTACTGAATGACTGTATGACTGACTGATGGTAGAGGGTGGACCAGTATCAGGGAAGGGGAGGGGGTGTTAAAGAAAGGGTGGCCTGATTAGGAAAATATATTTCTAGGTCATTTTGCACTCAGCAGTTGTTTGATCAGGTCAGTTTCCTTGTAAATATAACTAGTACACATGGATTTACCATTAGATGGATGCCATGGGGATCATAGTAATCAGCCAGTAAGTCGAGATTCAGAAATGTTTTTTTTTTAGTTGTCTGAAATAGTTCAGTGTGTCATAGGTCACAGCAAGTTGGCTGTGCAACAATAGTTCACTTGAGAAATAATGTAGGTCTCTGAAAGTCGGGGTGATTGATTGATTAATTGTATGCAGGAAACAGGTGTCAAAGATTTTTTTCTATCTATCCATCTATCCGTCCATCTATCTGTACATCTATCCATCCATCTACCTATCCATTTATCCATCTATCTAACTTTATATCTATCAATATATCAATATATCAATATATCAATCAATCAATCTATCAATCTATCTATCTATCTATCTATCAATCTATCTATCTGCTTATCCATCCATCCATCCATCCATCTATCCATCTATCTATCTATAAAATAAATCAAAGTAGCCTTCATAAAGAACAGAATTCAGACAGGTCTGACATTTTGTGGTCTTAATTGTGAGGGGATCTTATTAGTTGTTTTGATGTATCTATGTGTTCAGTAGTCTTCATGGAACAGTTGACTTACTTATTATAATTGTGAGCTATTGTGACATGGTGTTAATAGAGAGGTGGTCTTGATAGTGGTTTTATTGGACAGAATTTTATTCAATCTACACACATAGCATGATAGTTTAAAATATCAGTAGCTACTGATCACATTGGAATGAAATTTACATGGTCTTAATCCAGAAGATGAGAGCTATCCAATACAAATAGTGTCACTTCAATCAAAAGAAGATGGAGAAAATTGATTGTTGTGACTCAAAAATAGTAGACAAAGCACCCTTTGATCTTGCTATGAACAGGAGTATCAGTTTCAACCCCCTCTGCGCAATTAAACGCTGATGATATCTATATACCCCCATGATATCTAACACCTGCTCTTAAAGGGCCCAAGGTTTTGATGGGGTTAAAGTCCCCGCAGGTCGGCAAAAGTCCGAGAAAGGCCCCGTGAAGCAAATAAGCGCAACGGCGATACATGGACAATTCCATATGAGTCATACTGTATATGTGTACATCACATTGTCGGTCTGTCCTTAATCCCTCAAGAACCCAATAACATGTGATATGAATGTATTGTCTGTCAACTTACCCACTATTAGAATCCACAACGACCGCACGGGGGTATGACACGTCCCTCACAACGGTCCTCCATGACCGCTTGTCAAAGTCGAGGGCCCTGATTGTGCCTCCATTATAGTCCGGCACGAAGAGGATTCCCGTGGAGGGCTCCACTGCCAGCCCCAGTGACTGAATGCCTGCAATGCAGATGGCACATTCCTCAGCAAGAAAGCTAACTCTTGAACATTTTGAAAGCGTATAATATAGTGTTGTTATCAAAGAATCATGGTGAATATGTTGAGCAAATCCATTCAAATTAAAAATTAAAAGCTAAAAAGTATACCAGCCTAGGCCAGCAATTTTTTTTAAACATCTTTTTGCTCAAAAATGAAAAGTTTAAATGACCATTCTGGTTGTGATGATCTCCAAAATTTATTATATTTAGCTTTTAATATTAATTTATCATTGTCAAATTATATGATGAGGATTAGAGGAGTGAGATGAAAATCGGAAAAAATTATATCAAAAAAAAATATTATACTGACGGACTTCCATAAGAAAGATTATAACATAAATATATGTATTAGATATCTACTCTAGTTCATTTCAAAAGAAATTTGAATTTATATCAATACAAATGATTTCATGTACAAAAATTAAAAAGCGCAAAAACATTTCACAATAAGTGCGAAAACCCCAATTAATTCAATAAATGAAACCTTTCCAGAAGATTTTGATGAATTTCCTTACCCGTGTGGAAGAATGTTTTGGTGGCATTGGGGGACAGTCGCCATATGCCCCTAGCGCTGGCTTCGTTCCATGTGTTTTCCGTCCAGAAGACTGCCTGGCGCACAGCGTCGTATGCCACTGCCCATGGATAAACAAACCTCTCACTTCCCCCAACAGGGACATGGGGCCCCCCTGCGGCCGCCATCCTAAATATGTTATCACGGCTATAATCAGCCACGTAGAGCTGGGGGGAACTGCTGAGGGCTGCAAATGACAAACACGGACGTTTAACAATATGTCTTATTGACAATGTTAAATACTTAACATAGTACTCTTATAATATATATCATCTTTATTTTATACCCAATGGTACACAGCAAAATTGAACTCGATAGCGATATGTTAAAATGTACATACACACGATTTAAAAAAGATCCAGTTGAGCATTTACAGACATTTGATATATGAGTTTATGAGTATGAAAATAAATAAATTCACTTGTGGTTTGTATAGATTTTCTTATTTTTATATTGTTTCTGTTGTGTCATTCGTCGGCAAAAAGCTTTGCAGCTGCATGTGTTGGTTTATTGCATCACTCCCGACCGCAAATAAAATGTTAAATGCAAATATTACATGAATATAATCCAAAATCATCTGTTATTCCAAACCACATAATGAACACTTGTTCTAGTGTATTCATATGGTTGTAACTAGAACATATTCTAAAGATTTCAAATAACTTTATCAAACATCACAATTCAAAAAGATATTAAAAACCTTCATTTTGATATTATATCAGATCTTCGCAACTGAATTATTATAAGATTGGAATAAATGAGTAAGCGATTATTAATACAACATTAAGATGTTATATGGCAATAAATATTAGAGAAATATAAATCATGAAATAAATAAATTATGAGCTCTAAACTGTTTTCGCCTCATTAATGTTAGCTGCTAAATTGGTCAATTAGGATGATCATGATTCACAGAATGCCTTTTATATAGCGCTTTATCATTTCTTGGTGCCAAAAACATAAATATTAAAGTTATCACACGTTTATTTTGAGAATACAGGAATTTATTTCACGAAGGCAAAGGCTGAGTTAAATATGACAATTGAGAGGAATAACTTCCTGTATTCTCAATATCAATATGTGATAATGATTTTATCATCTGTCTCTCTGTGCAATAAAAATGAAATTAATTAATTTGACAGTCAAGTCCCTGAACCCACAGCACTAAAAAAGCCGAAAAAAATAAACGATGTGAACAAACTTATTTTTCTCAGCTTATGAGTGTGATACCATCTTGGCAATTTGGAGAATCTCCGTTTCCTTGGCAACATTTTAATACCAAGTTTTCTATTCTACTCCCATTCATTGCGGAGATATATGAGTGAAGACGCAAAGCAATGTCCGATCACTGAGATCCCTTTCAGCAAGCAGCACTGAGGTCGAAAGGGCGTGGCTAAACTAAATGCTTGACCAATCCGCAATCTGCATTTGCCTTTGACAGGGGATAAAGCCAAAAGCATGCATAAATTACATATACAGCTAAATGTCAACAAGGAAGAAGTTATGAGTTCTAACTGTATTCGCCTCATTAAAGCTATTTATGGTCATTACGGTAATTTCCCCGGCTGTTTTGATGAGCAACCAAGCTAAATTTCATGCCTCGGACCATTGAATAAAGATTAATCAAAAAACGACATTGGACCTAGAATTTCCGGGTTTATGTACACTGCCGTGCAAGACTTTGGAAATGCATTTGATTTTGCCAGTAAATATGTCAGCTATATTTCTGCCCAGGATATAAAAGACATAGAGGAATAATTTATGATATTAATATAACATTATGCAACGAGCAATTTGATTATAGCTATTGTTGAACCCAGGGTTCTTTTTGTGCAGAGTTCTCTTCTAGTCATAAAGTGGTTATTGGAAAAATTTCATTTAATATTATTGGCACTTTCGGGTTAACGCAGCTTTACCTCATGTCCTGAATTCAAGAATATGCTACTTTTACATTTTTTTATGATTAGATAGTAATATTTGGCTAGATCCATTTTGAAACTTTCATTTCTGTTTACTCATTGAATAATTATTTACAATAATTTTTTAACTCCATGTTTTACAAATGGACTTCTGGATTTAAAAAGTATAAATATTGATGTATTTTTCACCATTTTATCACTCCACTAAAAGTCTCCCTAAGTTTCAGCTGGCTGGTTGATATTTCATGATTTTCTGATGGAATGTTAGCCAGGCTTCATTTCAGCAAATTCAGTGATTATCTGGTGTGAAAATGATGAAAATATTCGCTTTGTCATACAACCACTGCAAATGGCATGTAGTCGGGTCTGTATGTGCACATGCACAGGTTATGTAATACTACATAACAACTGCAAAGCGGCTTGAAACTTCACTACTCACTGTAAATTATCGCATCTAAAATATTTGTGCTAATTGCATGCACCATTTATGGCCTGTGCAGAAATGTAGCTGACATATTAACTTGCAAAATCCAATGCGTTTCCAAACTTTTGCACGTGTATAGGCTTCTTCGATTCAATCTGCCATATATACAATTGCAATCAAATGAAGTTAGAGAAACTCAGTAAATTCTGAAAAACCATTTGTTTGATATATGATCGAAATATGTTGACAATAGATCTTTACATACTCTTGATAAAAACAGCTTTCACATCGTTCAAGTGTAAATCCCATTTCCATGGCAAGCATTAGGACTGGGGAGTTTTATCCATTTACTTATTATGAAATACATACATAAATTCAGCAATTTACCAAAGAATTCGCTTATATAACATTTTGCTTTCGATCTGGGTCGATTTTCTCTGAAAATGGCTCTTTTAACATTTTGTAAAATGCCTTTTGCCCTGTACTATGAACAGTACTGCCCGCCTCCCCTTGATCCTTATTAGAATTGCATGCCCTGGAAACTCATGAAAAGCATTACAAGAAGTCACATGACAACTTAGCAGCTCACCTGGGCCAGCCATGGTCAGGAAGAAGGCGATGATGATGAAGAAGTTCATGGTGGACGAGGTCTCTTCACAATGTGCTGGGACGAAGCAATCTGCGTGACGATGTTGTCTGCTGTTGTCTGCAGTGAGGTCTGCGCACTTGTGGGACGAGGATGGCACAAACCAAATATATAAGGAAGAATGTTTTCCCTAATGAGCAACACGGAACTTCGTTTTGTTAATTGATTGATCGATATTTTTATCACAAAGTTCCTGTTTCGGAATACAAAGTATGATTCAACGCAGCCCTGGAGTCAGGACACCCAAATGCGACTTGCAGTGACTTGATCTTTGAATGCAATGCATTGCTTTATTGCTTTAGTGTGCAATAACGAGCTTCTTATTGTTTATTGTAACAAATGTTTGTAAACTTAAGTCTGGTCCACTTCAACCCAATTGGCTTCCTAGTTCAGATGTCCTCATGGGCGCAGATCCTGCTGGGGGAGGAGGGGGGAGGAGGGGGGAGGAGGGGGGAGGAGGGGGGAGGGGGTGTATCCCCTCTACAAAGCAAGTGGGGTGATGATAATGTAAATATCCCCCCGTGGAAATTTACTGTATAAATGGCATATTTCATTTTAATACTACGGACATCGGTTCATTCAATTATTAGACAAACATGTTCAATGTTCAATCAGTTAAACATTGATTTAAAGACTTTTCTTACTTTTTTATTTTCTTTAATTATTTCCAATTTTTTTTTTGTCGTACAGAAGTTTGTAACTTTGATCACCATGTAATCTGACCATATACGACTTTAATAAATTATACATAAATACATTGTATACTTGAGAATATGGCTGTCAATGGCATCATTGGTCAAAATATCTTGAGGTATTACAGATACATTACAACATTTTAAAAGTGGTGCGGGAATCAGCCTAACAAGCCATCCCAAAGCTCTGGGCTCCACTGACTGGTTGTATGCAAAGACGTGTAATATAAGTGACCTATGTTCGTTTAATTTTTCATTTATTTATTTTTGTTAAGTAAATCATTAGAGAAGTTTTTAAATTGTATTGTAAAGCTGAGAACAATTTCTGTCATTGCTCCACATTTTTCATATGAACATCCCTTCATGATTTGGTCCTTGCAGATTTCACACTTCCCCACCCCCCCCCCCCCCCCCCCTAGAAAATGAAAAATCTGCGCACATGGATCATGTCCTGGAACATGGGCCAAGTTCCTGGACACTGCACGAGTCTAATTATGGTTCATGAATTGATCAGACAATGGGAACTACAATTTCAATGTCCGTGAGTATCATGTTTAACAAGTTAATTGAGATGTAGGTTTATCCTGGTTTTCTCCAGCACCTCAATTCTCGGTTAATTGACATGCCTCATGCAGCTATGTGTTACGCAATCGGGAAAAATAAAAACAGTTTTTCGTTTCTTTTCCGGAGCCTAAACCTTTGTCATAATATGTCTAAAGTAATGTAGTTGTGCATTTTTGGGGTTTTATTGTCATGAATAATATGGAATTGTAGAAATGAGGGGAAAATGCGAAAAATTAATAGGCCTATGCATTAAATTTGGCTACAAAATGTCAACATTATAGTACTTTCACTTTCAAGACCTCATTCTCACATTTATTTCGAACCCTGATACTTTGTGTTTACTATGATATGCATAGAATATTGGAGAATTAAAAAGCATGAAATGTAGCTGTTTAAATGTCAAGCTCTCACTTCCAAACTTTAATTTGACATCTATCTTCTATTTGTTCATAATATGGAAAATTGCTCAAATTGTGTTGTATGCTGCATTCCCTGAACCCTTGTACTGTATTTTTACCCTGGGGTTCATACTTTGGGAGAAGTTTATTTATGCAGCAAATTTTAAGATTTGAAATTTTATGCACATAATAAATTTGAATTGCTTCTTTTTATTTGACGCATTGTAAGGTTCATTCATTCATTCATTCATTCATTCACTATGCCAGCCACAGAAAACAAACTGAAGAGAGTTGACTAATTATCAAATAATCAGTGGTCAATAAAGTTGTGCAGATGCGGATGTGGGGAGCAGTGGGTGTGTGGAGTTACTCTTTCGGAATTGCATGCTCTTCCCAAAAATATTTTCATCGTAAAATTATGTTCACCGATGAAGCCTTAGATGACCTAATCGCATTGAGCCACTTTTAGTAAAATTGACCTATTTTCCACGGTCACGAAGCCGTTTGAAGTTGACGTTTTTAAAATCTGAAATTACAATATCCCAATCAATGCTTTCATGTGTGAGGTCATACAGTATATGTGGAAAAACAAGGAGTGGGCTAGGACAGACAAATGAGCAGGAAGAACAGAACAGAGAGACTGATCTCGAAAGAAGTGACAGAAACATGAAAAACCGGGCAGAAATGATGATGAGATGACAAAGTAAAGATGCTGCTGCACTAGGCAATCCAGATGTTGATGATGATAATCCAGATGTTAATGATGATGTTCCTATTGCTGTGAGGAAAGCGTCTAATGTCAGAAGGGTAGAAATATGATTTGCTACAAAAGATTTTTAACTTTTTGTATTGATATTGGTTTAGTCTCCATTTATTTACAATTTTATTGGAATATTGTTGTGGGCTCTTTATGTTGAAATGATGTCTTTTCGTGTGAGAAGTTTGTCAGATTTTCATTTAGTTTATATGTATTTAGGTGGAATATAGGTCCATCATCTAAGATCTAGTTTGATTGGGGCGATCATAAGTGAAGGCTAACGTTAGCTAACGTTTTCACTGGGCATATTTAATCACATAACAAATGGATGAATATCTGCATCATAAAACTTCCTGCAGCTTTGCAAAACACGTTTGCAGACAGTGTTTGAATTATCCCTCAATTAGAAAATCCTGGTTTCGTCGTAATGTCCTAGTGCAACATTATTTTGTGATACATGCACCACGTGTCGTTTTAGTCTATAGAAACATAGGAACTTCCTGGCTGACAGAATTATCAGACGATTGGAATGATGGTTTGCCGATAATTGCATAGGGGATCCTGTATGAAGCCAAATGCCTTGATAACTGGTGATATACTAATTAAGAATTTGATCTTTTATCTTGGTGCTCTTATTTACCAATTAAACACAGATATTATGGATCCTGGATAGTTCCATTCACATCCAAACGGAGATTAACCAATTTCATAGTGTGAACTGAAACGATTGCCACTTGGCCAACATAGCCCGTTACCCAAAGTCTTACTTTATTTTTGAAAAAGTAAGGCCGGTATTAAGTCTTACCTTTGTCCACTAAGTCTTACTTTGTCTTATTTTGAATATACTTGGATATTAACGTCCACATTATAATATTCAGACAATTTTGGTAAAGATAAATGAATATAAATTATGAACTTTCTTTAGATACACAATAAACTGCCTTGATTTTATTGCCTAATAGCCAATATCTTGTTGTTTTTGTTTTTTTTTTGGATGATCAAATTAAAAATATTGGTGTAAATTACTATATTAGTGGTGGTATGTTTCATGTGCACATGGTATTATCAATTGCCATATTCCCTTAAACAATTCCTGAATTGTTATTGCTCTATGGCATTTAAATTAGTTATATATATATATATATATTATATGAGTTTTGAATCAGCCTCTTCTCACGCACAATCACCTCAAAGTTTCGAATCGACGCCGCTCTTCATGACGTTGGCCACGACGTCGGTCACTATTCTCAATGGGGCACTATTACTTTCAAGCAATGTCATGTGTAGCCGTTTAAGCCAATCACAGCTAATGAGACATTGCAGAGTTATATATAATTAAAATTATAATATATATATATATAAGCCGGGCTCACACTACGCGATTTTGTCGGCCGACACGGGGCTGGCGAATCTTTGCACCGATCTGTCGCACAGCTGCTTGACCTCTGACACTACCCGATTTTTCCTGCCGATTTTGCAACGTTGCAGTTGAGTGCTTAAGCCCTTAGGGGGGGGGGGGGGGTAATAAATGATGCTTATACTTTGTTTACTTACTTTGTTTACTAACTTCTTTACTACTTTAACTTCTTTAACTTCTTTAACTTCTTTATTTACTTACTAACTTAAGTACTAACTTACTTACTTACTTACTAACTGTAATTGCTGAATTACATAAGAGAGCAAGTCCTTGCAGTGGTGTGGGTTGATACACACCATTGTTAAAATTTGAAAATTAATTTTTGTTTTGCAGGAATTGCACTTGGCTTGACCTTTAACCTTGATTTCTTATGATTATTAATAATAATCAGTATTTTTACCTAAAATACATTAAAATTGGCCGTTTTCTGCTTACCAAGTGATCAGAAATTATGTTTTGTGCACAACTATTGCTAATCTTTCAATGTCCCTATGCTACTGAACCTGAAGCTTACCTGGCTTATATGACCATCTGTCAGGGCAGATGTAATGATGAGATGATAAGGCTTGGGAGTCTACAACATTTTACACGTTTACACCATAGGTGTGGTTTTTTGCATGCCTCAGCATAGACAGGACACTTTCTTGTTATACGGACACTTTGTCTGACTATTGAAAAACATAACATAAAAATTATGACCCAGACGTTGTGTGCACTGGTATTTGAGGCCTATAACTTGCCTTTCTCATGGGCCTATATTATCAGTGATTTGTAAAACTGGAAGATATCAGTTCAGTCAAAAAGTGAGAAATTGCAAAACTCCACTTCTTGAAATGATAAAAAATATGCAGTTTTAATTTCTACTGGGGGAATAAATTTTAATTTCTGCTGAAAGAAAAATCAGATAGATCTATGACGTATTTTCTGTGTGGACTTCAATCCGGTTGTACTAGTTAGGTGGTTTTACTAACGAAGGGGTCTTAATAATGAGGCAGTTTTAGTGAGGTGGTCGTTTAACTTCAAATGATGAGGGATACTCAGCTCATAGGCCTATTTTAGCTGTTATATGGTTATATTTCGCACTGCAAAGGATTGACAGGCAGGGGGCTGGCTCATAACTAGTTTGACTGCCATGCAACCATTCAACACCACAATTACCCAATAGATAGATCACGATTTTTTATGTGTACACAGTATGTAGTAGTTCAATACAGTTAGTACATTACATAAACAAGATATTAGTTCTACTGTGGGCATAGATAGATAGATAGGTAGAAAGATAGATAGATAGATAGATAGAGAGATAGGTAGCTAGATAGATAAGCTGATTTTCATTATTATATTGCACAATATGTTTGCATATGCCTTCACTCTGAGTTTTTTGGCATTGTGCCAGCTAATACAGTTGAATCTCTGGCTTAAAGACAACACTACATCTAATACTTGGTTTTACCAGTAAAAAAAAAAATGTTGTTGAGTGGATCATACACTTCATTGGCTAATGTGTTGAGTGGGCGGGGCATTACCAATTTTCTATTTTAATTTGATATATATGGTTAATAGGCATATTATGTCCGTGATTGACAGGTTTTGCAACACTATTTTATTTTACTAAATCTACATAGTAACACAATTGAGCACAAAGTGGCAAAGAAATTATGGCCTAGACATAAACAATGAAAATTTTTGCAGGCGTTTGCATTTGACTTTCAAGATCACATGCCATTCTCATATTTATTAATAATAATCACACATTTACGGGAGGATATCAGTTCAGTTAGTGGGAAATATCAAGCAGAAATTCATTGAGAAATGATAGAAAGATGCAGTTTTTTGCTAGTTACACAACCACAAAAAACGTTATAATATATTAGGCCTATGATCATAAAAAAAAGGGAGTGACCTATATATTATGTGCAGTGCAATATACCTAAACAATAACTACAGGGGGGGGGGGGATGGGGGCAGCACTGTGTCTTTCAGCTAAGTACTATACACTTATGTAAAGGGTGTTTGGAAGTTAAATGCTTAATTTTCACCGTTTTCAGATGGTTTACATAGACTCCTGATTATAATTAATATCAAAATATTTTCATGCTTATGAATGACATTATGTATGTTACCAACATTTGGCATGCACTACCATGTTGTGTATTTCTTGTCTAAATTGTGAAAGTAATTTTTATTAATTTTTCTTTGGGGGGGGGGGGGGGCATTTGAGCTGTGCCCTTGTCACTAGAGCCAGCTGAGTGGATAGAAAGACTATTGCACGAAATGATCAAATTTGATTGAAAGGTGGGGGCGTGGCTACCAGCCAGGTTCACCATTTAACATCATTGAAAATGAGTAATTAGGTTTTTATTGACGATGACCAAGTCATTCAGTAATAACATTAAACATTTTTGAAATTATGATTTTGGAAGAATAGCAGCATGTCAAGGTTGTCAATAGTGTGCACACACATTACTTTTCCGTCAAAAATATATTTAGGTAGGAAGGAAGGCTGTAAAACCGTGTGCACAAATAATCCCACGAAAAAATATAAAGACTGCTGCATGACCCTCAATAGTCAGACAGTGTCAGACACAAAATCCTTTCATGTTTTACAATATTATTCGCACTCAGGTTAATATACTTGACATTAAAAATGTGCTGAGGCAAGTAAACAAAAACCCACCTATGGTGTGAGTTAAATGTTTGGGAATCCAAGCCATATCATTTCATCATTATGCCTGCCTCTGGCAGATGGTCATATAGGCCGAGTAAACTTCAGGCTTCAGTGAAAAGATTAGAATAGTTATGCAGGAAACATTTCAAAGGGTTAGCGGAAAACTTAAAATGATTTATTAATATACTGGATTTCGATTAGACTATTTTCCTTGGTGAATACATAAGAAAGAAATGCAAACCTCACAATTAAGACCTTGGTTAGAATAGACATACTAATAGTGAGGTCTTAAAAGTGTGGTTTTTAAGGCTAGGCCACTAAATAGTCTTTGAATATTGTGAATGAATATTTTGGCAGGGTATATGCCATTAATATTCATTCACAGTATAAAGGCTATTTATGTTCATTAGACTACAATGACAGTTAAAGATAGGGAAATTATAAATATAAAACAAATACATGAAGAAAGTGCTCAGGAATATGCTTTATTCCTATAATTAACACTATTTAACAATAATTTAATGTCTTCCTTCTAGACACCTGAAATTAATTATTTTACTGTTAGCTAATAACATGATACAGGACACCTTGTGAAATTACTGTTTAGTTTTCACTTCAGTGAGAAACACTTTTTGCCTTAGCCTAAATCTTTGGCCTTGGCCTATATTCAGAAACTGCTCATTTTTCCCCTTGGCCTTCTCACCTGACTTTCTTTAACTAAAGACGTTCATCTTTAACTCACCTGAAGATGTTGGAAACTTCAACTGGCAATTACTTGGCTTCAATACATGATAGAACAATGCAGTTTTTTTCTAAATAGTTCATTTGTACCTATCTTATCATCTAGAATTTATTTAAAGCAACACAATGAGAAAATACACTAATATCTAATTTATTGAAATAAATAATTAAATATACTGATGAAAAATGACTGACTATCATGTTCTGTTGTGCTGACTGACAGACAGACTGACTTAACTGAACTGACTGATTGAACTGATTAGCTGGACTGACAGACTTATTATTAAACAGGCTGAATATTGTGCAACAAGATCATATCAATTTAGGTATGCACACTTTTGACCCATCAATTATTTGATATTTGAACAAATATCCTGCATTTTGTGAAAAGTTTTGAAGGTATCTGATTGAAACAAAAGTTTTCAATTAATTAGGTTTTAATAATTGACAAAAATTATCTGCATTGTGACAATAAGTGCACTTTAATTATGGTTATCTGTTTTCCGTCCAAGTTTATACACATTTTTGACCACAACTGTACTGTGTGTGACAAATGCTAACAGTACTACTAGCGCTAGTAGCTACTGCTGCTATTAAAAACTGCCTTATATATATATATATAATAGATAGATAGATAGATAGATAGATAGATACTACTTTGATTAGATAGGAAATAAAGAATAAAGAAAGAAATAAAGTGGCTGACTCAAACTTTATTTTGACTTCTAATGTCTACAGGTACATTTTAATGTCTCAATTGCTACTGGGTCTAATGTTCAGCCAGCTTATATGACCAGCTACCAGAGGCGGATGTAATGATGAGATGATAAGGCTTGGTACTTCACTAATTTGTAGGCCAAGACAAGAAGCGTTTCTCACAGACCTGAGACATGGAGCTGATATAGTTACTTCAAAATCTATTGATTAGAGTTAGCCCAATAACTAAAACGAGCAACTACATTATATTGCTTATTTTGTTAAAAACGGGTCCTTATAAATGCTGTTATAAGGTGACATGTTGATATATTTTTCCATAACCTTGCATAAATCACAACCACTTTTGTTTAGTTCAGAACATTTAATGAAAAAGTTTAAAATACAAATTGGCCATTAATAATTCTAAGTAATTGCTCTTACCTGTATGCCTACTATATAAGAATCACACATGAGTTTTCACTAGTTGAAAAAAAAAACTCTCTGAAAATCATAATACAATAAATTGGGACTTATGTAATATTTTTGTGCTCACTGTCTCATATACCTTTTCCAAGATAAACAATAGACCTACAATGAAAGTATTAATATGAGGATTAAGGCCAAACTGATTCATTAGAGGCTGGTCTAATTCCTCAAAGGAAGTACTGAGTTCAACAACCCACGTGACTCATGAATAAAGAGCATGTCAATCAAATATAAGCTCCGCCCCGCTGCAGTGACTGGAAGTGACGCAAGATTGCGCAACATTTAGCGGCTCAGTCAAAACATCAACTAAATGTAGCACCTTCAACTGAATAGACAATCAAGTCTAATTGCTCATCAAGCAGTCTAGTCATGCAAACCTATTAAAACATGTTACTCATGTAGCTGACTGCTCTATTCTTTGATCAAGTTCAATGAACTTTTGACAGCCAACAAATAAATGAATAACATGAATCAAATAATCTGTCATAATATTATCACACTGGCCACATGATATAAATTCATGACAGAGATATAACTCTGTGGCTCACAAGCCATTTCCCATGTTTTCACATAACATAGCTCAATGCAATTCAATATAATACAATACATGACCATAAACTTTAGGCCTGACAATTATTATTGAAGATGAACCGTGACCCAGATGCAGTCCAGCCAGCATCTGGGTAACGACCGGGATTAAGGCTGTTCCCACTTTTTGACTGAACTGTATTATTAATAGTCAATACACATTGAACAACTTATTCTATTAAAGCTGGATTTCCTTTGCTCCCTGCATTTTGCTATTAAACATTCTACACTTGTCATTCAATTGACTCAATCTTTCACTCTGTAATTATCTCTTAATTTACATGAAATGAAGGTGATAGGTCAAATCAATGCAGTTCTAACTTTCAGACATTGTTTACGTCTGGGCCACTAGTTTGGTTGTCGGCCGATTTTCTTTGACATGCCAGACTCCTTGCGTCGGCGGGTCCATGCACACTAGCGCGATTTCATCGGCGATACCGACTCGGCCGACAAAATCGCATATTACAATAATTATTTACACCGGCTAAATTAAATTTATAACACGACACACGCCACATAGCTGTCAGAATGCACAAGGGGGTAACCACTGCATGTGCCTTCAGTGAAGTCTGACACGATACGAAAGTCTATCCTACGAAATAATGCTGCAAAATTTAGTTGAGGTAAAAAATGGCAGTCTACCATGGCAGTCTAATACATTTGAGTCCTGATTAATACTCAACACTTCATACCTTTGTGGGGCGGACATAACTGTAATCATAATGCACCTAGAAATTAAATAACGTGGAAGTCCAACCAAGCCTGCTATACATTGATTTCGGGATAGCTCTAGGTTACTCAAATATAAATATATCATTTATTCATGCACATTCGGCATTTAAGAGGTACACGCAAAAATAAAGTATAAATATTGTAGATATTTAAATATTACAATGTTAAAATGAAGGTTAAAATGGATTAAAAGCAACAGAGAAATTTAAAACAGTCTCAAATTCATAATTGTCTAATATGAAACCAAATCTATTGTCTCTTAATTCCATTATTTGTTCTACAACCCTCTCTTCTTCTTGACTGGAATGTATTCACATGAAAGGGTGTTGCGTTGTGGAATGATGAATGGACACAGCAGAGATGCTCAAAAGGATATTTCACACAATTGGTGTTGCCTCATGATGGTTTGTATTGCCTCACAATGTCTTTGCATTCCCTCGCAATTTTTTTGTGTTCTATTGTGATCTATGCATTCCCTTGCGAAAAATGCGTTCCTTCAAAATGATGGTGTTGTATGTGTATGCCAAATCCAATCATTGAATTAAACATTTATTATTAGGTTATAGGTTATCATAAAGTATTAGTTAATAAATGTTGTAGATAAATGGTGATCAGCTGATTTGCAGCTTATTTGATGTTTGTCAGTTGTGATTGTTTACATGTTTGTAACAGGTTGGCTCATAGACAAGGTATTCATGCATCATGAATCTACCTGTGTCACATGCTTGATTCACCATGTAGGTGAGATTCATTAAGAATCATTGGCAATTAACAACTTCATGCATTTAAAATGCTACTGCAGCCTTTGGGCAAGGTATGGCCATTTTGGGTTGAGTCGGCCATCTTTAATTTGATTACAAAGATGTATTAACAAGATATGTCAGTTACTCTTTTGCATAAGTTATGCTTATGAACTTCTATATTTAGATAGCCTATGCTAAATTACCTAAATTGAAATGGTGTACATGTATTTAGTCAGTTTATTTAATTACTTTATCAGGTGTGATGAATTGATTTAGACAAGCCTGGCAGAGTGTCATGTTATGCCAGATGCTGCACAAGTTGTGAGTTTATAAATATAAATGTAGTTGTATGTATGGCACCCAGCCAGTCCTAAAATAAACTATAACTACACTGGGCACACATGTCGGTGGACACAAACAACAAAACAGTAGCATCTTGACTGAAACGTTTATTTGATATCAGGATCATGTTACACAGGTGTAGCGGACTGAGTGTGAGAAGTTTGTAAGAGGTTAGCCTGGTGGGTACTCAGTTAGTCTGGAGTTGCCCCCAGCTTAGTAAGATAGCAGACGCACCACGTACTACGGGGACAGTCATTTCATAATTTGACACCAGGGGGACAGAGGGTTGATATGCTTTGACAATCATCATCACATATGAGAACAAATCAACAAGATTGAAAACTCGGTTAATATTACATCTGTTTTTATCCATAACATAAAATGCATAAATATTTGCTCTGTTGAGGATTAATTTCTTCAATTGTGTGCAAGACAATCAGTCAGTTGCTTAAACGCAAAATAAATGCACTTTCAAATCATTACACTGATTAATTATTGAGATCAGGAAGAATTCAGCACGATTCTCCAATCTCATAAGGCAAATGTCCGAGGATGTTATATTAAAAAGGACAAAACAAAGACAGAATGCATTGATACACAGGATAATAATTCATCCCTAATTAGAATATATTTCATGAGAGACAGGCAAGCAAATGTGGCCTCATTGCATCCAGACAATCACATGGAGAAATCCACTGCCAAGACACCAAATATGCAGTTGTTGAACAATAAAGTAGATGGCACCAGTTATTGGTCACAACCAATACAATTAGTTTATTTCATTGATACATTTTATGTTACCACACAACCTCTGCACGGCATGTAGAGCGCACTAAACAGTATATAGTGATGATTGAAATCAAGAAGCTAAATAAAGTACTTCATAAAATATTTCCAAAAAAAGAAAAGTAACAAAAATAACTAAAAAGAGATTATATCAAGGAACTCATACTTTCATTTAATTGCACATTTTTGAAAGATAATTGAAGGCAACTTTAAGCCAAAGTGAAACGACCACTTAAGTCAAAAGCAGGCGAGAAAACTAAGAGCTGAATTGGAAAATATTAAAAAGCAGATAATATTACAATATTACAATAATTTCTGACTGAATTATAACTCTGGCACTCGCCAAGAAAATTAAAGCAACATTTCAAAATCGCTACAAATGGGAAACTGAAGTTTAGTGGCACTTCACACGACAAGCTCAGAGGTCTACTTGGAAGAATATTCCACATTTAAATGTTGCCTAATGGGGTCCATCACTAATACATTGAGGTTTTACACCTTGTTACGATTCACGTTCCTTGCTCAATAGTTATGGAAGCTAAAAAGCTTCGTTACAAGACGATTGTGACCTTAACTTGACCCTGACCAATTTCAAAGGGTAAGATGCCTCAGAGTGTGTCTCTCCTTTAATCAACTTTGCAACTTAATTGCATGTGTCTGTATTCAATTTTTTATATCAGTCATTTATCTTGTACTCTGCGGAATACTTTCCATTCCTTTACATCTGCACATGAAGTACGACAGATCAACATAAAGTACATGAAAGGACTATACTGTGGTGCCATCTGTATAATTTCAGCAAAAGGACCAGAGGCGCCATCTGTAGGATTTCACTTCATTCACAAGGGAAGCAGACCACAGAGCACAAGACAACTCCGACTTAAAGGGAACTAAAGGAAATTAGTATGTTAATTTTAAAAGATATATAATATAAATATAATCAATTAGATTGCAATCCACAGTTCATAGCAACATACAAGAAGTTAATCAGACTTTTTTGGAATACAGCATGATTGCAATGAACAATTTGTATATGATAATTAGCAAGCACGGGATTTAACTAAGTAAAGTTAGGCCTATTTAATGAAAAGATCATTATATGCATAATTAATGCTCAATATGTTATTCTGAAGAAAAATATGTGAGTGTTAGTTTTTGGCATAACTCATCCTCCTTTGCTCTGGCTACGGCCCGGCATGCATTGCTAGACATATTTAAAACTCATGCGGGAGGAGGAAGGACTAAGCTAAAATTCAAGTTGTCATAAATAAATACACTTTTTTTTCAAAAAACGTATTTGCTGCAGAACTACTCCAATACATTAATTTTATAAAGCTTCACCTTAACTTATAAATGTATTTTAATTGTTTAACACTGTTCTATTAATAAGTGCATAGTTAGATAGATAGATATAATACACATAATGTTAAAATCTAATACAATATAAACCAAAATATTATATACATGCATAGTTGAAAGCAAGCATAAAAAGATAAAATATCTTAAAACATTTTTCGTGCAGTGCAGTGGTTTTGTTTAAAGAAATTTACCTTCTATACTCAGTACAATTTACATTACATTTATCTATAATTGCTAGTCTCAAATTGTTCAATGACAATTTACTTGACACTTGGTGAGAACAGTGACATGCTCTAATTTCAAGTGCAGTTGGGGTGCACTTGGTCCTCATTGGCTGTGACCTATGACAACGGTGACATATTTCTGGCAAAAGCAAAACACCCGTGATAGTTGAAAATGGTGGCCTCCGTAGTTCGGTGACGGATGTCTCCGATTCCTTTTTAGTCTGAATTTGAATCAACATTTCAACAATTACATTCATGAAAGATTTCTTCTGAACATATTCATATTCATCGATATAAACCAAACCCTTCCCCTAAGTCCCAAGTCCAGATTGGCAGCTAGTCTAAGCATTTAAGTTAGTTTAACAAACACAAGTCAGCTTGATTACGTTTGGACACATTGCCGTTTATTGGCTAAACAAGAAATGGATGGACACAGATAGACGACAGACAACACAGAGACAGATGAAACACAAAACATATATATACAGCTTGCTTTTGTAGACAGCCCAAAGCAATGGGTGTTATGACATACCATAAATGCATGTTTCTAAAATAGACATATCTGGCTTCCCAACAATGGGTGGCAATTATTAACTTTTTTTTTTTTTGAATTCATACATAATGGTATGTTTTTTAAATGTTTTGACATTGATTGGAACTTAAGTTTATACATTTTTTAAGTACCAATTGAACAAGCACATAATATTGAATGTGCAATAAAGCAAGGGTAATGATGCAACACAGTATAAATCTAGGAATTTGTACAGTCACAATGAATGAAAACACTATATAAGAATTAGTGAAGATAATCCTATAAAAATAGGGATGGGTGGGTGGGAGAACTGAATCTGATGAGACGATTGAATTTGAGCGGGAGAGTCCGCTTATATAAGCTCCCAGGATTAGGGGCAAGGAAGTGCCCCCTGATTGGCTAGCTGCTGGTCAAGAGACCAGAACGCTTCCTGGCCATACAGGAAGTGGCTAGCAAGAAGAAACCAATATGGCTGCCCAGTGACTTTAACCAAATTTACATGGTACGTAAATCTCATTTAACAAACACAAGTCAGCTTGATTACGTTTGGACACATTGCCGTTTATTGGCTAAACAAGAAATGGATGGACACAGATAGACGACAGACAACACAGAGACAGATGAAACACAAAACATATATATACAGCTTGCTTTTGTAGACAGCCAAGATACAGCAAAGCGTATTTCCCAAAAAGCAAGAGGAGTTAGGCGACTAAAAAAGGTGAAAGTAATGGTGGGTTAGTGAAAGTGATGTGAGGGAGAGCTAAAGCGGGCGGAGAGAATGAGCCAGCTGATGAGCAATGGATGCCATGTCATCCAGGGAAGGTCTGACATACGTGCTGTATGCGTGCGAACGCCAGCGGCCAAGTCGCTGGATGACTGTATCTGGCAAATTTGCTGCAGCTGCGTCAGTGGCAGACCCTGCTCGCAATGAATGTGGTGTAAAAGACTGTGGATCAAGGCCTAGGCGAGAGCAAACTGCTTTGATCCCAGCAGATAAAGTCCTATGGGTCAAAGGTTGACCGGACTGATGTAAGAATAAAGGGGCCGATTGTGGAAAGGGCCGTACATGCAGGTAGAATTGCATAGTGCAATGAGCACAGACGTCTGCTCTGGTACATCCTACTATGACGCTAAAACCTTTTAGCGAAGTTTTGGATGACTTTACTTTGATAGAAAAGTATGGCGTGGAAGCCACGTGAAAAGATATATATGAAGCAAGCAGAGGAGGAGAAACCGAAGGGTTATAGCAATACTCCCCTGCTCGTAGACAAGCGAAATACCCTAGAGTCATAGCAGCAAAAATCATAAGATTATCAAAGGAATAATACAGGGATGATTGTATGAGAGCCAACAAAGAATAAGATACCGGAGTAGCCCGACGCGGCTCTGGATGGCTACGCTCGAGTGATCTGAGCGCCCACTTGACTCTTACAGTGTAAATGAATGGGGGTGATTGACCTTGTGATATCAACCAAGCCCTTACTGAATCTGATGAGACGATTGAATTTGAGCGGGAGAGTCCGCTTATATAAGCTCCCAGGATTAGGGGCAAGGAAGTGCCCCCTGATTGGCTAGCTGCTGGTCAAGAGACCAGAACGCTTCCTGGCCATACAGGAAGTGGCTAGCAAGAAGAAACCAATATGGCTGCCCAGTGACTTTAACCAAATTTACATGGTACGTAAATCTCATTTAAAAGAAGCGATAGATAGTAAGGTCCTTTAGAGGTTCAATTCAAGAATATTAGACACGTTTAGTTGATTATGTCACCACCAGGGTTCGCATCATACACGGCGTCAACACCAGGGGGTGTAGGTTCATAGGCGGATCCAGGATTTTATTAAGGGGGCTGCCCAAAGTAGCTCAATCCTGCAGCACATGTTATGCAGGCTGAAGGTATTTAATTGTACTTTAAAAATAATAGCAATAAAATTGTGACAACCTCTTGATAAGATCTACCTTTAGGATAAAATATCAGTGAGGAAAAGTACAGAGCTCCTAAGTGAACATTAGCAATACCAAAAAAATGACATTTTTTCGTTTACCCTTGCGACATAAATCGATACCCTCATGAAAATTTGACTTCTCTCACAAATATGTGTATCTCACGAAAAGGATGCGTTCTCTTACCATGATCACGTTCCCTCACGATGACCGCATTCTCTCGTGATGATTGCGTTCCCTCACAATATTTTAAATCCTGGCAATATTTTGTGTGCCCTCTAGATAACTTCACCTGTCTCGCCCTTACTGTTTTATTAGATGAAATATCAAATGATAATATAAAAGTTGGCTTTTCTTAAATTTAAAAAAAGCTTTTGACACAATAGATCACAACATTTCAAAACGAAAACTGTATAAAATATGGTATTCGAGGGATTTCCTTAGAATGGATTCATAGCTATCTTTGTAATAGAAAACAATATGTTTTATAATAACTATATATCTGCACTATTAACTGTTACTTGTGGCGGTCCATTTTAGGGCCCCTGCTGTTCTTGTTTTATGTCAATGACTTGGCAAATTTTCCCCAACTAACCTCTTCGCAGATGATACTAACTTATTCAAAATCTGTCCAATAATAGTTCAACAATAAATCAAGAGTTGCATAAAATATATAAATGGATAAATGCGAAAATTGTCACTGAATATTGATAAAACTAACTTCATGGTATTTAAACAGTGAAACAAGAGAGTTACTGTCAGTAACCACAGTATAACTAGACTCCACTCTGTTCCAAGGAACAGAGAGAAATGATTCACCATACCATAGCTTAGTCATCTTTATAGACTAGTAGAATTAGATGAGACATGAGATAGAGAGAGATAAATGAAAATACTGTGTAGTAGACTCCGATTACCAGAATATCTAAATAGCCTCATCAAAGGGTTAACTTCAAAATTTCTTGTATGCGACATCTGTTTGAAGGTCAAGATCATCTTTGACCTTGACCTTTAACCAGAGGTCATCTGAAATGGCCCCTCACAATTCATACAAGTACTCCAACTTATAAACTAGATTTGGTTAATATACGGTAGTCCGATGTTGAGCTATAGAACTTACCCCATTCGGGGGTAATTACCTCATTTATGGGTGGTAACTATGCTGAGGTATCTGAGATGTCATGGAGATGTCACTAAAACTCTTAGCAAACAGTCTTGAGGGATTTTTGTGCACAAAAGTTGACAAAATTGCTAGTTTTTCACATTTGACCTTGAATTTTGACTTTTACTCGCATCAAGGTCAAATATCCCATAATACTCTAAAAGCCCTATGTTACATCATGTCAAGACACTTTGCTAGAAACTCATTGATCAAAATTAAGGGAGATACAGCCATTTTAAATTCATAACTTTGAGGTCAACTGTGACCTTAACCTTTGTTCCGAGGTCATTCGTATTGATGTGTTACGTTAACCTATCCAAGTACTATATATGATCCAAAGATGGTCCAATTTGAGCCAACCAGTCAAAAGTTATTAAGCGTTAAAGTTTTTGGGGTAAATAGCAAAATCTAAAACACCCCATATCTCAGCAACCCTTCACCCAATCGCCAACAGAAGTTCGGCTGCACTGGATTGGACATAACACAACATAAATCTGTGCTCGTCCGTTTCCCACCATATGCGGTTCTTGAGATTCCATATCCCAATTGACTTTTAGGGGGGTGTGTGAATCACCCCTTTCCCCTTGACTGAGCATCAAAATGACCCCTCAGATTGAAAGACCTTATAGCACAAGCAAACATACTACAATATCAGAGCTGTATCTTTACCCGTTTTTGAGATATTTTTTATAGAAAGTTTAGTGAAACCACCTACCCACCAAATTTCGTCCCCGTACGATCAAAATTTGGTGGCGAAGAATAATAATAATTTTAACAAAAACAATATGATTCACCATAGTGATGGTATCTATGGTTCAATCAATACAATTTCTTGGTGTTCATTTGGATGCTAAACTTACCTGGACAAATCATATCCATTATATTAAGGCAAACATTTCCAAAGGTTTTGGAGAAATAATACAAGTTAGAAAAATCTTCAATCAAAAAATATTCTTACATTATATTGCAGCTGTATATACCCATATTTATCATATTGTATAGAAATCTGGGGCAGTGCAGCCAAAGTACATATGCCATTTTTACTATTGTAACAAAATCTAATGACCAAATTCCTGAAGTCCTTAGGAGTGCAAGTGTACTGTACCAATTCCCAAATCTCTGAGATGTTCTGGTTCAGTGGCTCACGCTTGGCTGCATACTCCTGACACAGATGGAGACCTTGATCCAAGTCTGTGGTCAAAGCCACAGCCGCATTGGAGCTGAGAGGCTAATTTGTAGCCAAGATAGTCAATTAATTAATACTCACAGCATAAACATTGTGTAGCAATTTTGATAGTGCTGTGTAGTAACTTGACAGGTGTCAAGGTAAATGTCACATGAGCAAATGGTTTTGTGGATTGCCATGTGGCAACATATTTCATACTGTGTATTTATAATATACACTGTAATGGTATAAAGTATTCATTAGTTTGCTTAAAATGCCGTTTATGCTATTGTAGCAATATTACTAATTAGTGTTTTTGCACACATGGCCATTATGTTGCACCATTGGTTAAATGCAGTGTCATGGACTTGAACTTTATTTTATTATCGTCTGTGGGTGAGGCAGTGGCCCACATAGAAAGAAACCAGTCTACCAGCAGTCCAGCCGCTCAAGTTCAGCAATTGGTGGTGCCTAATCTACAGTTCAGCACTTAGAACTTTGTGGAATTCTGCATTTCTGCATTGAGTGCGTAAAGTTTGTTGAAGCTGTTGGCCAAGCAATATCAAGTCAACAGTCAAGTCAACAGTCCTGTCAGCCTGTCAGCCAGTGACACAACCATCATACACGTGGACTTTGTAGTCCTTGTTGGCATTAGGATGTTATAATTATAATGCACAGTGATTAAATTTGTTAAGTTTAGCTTTGTGTTGATCTCAGTTTATTTTGTATAATATAAACACAAATCCAAAGAACCATTTTACAACTATTAATTCAGAAAAAAATTAGTTAGAATTGCAACTAAGTCTTCATACCATTCACATACTAGGGACCAGTTTAGGGATTTTTTATTGTTATCATTAGCAAAACTGCACTGTTATCGAATACTGATTTTTATGTATAAAGCTTATAATAATTTACTGCCCAATATATTACAGTCTATGTTTACTCGTTATGAAGAAATTAATGTATATCAAACTCGTAACAGAAATCTCCTTAGAATATTTTTAAAGCAAATGTCACTATCTCAGAAATGTATTAGGTATTTAGAAGCTAAAATCTGGAAACAGTTTTTTCATGTCATTGGTAACAAATACGATATTCCTTTTCAAGAAAAATACCAAATCATACCTTAATGACAATGACTTGCCACCCTTTGCAATGTATGTAGCGTAGGTGTAATGTATGTAATGCATATAATGAGATAGTTATTGCTTGTTTATTTTCAAATGCATAGAGTAACTAATATGGGTAATTATTCACTTCATGTGGTTCATCAACTATATTTATTTTCTATTGCATCTTATGGTGTTGTTTGCACATTAAACCCTGCTCAAGTTTACATGACTTGTTAATATGATAATGGGCAACATATGTCGTAAGACATCATGTCCCTTTGGCATATTGTTAGTAACAATATGTCAATAAATTAAACTTGACTTAAAAAAAAACAAAAAATCTTTAGGGAACGTGATTACGCGTTGTTCGTGAGGGAACATAATGATAGTGATAGAACGCGATATGATCATGACGGAACATGATATGATTGACAAGATCACAAGGGAACACGGAAACATCGACAAGGACCGCGATGATTGCTAGTGAACACGAACATTATTTTCACTGGCATGCCTATGGAACCTCTAAGCAACATGATGATGACATATTTTTACGATCTTTCGCAAAAAATTGAGTTGACTCGCGAAGGTTCGTTCACTTGCAAAAATTTGCATTCCCTTGTGAAAGAACACATTCCCATTGGAAAGAACTCATTCCCTCGTGAGTAGATGTTCCCTCACCAAAAAATGTGTTCCCTCAATTGCAATGATGGCATTCCCTTTTCGCATTCCCTTGTGTTAACTATGCATTACCTCGAGATAATTTCACCAGAGAATGTGAAGATCATGAGGGAACGGATTTTTCGTGAGATAATGTGATGATCACAATAAAACATGTGAGGTAATACAAAAATATTGCGAGGGAAGGTGGAAACATCTCAAGAGAATGCCAAAACATCACGAAAGATTGCGATGATCGTGAGGGAACACGATAAAAATCATTTTTCTGACATGTCCTATTAGGGCCTCTGTAAAACAAAGAGCATATAAAAAGATAACATACATTCAGGTGCAGAGATACATTTATATTGTTCCAAATTACTTTCTCACATTGTGCGGTGGCATAGCTTCCAATCCCATAAAAACAGTGCAGTTTTGGGAGAAAGCATGAATCTTAATTGGCCAATTGATATTCCTGGACAAAAAAATAATTGAGATATTTGTGTATTTCATATCTTGTGATTGGTAGCTATTTGAAGATTGCGAACTTGTGAAATGACATATTGACGTCTATCATATACATGTACATATTGACATTTATCATATACATGTACTGCATGAAACAGACATTCTCATCTTACATGCAAAGTTAGCCTTGGGGTAGAGGACAATTGAGTGTATTGCAGCACTTCATATCTCATATAGCTGATGACTGATAGCCACTTTAACTAAAATTCCCTTTGACTATTTTGACACCCAATTGCTTGCACAGAGTTCAAGTAGTAAGATGAATAAATGCATCGAACTAGTCACAGTGAAAGATCTTTTAGAGAAATTACCATGTTCAAGAGCTTTGGCCAAAGCTATTCCAACATCTTAGAAAAAACTTTATAACTACCACTGTTCTGTACATCTTTTCTTTAGCCTTGCTTCTAGCAGTGCTGTCCAACTTACATGGGACTGCCAAACGTAAAAACCTCTTTTGTATTTGACTTGCCACAGAAGAAACTGACTTGAGAAATTGTGGTGAATGGCCCAGGCATTGCTAATTACAATATGTCTACATTGAGATTCGCTATGATATTGACGTACCCCTTAATGCCTTCAAGATCCTGATGATATTGGCAGGTGCAGTACATTAAATGTGTCATGCAGTGATGAAATTGTCTAAATTTTTTAAAGTGATTATTGAGTAATAACAGTGTTCAATGAGAAAACAGGTGAAATATGTCTAGTTGAAGTTCTACAGTGAAAAAGTGTGTGTGGCATTCCAAATTTGGGTGTACAGTAGCCTTCCTGATTTAGATTACAGAATTTAATGATTCACTTAGATGCTCCTAGTTTCAGCAATATATTGAACTGAACAACTGAAGATGTAAATTGCCCCAATATCTCAGATTTCCTGGTTTAAAGGTCAATCTTTGCAATCATAGAATATAATTCACACCTGTAGCTGGACATGGTTAATCAAATACATATCTGAGATGAAGATATATGAGATGCCGAGCATCAAAACCTCTAATGTATCCTTTTTCCTGGCATAGGCTATCAATGGGCTCACTTTCATAAAGCAGCACTATATGCCTTTAAGCTTAACATAAATTAACTCCATACGTTATCGACCTATGACCCTACTTATTATTCAATGGAAATTTTGGACAATTATATTTTAATTTTTTTCCTTTTTTTCAATTTTTTTTATGTAAGGGGGTGGGGGGTGTCCGGGCATCCTGGGCACCCCCCACCCCCTGGATCTGCCAATGCCTGTTTCAACCGGCTGTATATTTTGATGATAAACAACTATTCCATTATTTTCAATGGTCTTGAAAAGTGAAAATATTATACATAACAAGAGAGTCATAAGGAATATGCAAAATGTGCTAGACTTTTATTTTAGCTCTCATAAACAAGAACCTGACCATAATAGGGCCCATACATTAGAAATGTTTCATATTTTACATTGCTGTTCATATTAAGGTTTACATTAATTTGAGGTAATTTGTTTTACAAAGTTCTTGTTCCGTTTCAAGTGCCAAAACGGCAGTAAATGCCATCCACTCTTCCTTGTGGCTTGGGCTACTAAGCATTACATGTAGACGAACCAAGGTGTGTAAGTTCCTGGCTTGGCTGAAGAGAACTGAAAATAATAAGTTTATCTAAATAACAATTGCAATAGGAAAAGACTGCTGCATTTGTCATAAACATTTTGCCTACTTGTTTAGTGAAATCATCCCGACAGGCCATGCGAATCCTTTCAGCAGTTGCAGGAGAATCGAGACGTAATCCTCCGGTCAATCCGGATTCCTCACGGGCTGATTTAATTGCATCTTTGATTGCAAAAATACAGACGATCCCAGGAATAGAGGTGGCTCACCAATCACCTGAATCGCAACAAGTAAAACAAAATATATGAATAAGTTGTGCTTTAGGATTTGAGGCATTCTTTAGATATATATATAGATTTTATTGACATGTAAAATATCATAAGTGATACATATGTCATTCAGTTAAAAGATAACATGAAAGAGACATTAATGTAAATACAGAAAGCAATAAAATTTCAATAATCAAGGTTCCAGCCACCAAGTTAACTTATAATACGTGTTTAAAATCCACATACACAATAGAAAAAAATACAAGCCGCTAATAAAAACATTTCACTCTTAAAGTCCAAAACATGACAAGCACATCATAACTAATAAACTAATAAACTAAATTAATAACTGTGTGGATACAGGAGATGGTTTTCTCTACAAATCGGCTTGAAGGAGAAACTTTCCTAAACTAATTAATAACTCAGGTTCCTTGTTTGTCATTATTGCTGTAAACTTAGTTATATCATCTAGAGACAAGAAGTTGTTAATAAATTTAGTTGCATTCAAAAAAAGGTTAACACGGTGTTGCTCATTACCAGGACAGACAATCAAACAGTGAATTTCGTCTTCTACAAAGTTTAACGTACACTTTTCACATATTCTATTTGGAGCAGGAATTAGTGGTTTATGGTGTCGACCTGTTTCAATCTTCAGGCTATGTGAACTTGTCCTAAATCTAGCTATTTTAGTTAACACTTTGCGAATTTGTTGCAATTCAAGATAAGGTTCTATTCTACAATCAGTTTTAAATAGTTTATATGTCCTAAGTTTTGGTTGTTGTGAACTGTCATTTATTGCATTTATAAGTCGCTCATGTTCGGCTTCATAGAGTCTTAGTTTCACTGTGTTAGAGATATTATCAATGTCAAAGTTTCTGAGGTTACTAATATCAGAAGAGAAACATTGAACTCGATAGGAATGTCTCCAAATACTGGTATTTTGTAAGCCCCTGGGCCTTTGGTGTAGAGGTATCCAGTTGGGGACACACTCTGTTCTTCTAAAGTGAATAAACCATTATCCCGACAAAAGGAAAATGAAAAGGCCCATTACGCAAGCTTACACAATTCCCAATTGTGTATGACAAGATCATGTATTCGTAAACAACTTGGTATCATTAAGATGATGATTGATACCAGGTCCGGTTTACTTAATTTCAAGGGAAATAATACATACATTTGTTTAGTCTTTCACCAAATATCCTATTGCATGTGGCACTCAAACATCAGTCAATCAGTCATGTCATAAAATATAATTGCTATTCACGGTAATTGCCTATATGTATTATATATCGCACACAACTCGTCTTTGCACATCACATGGAAATAAACTGGCACTGTATTTTTGAATAATTTGAATAAAAACTTTAGTAATTTCAATTTAAAGATATCAGGAATCGTTAATATAATATCTATTATGTTTTTTGAAGAATGGTTCACTGTGAGCATCATATTTACTTTTTGAAATTAATCTTATTGCTTTATTTTGTGAGGTTAATAGACGGTTCGCACAATCGCCCCATCATAATATTCTGTAATCTATATGGGAATTTATCAAAGCAAAGTGAAGTATTCTCATAATTTTTACAGGCGGGTAATTCTTAACTTTTCCTAATATCCCTATTGACTTTGAGATCTTTCTAGATATTTTGTTCAGATGTGCGGGCCATTTTAGATTATTGTCAAGTAGAATGCCAAGGAAATCAAATTCTTGCACATATTCAATGGCTTGGCCATTTATTTCTAAGTGTGGAGGCTGGACTATTCTATTGTGTTAGTGGAATAACATACATTTAGTTTTAGGGACATTTAAGGACAATTTGTTTAAGTCTAGCCATTTACTGACGTTTGACAATTCTAATTTTATTTGGTTAGTTTCAATTGGGTTTCTAGTAGGAGTGAGAGACACAGAAAGTGTAGTATCATCAGCATAGCTGATTGTTTTAAAGAGATTTGATGATAATGACAGATCATTGATGTAAATGATAAATAAGAGGGGACCTAAAATTGAACCTTGTGGGAATCCTGTTGTTATGGGCAATTCATCAGACTGATATTTTTCTATTTCAACATATTGTTTTCGGTCATTAGATAATTTTTCATTAGTTATAAGCATTTTCTCTTAAGCCATAATACTGAAGTTTATATAAAAGAATGCTGTGATCTATGGTATCGAAGGCTTTAGATAAGTCAATAAAAATGTTCAGTAGTGTATTTCCTATATCTATAATTATGCGACTATTAATTCCAAAGCAGCTAGTTGAGTGGAGTGAAGTTCTCTAGCCATACTGGCTGTTATAATATAGTTCATTTGTTTTAAAGTGATGGTGGATCTGTTTGAATATAACCTTTTCAAAGATTTTAGAAAATGAATTTAGTAAGGAAATTGGCCTATAATTTGTAAGCAGGGTAGCATCATCCTTCTTAAATATAGGAGAAATTTTTGCAAGCTTAAGTTTAGAAGGAAATATACCAGTAGTTAAAGATTGATTAATTATAATGGTGAGTGGTTTACAGATTAAATCTTTGAGTTTTTTATCAATATTGTAGATATTTTATCATGTCTAAAGCTGACTTTGGATTTTAAACTGTTAATTATGTTCATAACTTCATTTTCCGTTACAGTGTTAAATCATATGAAATGATTTGAGGATTGTGTTAAGTATTGTTTGAAGTTTTCATCTGGAGGAGTTATTATCTAAGAAGCAAAGATCAGGTCCGACATTAACAAAAAACTTATTGAATTCATTAGCAATCTTTAATTTATCAGTAATTGTGTTTCCTTTTTTTTTATTTGCTCTGAAATGTTCTTTATTGGAGTCTTTCTATTTATTATTTCGTTTATTGTGACCACTGTATTTTTTATATCATTTTGAAAGTTTTTGAAGCTGTTGTGATATTAATTAATTTTGGCTGTGCGAATAGTTTTTTTCAAAATTTTATTGTATGTTTTTAAATCGATTTTTAGTTGTTCGTAGTTAGACGAGTCAAGTGGTACTTTCAGCAGCTTAAGATAAAGTTTATCCCTACTGTTGATGAAACTACAGTAGATGATTATTATACTGGTATTTTGGTTCACACGGAGATGGTACTCAAGACAGACAGACTCTTCAGCTACGTCTATAAAGCCTAGGTTCCCTAAAACAGGAAACATTCAAATAGTTACAATATAGCAATAGCAATGATTCATACATATATATATAATAAATGTTATGCAAATTATAATAAATAGCTCAATAAATAATCAATATACTGAAACAATAATGTATTACTATTATGGCTCTAAATAAACAACTAATTATTCAGTTATATTGCAGATTTTAGGCATTTACAGTCAAGTACCAAAGCATGGAAGTACTTACAACAATGTTGAAGTAATTGAACATAAATGACGCATATTAATGAGAATATAATATCAAAATAGAACTCACAATCTCTACCGAGATATGCCAAATACCAGATGTGCAGATTACACACTATACTGCTCTCTCAATTTCAGATATGTTGCAGAAAGACTTTAGTTTGAGGAGCTATACAAACATGAAATGCAGTAAGCAGATGTTGCTTCTAAAAGTGCTGGCTGCTGAATGATTTGAATGGCCTAACAGGAAATCATTCAACCATGCAGTGTGAAATACTGTGAGTTTGAAAATTGTGTGAAACACACAAAAAGTACACTGGCTGTCAAATTGAAGTGACACCAAGTGACAAAATAATGGAGATACCAACACAATTATGCTGTAGAGATTAGCATAGATCTAAATAGCCATTTAATATTGAATGATAATGAAATAAGTTTACTGGATGATTCTTTGTTTTAAATGACACTGCAAGGACTTTTGTACAAAATAACTGTAATGAGTCAGTGTCCATATCAAATGCAAAATAAATTTGCTTCCATATTATACGATTGTCAGTCATCCGAATGTTAACAGTGTGCACTCTTAAGTTTAATGAAGTGTCCAATTTGCTTGTGAAGACTCCTATCGAAATTCCCTGTATGAAATTGAAAGTTACACAATGTATCGACAAACAAGACAAGAGGTCCAATAGTGGTGGACTACTAGTGTATGTCTCTAATCATATTCCCTCAACCGTCAAACCAATAACCAAATACTCTGAAAATGTAGAATGTCTAACAATAGAGCTAAACTGCAATGGCCAAAAAATCCTGATAGTTTACACTTATAACGACTCTTCAGGAGATATGCGAAATAATAATGGATAAGTACAAACATGTATATATTCATAGGTGAATTTAACAAATATAATCACCGAACCAGTATGTTACAAATACAGTCAACCAACTTTAATTGATGTCATGCTTGTAAAAAATTGTAGGAAGTATTTAAAAGGTTTCTCTATAGACACAGGTATTAGAGATTTTCACACTCACATAGGTGGCATACTGAAAAAAAACATCTTCCTATTCCTCCCACAAAAGTAGTAATGTACCGTAAACTATCCAGTATAAACTATGAACAAGTTATTGCAGATGACAATACACATTCCTACATTATCTCTGACATAAATGAAATGAAAATAAAGCTTGAGAAAGCCAACTCAGAAAAATGACATAACTAGTAATAAAACCTAAGGCTTGGCGATAGATAGCAAGTGCATTAGGTCACTTTCGTCCATAAATTTGCTAGGCATAGAGACTGATAATAATCTAAACTTCAGTATCCACTTAGATGATGTATGTAATCAGACAAGTAAGCAAATCAATGCCTTAGAAAGAATGAAACATTATTTGGATAAACAATGTAAAAACATGCTATATAACAGCTATATAAGTAGCAACTTCAACTATTCTCCCCTTGTCTGGATGTTTATGGGCAAACTAAACTTACATTAACTCGAAAGTGTAAATAAAAGAGTTTTATGATTTGTTGAAAATCGAAATGAACTGCCATATGAAGAACTATGTAAAGAAGCAAAGAAATTAACAGTCAACCGAAGATGCATAAAATCAGTGGCAATACAAATGTAAAAAATAAAGAACAAGACGGCCCCTTCTTACCAGAAATCTTTCCCTGTAAGGGAAGACACTTATAATCTGAGAGCAAAGGACACTTTCAGTATCCCCCAGTTTAACACCATTAAATATGGCAAAAAAAGCTGAAAGTGCCATGGGTTGGAACGAAGTTGTGGCCGCATATCCCGAGTGCTTCAAATATGCTGTGATTGACTGGTTACATAATCAAAACATTAGAAATGATTATGTTTTATAAGCTATATCTCACACAAAATAGATGTTGTTGAAATGACTAGTCAAACTGCATTGATTTATCAAAGATCTGTTTGTGATAACTTTATAACAATACTGACTCAAAAAGTGTGGAACCTAAAAATGGAGTGCTATGCCTAAGTGTGTTGTATTTTATATAACTGTTAGTATTAGTTTGTCGTACAGATGCTTCTCCTTGGTTCATGTATTTTGTCTTGAACAATGTATTTGATTCCGTGCATTGAAACGACACTAAATAAGATGTGACTACTTCATTTACCCTAGGAGTAGTCTTTTACTTGCCTCAGCATGGAAAGTGAGACACCGAGTACAATGCATCACCAATTTAATGTCTCGTATGAGACATCCATCTGAGCTTGGCTCTGAGATGCAGCACAGAAAGACTACCCAGGCCAGGATTTGAACCCGATACTTCCAGCAGAGCTTCTGTGGCCAGGAGCTGTATCTAAGCATTCTATGAGTATGTAACAAAGTGCGTGGGCAATGATGTGATCTCCCAATGAAATAGTCTTGCAGTACAGCATATCAGTATTATTCTTTCTATTGTGCTTTATTTAATGAAGGATAAAGTATTTAACATTTGGATGCATTGTTAGCTGCAATTCCATACATTTTACCTCTCCAGAAATGTGATTATTCCATCTAAGTGCATATTCTAAATGACACATACAATGTGCAAATTGAATCTTTCGTTCACATAGCTATTCCCTTTATATATTTATGTAGGTCACGTGTATTGTAAGAGCTAAAACTATCAGAATCTTAACACATGCAGCAGTGCAATATTTACTCAGTCTGCATTGTGTGTCCGTTCGTCAGTCTGTGTATTCATTTCATTCTGGCTTTTTTTTTTCAAAATAGCGGAAACTAATCTTATATTGATCAGCTGTGATCAATAGACAATATCTGAAACATGAAATGAACATATTTATAATTTGATGAATTATACTTCTTTAATGGGGAATTTCACAGTTGTTGTTTTGTTATTATTACATCGTTTAATATTAAATTATTTTACAAACATTGCCAACTGTTTGAGCACAACCACAGAATAAATTACATTTTTATTTCATTTGTGCAAACTAGCCGCTTTGATCAAGATGTTTGCTTTTCAAATGATCAAGACCAAAATACAGTATCTATGTTAGTGTCTATATTTGTTATAGACATGCCCACTGCCCAGCTGGCCACAGCTTGTACTCCACATAGATATGTTGCAAGGATAGCATTTCAAAGGTGAGTACGGGATATTAATATTATCAATTCCAATTAAATGCATTTTTATTGAGATATTAGACAACGAATGGTTAATTGTGTGATAAAATACGGCAATATTCGAGGTACCAATTAACATGTTGAGAAGTTGATTACATGTGAAAGTAAACATAACAAACCGGAGTAATCAATATACGTGTATATATATTAATATTTAGGAAATCTATAATTGCTCAACAAGAGCTTTCATTAGGTCCAAATAAATTAGCCTAATTAATCACTTGTCGGAGTTAGTCTAAGTGGTATACATTAACTTATTATTGCAATAGCACTGTATTCATTTGTGTAAAATAAATATGTGTTGCAGTTTTTGTAACCTAAATTTTTTCTATTTCTCAATTTTACAATTGCATTCATATATGTGCAAAATCTCATTTAACCGATGTTTAGCTTGTGTCAGGGGGAATTTTTGTATCAATTAATACAAGTTGTAGTTATGATAAATAACAATTCTGCGTATTGGGTGCAGGACAAACTCGTTAGCTATATTCAAGTCATTTAAATGTTCAATCGGTGAATATATAATGCAGAAAACATGCAATCCAATTATATTCGAATCAAGTCCATTATGTATACACATTGCTTAGATCCAAGTGCATCAAGATAAATTGGCAAATAAATGATATACACAATAAATAATCAACATAATGCAAATCTTGTAACGTTTAGATATGGCCACAATAAATAGACAAATAACTCCCAAATTCATTGCTCTTGTCAGGCCAACATCCAAGTTTAAACCATATAGTAATAGACCACTCCACATAATATCAGGGTAATATTTGCAATAAACAATATTTAAATAATACTAGAAGTTTTTTGAGTTATGGTTTGAATTATGCCAATCAAAACATTTATGCGAGCAGAGATTGGATGCTGAATTGTAACTAGATCTAATACAAGAAATGCAATAATTTAATAATCTAATAAAGAGAATAAAAACATATTAAACTCACCAAATTGAGTAATAAATTGTAAAGAGCTCCTAGCTTGGAATGCCAGGTGCAAGTATACACTTCCTCTAAGCAGAAAACGTGTGAACAACACAAACTGTCTACATTGTCTACACTTTGACACTTGAAATAACGAGAGTTACATAAAATAAAACAGTTCTTGGGCTTCACCAGTTGAATGTATTTACATTAATTCTGTACAGTACAATTTGTAACATTCGTAACACTGCGTGTACTAATAAAGAGAAAAATCAAAAGTTTGCAATTTAACATCATCAATTCATAAATTAAGGAGAGTCTACTATTTCAGGTAATATAGTCAATTTTCAAATTTAAGAAAAGATGGGTGAAAATGGTGATTCCATTTCCTAACGCATAATGTTGTCCTGTTTTATTTTGTCTTGTTCTGCCTTAAGTTACCTTATCTTGACTGTCTTGTACTGTCTTAATTATCATGTCTTATTTTTTTCTGGGTGGGTAATGTATTGTCATGATTAACCAGCCATTATTTGTTACTTTAGGTACCTCTACCCCTTTAGAAGACATCATGAGTGGTAATGCAGGAAGCAAAGAATAGTAAGCAGGATACTTACCAAGTTTGCTTAAAATTATGTGTAATTACTGTAATGATTTTAATGAAATCATGAAGTCGTGATCATTCTGTTCGGCATTAAATTGAATGCGCATGATTATAGTTCTCTGTTTTGTCATATCATGTGCATGTTTATGTTATAATTCTAGCTATTGAGATTGGTATTCTTTTGTTTTTCTTTATGATTCAAGCTTTGACCCATTCCAAGTTTTCGAGGTGAGAAAATCTGTTGTTACATTACAATTTATTATATATTTGCCTGGGGGGGGGGGGGGGGATGATCAATGCATTCACCCCCCCCCCTCCCTAAATTGAAAAATGAAAATATTTTTTTTCTACACACTTTTGTTTTTGGAATTTGTGTGCTTTGTTAAGCAGTGTAACACTTCATATCACACATCAGTACAAGTTAATCGGTAAAAATAGTTTGGTATCAATTATTAACCGCCACCACATGTACGTGCGAGAAAAGGCATGGTGCAACAGATAAAGTAGCCCTGTCAAGAGAAATCGATGTCCCTGCTTGTGATCCTTTTCAAAACTAATTTTATGCTCTTAATATTTGTCCTAGGTGGATCAGAAACCATGTTACCAGTTAAAAGTGACCATTCTAAGAGGCAGAAATATCGTTGAAGCTGCTAAAATCTTTGGTAGGTAGTTGCTCGAAAGGGCCACATTAAAACTCAGAGACGATAACATCATGATTGGCTCACATGATCTGAAATATTAACCCATCATTTACCAGTTTTCTGTCTTTGTAAAAAGAAGTGCTAAAGGAATAAAAAAATTCTTTTTCAGTAAACTTAGATTTTGATAATATACCATTCTGCTAAATGAATCGGTTTTGATGTGTTGATTTATATGAAAATAATGTAATAATGTTTGGTTCTTTGCAACTAACCAGTAGTAGAGATGGGATGGCTTGTCAATCTCTCAATACTACTGAAACTTAGCTTAGATGACCAGCTGCCACAGGCAGACATAATAATGAGATGATTAAGCTTGGAGTTTACACCATTTTGCAAATTACCCCATGAGTGGGGTCTTTTACTGGCTCAGCATAGATGCTAGTACAAAACAAACAAAAATGTATGTTTGTTATATATGTTTGGCCAAATGGTAGCCTTGTTTGTTTAGTTGAAACTGCTGTAAGCCAGACTCACAGCTGCCCAACTATTCATGAATCTTTGCTGACCTTGACTACTATTGTTTATACACAATATTTGATTTATCATTTCAGTGGATAACCCTGACCCTTACGTTAAACTCAAATTATCGTCGACATTAAGTCCGAACATCAAGTTTTCAGCGAAACCACAAACAACCAACAATGAAGACAGTCAAGACTGGAATTACAGTTGCTCGTTCCTCCTTGATTTACAAAAAAATAATATCCTGAGTATGATTTTAAGTTTAATTGTATCAGAATAATAACTTACATTTATTCATTTTATATTTTTAAAAATTATGAATTTAATACATTCTGCAAAGCTTCAAAGTAAAAAGTAAAAATGCACAATATATAAGCACAGTACATAACGTAGCAATATTTACAACTGACAAACTATACACAATTTATTGAATGCCTCATATCAAGTAGTCTTTTCTTTGTTCTGTTTTTAGACATAGAATTATACGATGAAGGTGTTGGGACGGACAAGATCTTAGGTCTCGCAGTTTTTGACTTAAAGAAACTGGAGCAAAATAAATTGACATCCAAGACATTCACACTAGAATGCAAAGGAGATCAGGTGAGATTTGATTTTTAAGATTTGATATGTTTATCGCAATAAACTGCAGTTTACAATTCAGATATACTAATAAGAAATAGAATTCAAATTAAGTATAAATATGGTAGATGATATCCTTTGTCAATCTTAGATGAATTTTTTATCGCTTATGTTTATTTCCTAATACTTTAAGTTATTTTCTTCATATGCATACACATTTTAAAGGATCAAAATGTGTTCATGTGAATGTTAATATGTAGTCAGATCAAAATTAATTTAAATTAAGTGAAAGAAAAGTTTGTTTTGACATGATCTGTCATTTCCCATGACCTCCAGTTGACATGTTGTATCAGCCCAAGGTTGACACAACATTGCACTATTGGCACAATCGGCCAAATCGTTCTTGACAAAATGCCAAATCGGCTGGGCATTGCTCTACTTTAATCTGACCTGGGTAATGACATAATCTAAGATAGCATGAGATTGCATGCCAGATTAGGTCAACATCATTCAAATGTTGGCCATTGTTTGGATTATGTTGTGTCGATGACATGTTGATGTCATGCCGTGTTAATGCCATGTCGATGTCGTGTCCATGTCGTGTCCATGTCGTGTCCATGTCATGTCAATGTTGCGTCGATTTCGTGTCGATGTCGTGCCACTGTGGTGCCACTGTCGTGTCAATGGTGTGCCAATGTCGTGCCAATGTCGTGCCAATGTTGTGCCAATCTAGAATGTTATCTGTAATGACGATGTCACATATTATGTTTGTATGAAGGTTTTGTTACCTGAGACCTTCCCGCAGAGCTGCCCACATATATCCATTTGTTCATTTAATCTTAAGCAAAATATATCTTCTTTTTTCAGGGACCAGCAGAGGTTGATTTTGAATTCTTGCTGGAGGAAGAGTAAGTTTTGAAAATATTCAAACTCTCATTTTTATTATCTAACCAAGATTTGTGTATTTTCTTCTTCTTTTTTTTTTCTTTGTTGCCATTTTCAGCCAAAAACCGGACCTACGATTCAGCATGTGCCTTTGTGATGAAGAAAAAGAATTTTTGGAGAAAAGACAACATCACATTTTTGAGAGTCTGAAAACTCTCTTTGGAGACAAAGCTGTCAAAAGCATCCATGACGTAGGTCTGCTTGTCAATTTACAGCATTCGTTTATTTAGTATTGTTATGTAGTAACCTAAACCCGACTGACCAGCTGAACCAAAGGGAATTTCCCACCAAAAGTACACGAGGTAAAATAATGCGCTACTTTTTGTCGACAGAGGGAGCTATCATGACATAGGCATACAATGAGATCATTGAGTGCATTTGATGACATCAAATTTAGATGACATCATTAAATGATTGTCACAGTTACTGATAGCTCCCCCTATTGGTACAATAGTTCCTTATTATACTCGATAACTTTATCGCATTGAGTGAAAGAAAAAAAGTTAGTTCTAAGCTAAAAAAAAAAAAAAAAAGTGTATCAGTAAAACTGTTTATAAGAAATTTACCAGTTTTGAGTAAGTCAATTTCATCGTCATAGACAAGCAATTCACAGTAATTTTTTGTAGTTGTTTTTTGATAAAACTGTCATTTGGTTCAGGTAGATGTCAGCTTCTTATACCTTCAGGTATTGGTAAGCAAATTATGGACTCTTAGAAAGAAATGTAAATTCTCCAAATGGATTAGCCAGAGTCAGCATCCAATATACTTCGGTTTAACTTCAACTTTTGTGAGATGTACCAATATTACTTATCTTGCAGGTACCAGGGGTGGGCATTGTCCACAGTGGAGGGGGTTTCCGGAGCATGGTAGCTACCTGTGGGGTTCTTCAAGGACTCCACGAAGCAGGACTTCTAGATGTCATCTCCTATATGACCTGTCTCTCTGGATCCACTTGGTAAGTGTCTTAAAATAGCAGAGTGGAATCACTTCATCAAGGTCACTTCCCAATAACATCACGGCCATTGATGGTCTAATAAATCAGATCATAGGTATTGTAGAGACAATTATGTTATAATTATGTTGTGTGTTTTCAACAGAACCTCGCCCTTAAAACCGCACTTGGTGAAACGTGTATTTATTGGTCTGTGGTTTCAATAATGAAGAGAATATTATGATTGGTCGCATATTAAGAATTAGCTCGAAGGTACCCTTAAAGCTGAACATTTATGAAGCACCTCTTCATTTTGTCTTTCAAGTCTATGCCTTATCAACCTTTTCTGGCTAGTCCCCCAGTTCCTTCATCCCATTCTTCATTCAATGTTCTGTGAAAGTTAATTTATATAATTCCTTTTCATTACTCTATTGAGGTACATGTCTCATTTATACGCGCACCCTGATTGGCCAGACCATTCCCCACGTGACCTGTTAAAGGATTTCCGAGCGGAAGTGACGTCTTCATTCACGAATCGTCTGCTGCGAACTGACGTTATGTACAAAAATGTCAAAGCAATGAAGAGAAAAAAGACAGCGGGCCAGGATGTCAGTTTTACAGATTTCTTTGGTTATCTCATTGGGAAAACATTACAGCCTAATGTAAGTTAAAGCAATATCAATCCGTACAGCAAGTATATCAATAAAAGCAACTGTTGAAGTTGGTATTCACCAAAAGTGACTCTAACTTTTTTAAACCATATTAAATACGACTTACCTGTTCAATTCCAATATTTAATCAATAAAACTTTTCATGCTGTTCAGTCGTGACCATATTATGTTTGTTGTCTCCCAGCAAATACAATTTGTTTAGAATATTTTATGGAAATTTATTTTTGAGATGATACATGTTATCTTTTAAAATTAGAAACTTGATGCCAAGCTTACTGACCAGGCTACCTTGCTTAAAAGTGGGAAAGTTCCCATGCCAATTTTTACCGCTTGTACAGTCAAGAATGATGTTATAGCCAGCAAATTCAATGGTAGGTAGGAACTATTATTCCTGCTATGATAACATTATAATTAAAGTCAATTACAACACCAGTCACCCTTTTGCATAACCATGATATTATGGTGAATTTTGTTTCTTTTCTACTCCATTTCAGAATGGGTTGAGTGCACAGCATTTGAAGTAGCCCTGGCAAAATACGGCATTGCGATGAAAACTGAGCATTTTGGCAGCAAGTTCTTTATGGGAAGATTGGTCAAGCAGTACCCTGAGCCTCCTCTCCATTTCTTTCAAGGTAACCCAAAGTACAAACAATATATTTCATTGTTGTGGTGACTTCAAGGGTTATGTTAAGCAAAGCATTTATAAATGTGCTTGCTTTTCTCATAGATGGCTCACATCAAATCTATTCACAAAATAACAAATATAAATGCACCTAATAGATATGAATAATGAGATAAGTGATGCTATTTTGTCCAGGAGGAGAAATTAAAAGATGTGCATCTGTTGTAAAACACTAACCACAATTATTGTACATTGTTAAGCAAGGTATGTATAATTTCCATATTATGTCTTCTCATTGCAGGCATATGGGGGAGTGTATGGTCAATCACTTTACAAAGTCTTGTGAATGTATTCACAAAATTTGGTATTTGTTGTTGCAAAAACAGAAGTCTACAAGACAGCATTGTTCCAGCCAACACCTATGCAGAGAGTGTTCTCATTGGTAAATGTTGATTTCTTACTATTCAACACGGATATGCATTTTACCCATTTTACTAAAGGCCCTTTCACACATAGCCGGATCAGACGCCGGAGCGTCCCGGAGGACAACTCCAGAATACTCCCGCATACTCCGGGGAAAGCCGTGTAGACATCGTGTTCATGTCTGGGATTGTCCGGCATTGTCCGTCATTGTCCGGGGTGCTCCTGGACCACCTTGGGACTCCGGGGGAAAAAATTAAACATGTTTAATTTTTCATGCCGGAGTTCCCGGAGTAATTTAATCCGTGTAGATCCGTGTAGATCCGTGTAGATCCGTATAGACTCCCAATATACTCCGCCGATCTCCGGGAATCTCCGTATTGACTCCGGCATATCTCCGGCTACATCCGGGCATGAATATTTCGCCGCCATTAATGCCGGAGAGTACAAGGAGCAACACGGTTCCACACAAATGAACACGGTGTAAAGACCGGTGATATCCGCGAAGGCACCGTGAAAATCCGGTTCACTCCGCACTCTAAACGGGACAGTCGTGTTAGCTCCTTGTTGAGACCGTATTGACATCGTGTACACATCGCCAAACATTTATTTTTTGTTGACATTTAACAGCTCTTTGATCCCGGAACCCCCCGGAGGTAATAAAATGTTACTCCGGGACGCTCCGGCGTCTGATCCGGCTATGTGTGAAAGGGCCTTAAGCAGAAATTTAATCAGAAGAAAGTTAATCATCTCTTTTGTCAATATATGATTTACATTTCAGGAATATCTTTGGATGATCCCATAATTGCTTATTGGTGGTCATATAGTAGAATAACAGCGTGGTCACTGAAACAATTTTTCGTAATAGTGCATACATGTTTCATATGATTTCATAATCTTGTGTTTGTATCTCAATATACTTTTTATGCAGCAAAGAAACTAAGAGCGGACCTACATGAGCGAGATTATGAACTTCCTGTGGATGAAGATGTGGTGATGTTGAACGCAAAAAATGATGACGTCAGCAATGATTCTGATGAGGGTGATAACACCCCTGCTTGGTACCAGCACTTGCATTACAGGTTGGTTATATTTTGTAGCGCTCATTGTCAAATTAAGACAGAAAATCATCAAAGTATATCAGAATATGTTTTTGTATCTGAATCAGATCTATAGATATTCCTTAGAACAACAGTTCTCTGTAATTGCATGGACATATTTAATGATTATGAAATGACCTTGCACAGCAAATTGCTAGGTTCTACATCATCATTTTGTGTGGAATTCTTTGTCAGACCTACATTTAAATTAAGCCGCCCTTGTGAGGTTCCCCCTTTCGATTTTGCAATAGCGGCCCTGAAGGCATTTACATAAATTTCGCTGTTCAAAATTATCTCTTCTCCAACTGATTTGAAGTGCGCAACAGAATGCCTTGAACAAATTCAAAGATCCAGAACCGACTCCAAAATCCAAGAGAGCAAACCAAGTGAGTCCTCAGAAGGAAGAGCAGAAAGAAGAGGGGAAAGAAGAAGATGCTGAAGAGCAGAAGCAGGATGAGGAGGAGGAGGCTGACCCAATGACCTTCTTGGATGAGGTATGTCAAACTATGTCTAGCTCACACATGCAAACTAATGAACAGGTGTCATATGCAATTGTCAGTGAAAAGAATTCTGTGGTATGTACGTTCAGGATTATTTATCAAATTTCTCATGAGAATTCAAGATGAAACTGGTATCACCTGTCGGCAATTATATTTCATACACAATTACTGTCAAGGTCCCACTTTCACTTCACTGTTTTTCAGATTGTGAAACTTGTGGGTAAAGACGGCATTGTAGGCAACAAAATTGGCAGGGCTGCCACAGTATTCAACTATCTATATGGACTTGATTTGAAGAAAGGTTATCCAGTTTCACCTTTCACCCATTTCAGTGAGTAATCATGCATGCAGTTGATTTATAATATCCGTGTGATTTCAGTTACCAAAAAAAAAAAAAAAAAGTATAACATTTTGAAGCAACTTCAGTTACGTTGTTTTGTTCTAATGCACTTTCTATTGGAAATGTTTTTGGAAGTTTATTCCAGTTCTGACATCCTTTTTTGTTTATATATTTTGTGGAATGTTTTATTCTTAGAATCTAGATTGTCTATATATATTGGTTTGAGTGGTGGACTGTTTTGATAATATTTAGATCGCTTATTTAATATCTTATATCACACCTGAGCCAACTATACCAACAACCTCACCAACATCTTAGTGCAACTTTATTAAGTCTTGATTCTTTGATAACTTTCGGAAAGGTTCCAAGAAGAATGCCAAAAACCCTTATCCTAACCAGGATGTTACCATGGATACTGAGCAGGAGTCCATGTGCGTTGTGGATGCAGGGGTTTCTTTCAAACTTCCCTTTCCACCTCTCTTAAGGCCTCAAAGAAACGTGGATGTTTTCCTGTCATTTGACTATTCATTCAGAAGCAAAGAATATTCTCCAATTTTTAAGGTATCTTTTTAAATACACGTAGTTTTTCCTTATTAACATGGTTATGTAGTTTTTCTTAACCCATGTAATTTTAGTATTATTAGTGATAAACCTTGCCTCTAAATCATCCGCCAGTAAAATGTGTGTACTTGACTCTAGTATCTACACTTAGCATCATGGTTATCAAATTAAACGTTACATATTCCTTCGAGGAACATTTAGTTTTCCACTTTCAGGGAAATCTGCTATATTTTTATTCTATCAAATCAAATGTTTGCTTTGTTGCAGGAACTAAAATCTGTTGAGGCATGGGCTAAGGCCAACAATGTTCCCTTTCCTAAAATCGACGACAGTATTTGCGACAAAGAAGGGATGAAAGAGGTCTATATTTTCCAGAACTCTGATGACCCCCTTTGCCCGGTGGTCCTGCATTTTCCTCTTGTGAATTTGTCTTTCAAGGACTTCAAGAAACCTGGTTAATGTTTCAGTTTTGTCTGTAACTATCACTCATCTCATCTCTCATTTCATTGTCGCCCCCATAAGCGCAAGCCTTGCTAGCTTGAGGGTTCTCCATCATAATTGCATCTTCTCATATCATTAATATAGTTTGACAGAGGCAGATGTAATGATGAACACCTTCCACGTTGATGTCAGATTTGCTGCATGCATATTGTAATCATGTCATTCCCAAATCGCAGTGCTGAACCAGGGGATATTTGGAGAGAAAAAAACCCCTCATAAGTAATATAATGGCCCAAGTAAAAAATACAGCTCCTATGCTCAAAATTTCAATGTCTATCCGATATTTTTCTAACCAGGCTCATGCAGAAGAGGCAATCTCCTCCTCAGAGATTTTAGTTGACTAAGTATATAGAAAAATATATTTCGGGAATGCATTGTATTGTAGGATGAAGGATCTATGGAGCGTGGTCTAGTTATGGTTTAGAACTGGTTGTTTTTAACCATAGAAGTAAAAGATGAGCTATCACCGAATAGTTCGTGCTAAACCTAAACTAAAAGTGCTAGATTTAGAAGTTAGTAAGAGTACCACATAATCCAATACTATCTATTTATTACTATCATTTTATAAATTGTCAGTGTCGATTTAGAAACATTTATGGCGCTCTAGTATCATGCGTTTATATCAAATGCTGTGATGATTGTCATTTGCGAACTCACTCCACGTCATCATGATGCACGAATGAAATAAATAATAGCAGTGTATAGATCTATAATATATATTTTTTCATTTGTATATATGTCGTTCACCAATTTATTACCTTTTATCACTTTATTTCATATTGTACAGGTATTTATAAGAACAATGCCAATGGACTTCGCTCACCACCCTGTGAATAGTTAGGCCTAATCTGTAAATTTTCATGTTGTTTGTTTTTATTAATCTGTGGCAAATAAAATAAAATTGAAATAAATACCATGACACAGATACAATATATACATGAAACACTCTCCAACCGTGGTAGACAATAATTTGCCAGATAGCAAACATATTTAATGAATATATGTGTAGATACCATTTTCCCAGATTACATTGTGGTATTTTCATAAGAGTTAATTTCATAGTAACTCTACTAAATTAATAAGCTAAACTGTTAAAAAAATGTCTTAACAGGCGTGGTTTGTTGTGACTTTTTCCCCAATAACAATTCAGATGGTTAATAACGAAGTTACTAATGTTGCAAAACTTCCTCAACAGGTGTCATGAGAGAGACAAAAGCAGAGAGAGAATTTGGAAACTTCGAAGTGTGCGATGATGGAGAAAATCACATGTTGAACCTGACTTACGACGAAAAAGACTTCGACCGACTAATCGCTTTGATGGAGTACAACGTTCTAAACAACAGTCACATGATCAAGGATGCCATAATGAAAAGAATAGAAATGAAGAAACAACAAAGAAAATCCAAGATGGCTGTCTATGAAAAGGCCATTAGAAATATGGCCAACGAGGTGAGCATTCTCGCTTTGGCTGTATCTCTTGTGTGCCTCTGTCTCTTAGTCTCAATGGTATTGGTCTGAAGCTGACTCAGTTTATAGACCAGCTGCCAGGGTTATAGTTAAGATAAGATAGTGAAGCTTGGAGTCTTTATGTCATGCTACACGTTTGCATCATATGTCTATTTGCATTCTTGATTAAGAGCATTGAATATTTGAAATGGTGCTATATTTTGAAGAGGATATACAGACATTGTGAGACATAATACATGCTTAATTATGTACCTATTCATATTATACAGGATGTATTCCAAACAAAACTCTGCGAGACTCTTCATTTGGAATCAATTCAGAAAATTCCATCGTCAAAGAAAACCGTGGTGGAAAGATTCATGACTCTTGTCCATGGAAACGAAGATCATTGAACACCATGTCTAATTTGCATATTATATATCATAACATTATGTCTAATTTGCATATTATATACAAAAGGAACCACATAAGAAAAAACGATACATTCATTTTTGTCTATCATTTATAAGACAATTCAAAATTTTTGGAAATGGAATATGCAGTGTTTATAATGAACATGCTGTCAGTTCTATGTGTCTTAGGGCTATCCTCCAGGTCTGTTGTGACCATGTTTTTTGTGTGGGTTTTCTGTATTATTATGTTCTATATATGTTTATCTGTCACATTTCAGACAAATTAACTGTCTTGAGTCTTGTTAAAAAATATTCATTTACACATCTGTAAAACGACTGATTTTGTCACATCTATAAAAGAATTGAAATAAAATTGGTTGTATTTCATTGAAATAAATATTCAGCTGGATTAATAATATCTTATCTTTGCTGACTATAATTAAGGGTTCAAATAAAGATTACTTGACCAAATGTTTTCCTTAAGATGTGCAAAAACCTGTACCTTGTAGCCTATCGGGAAAACCTAATTTGCCATGTGTCAAAGTATAATTCTGTCGAACATGTCATTATGAAGTAAAACTCATAGTTGGTGACGCAGATTATATTCTGAAAATGTGGCATGCCAAAGAATCCTCTTTTTTTTTAACTTAAAATGTTTGGTAAATTGTTGAAGACAAACTATATATTTTCTGAGGGTATGCTGCTGCGGCAGCCTATGTTTCATGGTCAGACATATCTCACAATGCATGTGTATGCCTGTCAGAAAATGCAAATGCCGGTGTCTGCAGGGCCAAGGACAGTGCTGTGACAATTTATTCAGAATTTGAATGGTCTCATTGCATAAAAGACCTTTTGATGGGGTACGTGTTTCTCATAGAATATTAATTATGCACAGTGAGGCTGAATAAACCGTGAGGCTGAATAAACTTCGGGGCTAAACAAATTTAACAAAAATTCTGCCAACACAGCTTGTTAGTACATTTCCGTAATTTTGATGAAAAAAAAAGTTTATAATAATTATGAAATATTTGACTTTAAAATTGTTGATTAATTACACCCAATATACCTCTATGATAACCGGGTTTTGGAAATTGAAACTAAATGCTTGCTACACAAAATGGCAATATATATATATTCCCAGACAATCCTTATAAAACACAGTTATGAAGAATCTATCAAGGAAATAATGAGAGATGATAAAATAGATCTGCATTCAATTTCATTGTATGGTTGATCTGTAAAATCTAGTATTTAGATGAATCAGCATCAATACATTAAAAGAAAGCATTTTATTATTGCTGATTTTATCATGAAGTGGGTCTTTATGAATGCAGTTGTGTGGCCAAACGTGGATATTTCATTCCTTGACCTTGACCTTCCATGAATTGTAGACATGGATTAACTAGTGCTCACTGATTGAAGTTTCTTAATATTGTTTGGCACAGAATATTCATAAATGAATTTAACACGGAGCGAGTCAGTTTGTCCGTGTGACACACATTCAGTTGCTATATACAGGTATTTTTCAAGAAAACTAGGTATCATTTTGTCATTGGAATCTCTACTTTTAGCTTTTTTTCACAAAATGATATAATATATATATGTAAATTTTAATGCTAATTTACTATAACTATATCTTGTAAAGGACTATTTAGCAGCATTGAGTGCTGAATAGTGTAGTAAATCAATCAACAGTAAATTGATTATTGACCAATGATTCTTGGCCAAACAATATTAAAAATATTTTCTTGGAGCTGACACTTTTAATCCATGTCCATAATTTATGCGATGTCAAAGGAATATATGTCCACCTGTGGCTACTAATAGCATTTCTGAGGTCTCATTTTATGAAAAAATAAGCAAAATTATTGAAAAAGTTTGGCTGTTTGGAAGAAAATGGGGCTAAGCTATCTGAGCAATATATTTTTGTCACTCTTAATAATAGAAATCAACTTTAAAATGTTATTCGATATGGAATAAGCCTATTACATGGTGTGATAAACCAAAATATCTATTTCCTCATACCTCATTATTGTCTTGATATATTTCTTTACAACTGTTTCACAATGATTATATTGAGTTAAGCGGCTATTAGTGCAAAACAGATGCCAGATAACGTGACACATTTTTAATGGCGATAGTGCAAGCTTCATTTTACGGGACGCCATTTTCGGAGACGGTAATTCTATAATAAAGTCAAATATCTCAAAATGTTCCCACACAATTTTTTACTTTTCCATTAATAATGAAGATGAGACCATATTTTTTTGCCAGAATTTTTGCTCAATTTTTTTTTTTACCCTTAAGTTTATTGTGCTGGCCTTTATTTTTTAAATGGTCAGCAATACAAGACATATAATTCTGAGAAAAATTAATTACATTTAATTGCACTACCTGCATGGCTGATTCTAATAAGCATAATCGGAGTTGTCACTGCGCATGTGCGCCGTGACGGTTCAATGCATGCCAGTAGGTAAAGATTGGAACTGGTAAGTGATTTGACATCCCCTAGATGTTGCTTCACATTGAAATTCGCGATGACATTGTGATTTGGCTACAAATACAACTATATGTCTATGACTACAATAATCAATATGTAATAAGACTGTTTTAGTCCTAGGGTTTCAGTGTTGTTTACAACTGTCATATTGTATCATTTAGTTTTATACACACGTTTGAGTTTACACCTTTATAAAACCCAACTGCTGGTGAGCAGATATCATATCATATATATATATATATATATATATATACATAATGTATATATATAATCTTTAATCACACACATAAATGGTGTACTTGATATGATACAATGTAGAAAACGAAAAATCAATTATTATTTACATAGCATATAGTTGATTTAAATAGAAGAGTCTCTCATCTCATTATGAGAAATAAATGAAAAAGAATTGTTTCTCAAATCTTCAATCGCTTGAATCGTCACAAGGTCACTTTCGCTGCATTTGTAATATGACACTTTAGATGACAAATTTAACATGTCACTCTTTGAAATTCCAGTATTTTTCTGTATGTGGCTTAAGTTGCTGGAAATGATTGTGTTGGCACAGTTTATGCCATTTTGAGCCACATATCTAATTATGGCATTGTCTGAGTTCATCATTGACTTTAATAATGAGAGAAACCTCTTTGAAAACAGATCCCATGAATGGGGGCAGTCCATAAGAGTAGGAAGAAATCTCACATGCGTTTGATATGGGACTCCAAGAAGCTTTCTCACACTCACATGCTTGTCAGGAAATTCCCAAGCATGACATCCATAGAAGTGACTGCACCGGGATAGAAAAACGTTCCTAGTCCGAGCAAGGGGTGCATTTCGCAGAATTCGGCACTTTGAGTTGACGCATCCTATCATGTCGGCTCTTTTCTGTTCAATCTCCTTGGCTTCACTGAGGTCACTTTAAAAGTAATTCCCAAGATGCCTAATGTTTAATACAGTATCTGCTTTGTATCCATTTAGATACATCTCAGGAAAAACTATCCTTTTATTTCTGGAGAAGAACACACAAGCAGTTTTGGATGGGTTGTATAAAACCCTATATTCTGATGCATAGGCTTCACATGTATGCAACATATTTTGTATTCCTTTTGCACTAGGGCAGATAACGAGTCAAGTCGTCTGCATATCCAACACAGCCAACAAAATATTCACCCAGCCAACACCCAGTGCCTTCACTTTTTAGTCTATTCAGTAATTCATCCATATATATACAAAAAAGTACTGGCGAGGAAATACTTCCCTGCCTTATGGCAATTGTGGATTGAAAATAATCCGATCTGACTCCTCTCCATACTGTCTGAGTGGTTTGTCTCTGATATAAATCCCAGAGTTCACGAATGTCTAAAGCTGATACTTTGCGGTCGATTAGCAATGAAAAGAGCTTGGTCATGTTGAACACGATCAAAAGCCTTTGTGGCGTCGATAAACAAGACAAGACCTGAATTATTCTCCTAGTAGTGCTTAATAGTTTCCTTTAGCACCTGAGGGTTTATCATCATTTCTAAACAGGAAGACCTTGTCAATAACTTTCCCATCACATGATGTAAGGGCAATTCCCCTGTAGTTGCCGTCATCAGTCAGATTTCCTTTGTTGCTTTTTGGGATGGAATATATAGAATGGATGTGACCAACATGGACAATTCTTCACTCAAGCTGTCTTTAGCATATATAAGATGATTAGAAAATAACTCATTTCTGCCATCATTCTTATCTAATTTCAGTGTATTTATGGCCTTTCCAATCTAATCTGCTTTAACAACAGCACCATTGTATGCCTGACAGTTCATTTTAATGTCAATTTTTCGGTGTATGTAATCAAGTCTCTGGATCTGATGGCACACTATTGTATAGGTTTTTATATTTCTCTCCAAATATCCTTGCAGGCTTGATTTTCTTCAGCTCTTTAAAGAAGGCTCTGTTCCTGTTTTCAACAATGCACTCACCATTTCTTGGTATTTTAAATCCTGCTGTTTTCGTTTGCAACGTCTTACTGCAAATCCGTACTGTTATTTGCTATTGCACATATTCTCAGAAAATGACTCCATGCTGGGGTTTACCAGCCTGTTTCCAAACCTTGTACCACCAAATACTGTCATCTTGAAATGGTTTTACTTCAGGCATCAGCTTTTGCTGGTTTTTTTTTAATTCTGGGAAATGCATTGTCAGCCTCTATACAGCTGTTAACAATATGTTCACACCATTCATTGATCTCAACCAAGTGGTCTATATCCCTGCATTTAAGATTTGTGCATGTCTTCACATCGAGGAATTCGGTATTTTAATTTATACCTCGCCGATTACTTGCAAAATGCAGTCATGCCCGGCTCAATGCAATGTTGCTGCATCCAATTACCTGAAGCACTAATAACAAAAACCCACTGTTTATAACCATTTTATATGCTTCTTTATTATGCATTTCATTCGTGGTGTAACTTTTACATATGATGAAATGTTCATAGAAAACGGATTGAAGTGTCTGCATATTAATGTACATGATATTGTAAATCAATGATAATTGGTAATGTAATTTGTCAATAAATAACAATACTATGAATTAAAATAATACTTAATACTTGTTGCTATTACCGAATTTATTAGAGATAAAATCAGTAAATGTCTTCAAACCAATCAATTCTGTTAAGTTTACTAAATTTCAGTTAAACTCCTGGAGGTAATGTAGGCTCTCCTGAAAAGTTATAAACACAATTTCCATAAAATAATTCATATGAAGCAGACTTTTACAAGCTAACAATTATTTTCGCTTTAACTAGTTGGCTGGCATGGCGCCTGCATCCTTGCTCAGCATGGACAGATAGGGGATAATAAAGTTTTCAACAAAATATTTAGCAGCCTCAGTTAGCATCTGGTAATTACCCTCAACAAAATGAATACGTTCCAGATAATTACCATGAAAACTATAAACAAATAAATCACAGCATCTCCCTCCTGTTACTCCCACTTGCAGCTGAACTTGTTAAAAATAAGGATGGTTCTGTTTCAGCATCTTTTTGCCATTGGTGCTCTTTATCAAAAAAGCGACATCTGCTGTGTTGACATCTTTATTGGAACAAAGCCATCAGGACTTGCTGCTACATATGACCATGGAGTCATGAGCTTATGACTCCATGATATGACAGAGCATTGCTAAGAATGAGTCCGCTATCCGAAACTTCCAAACACCGATGCCTTTGAGCCTTGAGGATTTTTGCATACTTATTCTCCGTTGAGTTCATTTTCAATGTAGAAAAGGAAACTGGTCGAATCAAGTAAAGAGAAAATTTAAATTTGCAGTTTTTGACTTTACTCTTTGTTTATATATCTTTTACAACTTATTCCTAGCAATGCTCTCCATTTCTCTGCCATACTTCAAAGCAGGTAGATCTGCAATTGTGCATACTTCTCCACAAAGCTTTCGAACAAGATGCTTAGTTTCCTTGCTCCATGAAGAGTTAGGATTTTGTAAAGTCGCAACCTTCATTTTGACCTAGTGTGCAAGTGAAGCTGTTATGCGGCCTGTACCGAATTCCTTCCAAGGCGAATTTTGTGCTTGGCCACAGGTTACAGATTCCACAGCCTGACAGCAGAAATCAAAACTATATGTAACACTAAGTGCATCATTTAATTTGTTTTGCTGCCATGTCTGTCATTGTTTAGGGCATACTGGGCTCAGTTGCTATTTCAAAAACCATGGCAAGTTTGGTTAGGGAGGGTTTTCAAAATATAACAAACTTGAACATAATTTTGCATTTGACTTTGCGTCCTAACTCACTCTGAAGTCACAGAAACTATATATAACCTTGTTTTCTGTAATGAGGCTTCTTCCGCTCATATTGCTGGACATGACCAGGCTGGATCGTCTTTTTCACCTCGCCTTTCCACTCACAGTCATGAGATGTTGGTGCTTTAGCCATGCCTTGAATTCCTTCCATGCCTTCCTTCCATGCCTTCCTTCCATGCCTTCCTTCCATGCCTTCCTTCAATGCCTTCCTTCCATGCCTTCCTTCCATGCCTTCCTTCAATGCCTTCCTTCCATGCCTTCCTTCAATGCTTTACTTCCATGCCTTCCTTCCATGCCTTCCTTCAATGCCTTCCTTCCATGCCTTCCTTCAATGCCTTCCTTCAATGCCTTCATTCCATGCCTTCCTTCCATGCCTTCCTTCCATGCCTTCCTTCCATACCTTCCTTCAATGCCTTCCTTCAATGCCTTCCTTCCATGTCTTCCTTCAATGCCTTCCTTCAATGCCTTCCTTCCATGCCTTCCTTCAATGCCTTCCTTCCATGCCTTCCTTCCATGCCTTCCTTCAATGCCTTCCTTCCATGCCTACCTTCAATGCCTTCCATCAATGCCTTCCTTCCATGCCTTCCTTCCATGCCTTCCTTCCATGCCTTCCTTCAATGCCTTCCTTCCATGCCTTCCTTCAATGCCTTCCTTCCATGCCTTCCTTCAATGCCTTCCTTCCATGCCTTCCTTCAATGCTTTCCTTCCATGCCTTCCTTCCATGCCTTCCTTCCATGCCTTCCTTCAATGCCTTCCTTCCATGCCTTCCTTCCATGCCTTCCTTCAATGCCTTCCTTCCATGCCTTCCTTCCATGCCTTCCTTCCATGCCTTCCTTCAACGCCTTCCTTCCATGCCTACCTTCAATGCCTTCCTTCCATGCCTTCCTTCCATGCCTTCCTTCCATGCCTTCCTTCAATGCCTTCCTTCCATGCCTTCCTTCCATGCCTTCCTTCAATGCCTTCCTTCCATGCCTTCCTTCCATGCCTTCCTTCCATGCCTTCCTTCAATGCCTTCCTTCCATGCCTTCCTTCCATGCCTTCCTTCCATGCCTTCCTTCAATGCCTTCCTTCCATGCCTTCCTTCAATGCCTTCCTTCCATGCCTTCCTTCAATGCCTTCCTTCCATGCCTTCCTTCCATGCCTTCCTTCCATGCCTTCCTTCAATGCCTTCCTTCCATGCCTTCCTTCCATGCCTTCCTTCCATGCCTTCCTTCAATGCCTTCCTTCCATGCCTTCCTTCCATGCCTTCCTTCCATGCCTTCCTTCAATGCCTTCCTTCAATGCCTTCCTTCCATGCCTTCCTTCCATGCCTTCCTTCAATGCCTTCCGTCCATGCCTTCCTTCCATGCCTTCCTTCAATGCCTTCCGTCCATGCCTTCCTTCCATGCCTTCCTTCCATGCCTTCCTTCAATGCCTTCCTTCCATGCCTTCCTTCAATGCCTTCCGTCCATGCCTTCCTTCCATGCCTTCCTTCAATGCCTTCCGTCCATGCCTTCCTTCCATGCCTTCCTTCCATGCCTTCCTTCAATGCCTTCCTTCCATGCCTTCCTTCAATGCCTTCCTTCAATGCTTTCCTGCCATGCCTTCCTTCCATGCCTTCCTTCAAAGCCTTCCTTCCATGCCTTCCTTCAATGCCTTCCTTTCATGCCTTCCTTCAATGCCTTCCTTCCATGCCTTCCTTCAATGCCTTCCTTCCATGCCTTCCTTCAATGCCTTCCTTCCATGCCTTCCTTCCATGCCTTCCTTCAATGCCTTCCTTCCATGCCTTCCTTCAATGCCTTCCTTCAATGCCTTCCTTCCATGCCTTCCTTCAATGCCTTCCTTCCATGCCTTCCTTCAATGCCTTCCTTCCATGCCTTCATTCCATGCCTTCCTTCCATGCCTTCCTTCAATGCCTTCCTTCCATGCCTTCCTTCCATGCCTTCCTTCAATGCCTTCCTTCCATGCCTTCCTTCAATGCCTTCCTTCCATGCCTTCCTTCCATGCCTTCCTTCCATGCCTTCCTTCAATGCCTTCCTTCAATGCCATCCTTCCATGCCTTCCTTCCATGCCTTCCTTCAATGCCTTCCTTCCATGCCTTCCTTCCATGCCTTCCTTCAATGCCTTCCTTCCATGCCTTCCTTCAATGCCTTCCTTCCATGCCTTCCTTCCATGCCTTCCTTCCATGCCTTCCTTCAATGCCTTCCTTCCATGCCTTCCTTCAATGCCTTCCTTCAATGCCTTCCTTCCATGCCTTCCTTCCATGCCTTCCTTCAATGCCTTCCTTCCATGCCTTCCTTCCATGCCTTCCTTCCATGCCTTCCTTCCATGCCTTCCTTCAATGCCTTCCTTCCATGCCTTCCTTCCATGCCTTCCTTCAATGCCTTCCTTCCATGCCTTCCTTCAATGCCTTCCTTCCATGCCTTCCTTCAATGCCTTCCTTCAATGCCTTCCTTCCATGCCTTCCTTCCATGCCTTCCTTCCATGCCTTCCTTCAATGCCTTCCTTCCATGCCTTCCTTCCATGCCTTCCTTCCATGCCTTCCTTCAATGCCTTGTCCTATTTGAACCGAAGGGTATTATATATATGTCACATAACCATGTACAATGCTAATCTATTATTATGTGAAATGCACTAATAAATCGTAAATCAAACCTAACAGCTAATTATAACATGATATTGTAATGATAGAATTGTTTCAAAACATGCCTTCCTTCAATGCCTTCCTTCCATGCCTTCCTTCAATGCCTTCCTTCCATGCCTTCCTTCCATGCCTTCCTTCCATGCCTTCCTTCAATGCCTTCCTTCCATGCCTTCCTTCCATGCCTTCCTTCAATGCCTTCCTTCCATGCCTTCCTTCCATGCCTTCCTTCAATGCCTTCCTTCCATGCCTTCCTTCAATGCCTTCCTTCCATGCCTTCCTTCCATGCCTTCCTTCCATGCCTTCCTTCAATGCCTTCCTTCCATGCCTTCCTTCAATGCCTTCCTTCAATGCCTTCCTTCCATGCCTTCCTTCAATGCCTTCCTTCCATGCCTTCCTTCCATGCCTTCCTTCCATGCCTTCCTTCAATGCCTTCCTTCAATGCCTTCCTTCCATGCCTTCCTTCAATGCCTTCCTTCAATGCCTTCCTTCAATGCCTTCCTTCCATGCCTTCCTTCCATGCCTTCCTTCAATGCCTTCCTTCAATGCCTTCCTTCCATGCCTTCCTTCCATGCCTTCCTTCAATGCCTTCCTTCCATGCCTTCCTTCCATGCCTTCCTTCCATGCCTTCCTTCAATGCCTTGTCCTATTTGAACCGAAGGGTATTATATATATGTCACATAACCATGTACAATGCTAATCTATTATTATGTGAAATGCACTAATAAATCGTAAATCAAACCTAACAGCTAATTATAACATGATATTGTAATGATAGAATTGTTTCAAAACATGCCTTCCTTCAATGCCTTCCTTCAATGCCTTCCTTCAATGCCTTCCTTCAATGCCTTCCTTCCATGCCTTCCTTCCATGCCTTCCTTCCATGCCTTCCTTCAATGCCTTCCTTCCATGCCTTCCTTCCATGCCTTCCTTCCATGCCTTCCTTCAATGCCTTCCTTCCATGCCTTCCTTCCATGCCTTCCTTCAATGCCTTCCTTCCATGCCTTCCTTCAATGCCTTCCTTCCATGCCTTCCTTCCATGCCTTCCTTCAATGCCTTCCTTCAATGCCTTCCTTCAATGCCTTCCTTCAATGCCTTCCTTCCATGCCTTCCTTCAATGCCTTCCTTCCATGCCTTCCTTCCATGCCTTCCTTCCATGCCTTCCTTCAATGCCTTCCTTCAATGCCTTCCTTCCATGCCTTCCTTCCATGCCTTCCTTCAATGCCTTCCTTCCATGCCTTCCTTCCATGCCTTCCTTCAATGCCTTCCTTCAATGCCTTCCTTCCATGCCTTCCTTCCATGCCTTCCTTCCATGCCTTCCTTCAATGCCTTCCTTCCATGCCTTCCTTCCATGCCTTCCTTCCATGCCTTCCTTCAATGCCTTGTCCTATTTGAACCGAAGGGTATTATATATATGTCACATAACCATGTACAATGCTAATCTATTATTATGTGAAATGCACTAATAAATCGTAAATCAAACCTAACAGCTAATTATAACATGATATTGTAATGATAGAATTGTTTCAAAACTCCTTTCAAACATCACTATCCTACGCAAAACCAATGCCAAGTCAAAAACTGTAAAAGATATATAAACAAAGAGTAAAGTCAAAAACTGCAAATTTAAATTTTCTCTTTACCCAGCATGGCAGCTGCAGTAAGCTTACTTGATTCGACCAGTTTTCTTTTCTACATTGAAAATGAACTCAACGGAGAATAACATTGCAGCATTGTTTTACAAACAACATAATTGTTAATGAGCAGAATGCTGTGAAGTGTCACTGATAAGCACTCTGTACCTGCAAAAACCATAATTTGTGTTATAAAAATGAATCTTATAAACTGGTCATGTTTTAAAGGAATATTTAAGGTTACATTATTTGAATCACTTTATTCTCTTGAACAATTAATAATTCTTTATGATCAAATATTGAATACCAGTAATCATAAATTAATCTTTTTTGCTGAACATTGCAACTTTAAGGTATGGTGATGTAGTGAATTGTAGAGGGCCTGACATCAATCAAATATGTCAGCAAAATTGCCTGTTCATATTTGATTTTCCAAGAATCCCATAGTTCCCCAACTTGATCCTGAATGGCTTTATTGCGCAGAGTTGTTGTAGTTATTTATTTTCTCTCGCGAATCATTAGATTGTTGTTGAGCCATCAAAGGTCAAATAGAATAAATAACTCATGACTAATACACGGCGGGCCCTTGTAGTAGCCATAGAAAAAAAAAGTCATGTGATTAACAATAAGGAAGCATGTCATATTTTGATTTCACGGTATATAAGCATGTATTCTGGATACACACAATGTATGTCATCATCACATGATGTGCGCTTCAAGGTTTTTGTTGAAATAGCAGACTAAGTGTTTTCATTAAGAAAAATATCAGCCTGCAATATGCTACTAATCAATTAGGTAGGTAATGACATGCATGACATATATGTACTTTACAGCGGCTACAGCTGACTTTACCTGGTGGATGAAGCTCAATAATTTCAATTATGGATTTGGACTCAGTCATTTTTGAAAAGTCAGTTGCTTATTTAACTTTTAACTCTGTAAAAACTGCGTAAAATTCACTGAGTTAACCTTACTGAGAACTTCTTATACTGTGAAGCTTTAAAAAAACTAAGCACTCTTGAATATCATTCATAATATTTTAGCTGAGACCAATTAAAGTAACTCCTGAATTAATTTTGGCTGACATCAACCAGATATAGTTTCTCAATGCAAAACGAAATTATCTCCAAGTCTTTGTATGCAAAAGAGGGGTTACTGAATAGGCAACATCTTAACTAATTTTTACAGTTATATTAAAGTTATCACTTGATTCATGCAGACCTTAGAAAGTGCTATATTCGTTACGTTTAAAATTGAGAACTGTGTCCATTATGTTGAATTTAATACAACAATATTGTATACCATACCCCTTCAGGTCACACAAGTGCATTATATAGGCCAAGCCAACTTGGCGTGAAGTCAACACATTATTTACATGATAGTAGGTTACAGCAAACTATCACTGGCAACTGTTTACATTGGAATGTTTCAAGTGCTTCAAAATGGTGAGTTTAACTAAAATTGCAAATGTAATTGATTCCAAGTATATATACTCTTATTCACGCTTTAATAATTATATCAAATTGGATTTCAGGCACCATCACCAACTGGAGATACTATTGAAATTACTAATATTGCAACGTAAGTGAAATTTACATTGTCACACTTGAGTTACTTTGCGTGAAAACCACTTGAAATTCAATGACATCGGAAAAAAACAAGAGTGAATTAATTTTTGCATGAATGCATGATATTTGATTTACCTACCTTTAGTTGGAATAAAAATAATGAATATTAAGATCAAGAATGACATAAACATAGACTGCTATGCAGAAAACCCTCAGCTATATATTCTTGTCATCAGTTCAAGCTTCATATGTTTAATATAAGAATGGCACCTTCAAAGTTCATCAGTATTTGGGTTACTGATCATGGAATTTGTACTTTCCTTTAACTTATATTTTGTAGGTTTGATCCATTTAAAGTCTTCGAGGTAAGAAATTTTATGAAGTGACTACATATATCATTTTACTTAATCTGATACAAATGAATAATGAACTTGTGACATTTATCTTGAATTCGTTTATCCTGTTGTAAGATGTCATTTTGCACAACAAAATAGTTATTTTTCGACATGCTAATGGTCTTAAAAGAATCATGAAAGAGTAGGTTTAACTCGAAAAAATGAGAATATGTATCCATCTTAATAATTGTGATATTATGAAATGTTAAGAGAAACGTTTTATGGTTTAGGTGGAACAAAAGCCCTGTTACAAACTGACAGTGACCATTCTAAGAGGCAGAAACATCGTGGAAGCAGCTAAGAACTTGGGTAAGCATAATTGACATAATCTTGATACCGAAGTGGTCTTAAAGAGACTTTCCACTGCATCAATACTAATGTTTATAATATATAAACCGTATACATTAATATTACATTAAACCAGTATAATGGTGAGGGTAATATAGAAACAGGATAATGCAAGTTACAAATTCATATTTAGTCATGTTTCCAATTGTTTTGCAACAATGATGTCATGGTCACATGTGGTCATCCTGATGTATTAATGTTGTGTTATTTTGTGGGATTTGGCCCATTTGATGTAACTAAACTTGATCCTGTGCCAATTGAATTTGCAGGTGAACAGGAAACAAATGACATCCTCGTTATATTCCTTGACCTATATTATGCCCATTCAACGTGCACTTCTTCATCAACTGAGATTATCAAATAAAACATTTTTGTCAAATCAATAAGAGAAACAAAAACACTGTTAAATGAGAATTGCCATCTCACTTTCTGTAAAGTGCAACAATGATTAAATATCATATATATTTAGAACTGCAAATCTGTTGCAATATTATTATGATATTATAATGCAATTTATTGCACACATTTTCCAATATGTATTTCAGTGGATACTCCAGACCCTTATGTCAAAGTCAGTCTGTCTTCAACTCTAAGCCCGAATGTGAAGTTTTCAGCGAAAACAGACACACAGAACGATGAAGGAAGCCCGGAGTGGAATCACACATTTTCTTTCATTGTTGACCTGCAGAAAACTAACATACTAAGTATTCATTTTTGTCTGTTGTAAAACCTTGATATGATTTCTTAGCTCAAGCTGTAATTCTTGACTAACATGTGTTGATTTCTTCTAATGTATTTACTGCTTTCAGTTGTTGAATTGTTTGATGAAGATGTAGGTACAGACAAGATCATTGGTACCTGCCGTCTTGATTTGAACAACATAACCAAAGATATAATGACTTCAAAGACATTCAAACTTCAAGCGCCTGGCGGAGGACAACAACCGGTAATTGTTTATGTAACAGTAACTTAATAGAATCAAGACATATTCATGTATTGGAACATAATGATAACTTGATATAATTATGGATCTGAACAGGCTTTAAACGAGGAATTATTTGTGATAAAATCTTCAAGATTGACATTTCGAACTTTTCCGCAATTCATATGTTGCTTAATTCTATGTATTAAATATTGCTTTATAATTTTAGAGCCCAGCAGAAATTGATGCTGAATTGCTGTTGGAGGAGGAGTGAGTGATCCCAAATATTCTGAATTTAGCAGATGCAGTATGATGAGATACCTCGTATGCATGAAGACTATGTAAAGCCATGGTCAGCTGGTCAGACGAACTTATTTTGGCAACTTTCTTAACCAGGGCATTTTCAGCTTCTTGTTTTGTACCGTATTTATTTATAAGTTGTATCTTTATCTACTTTCTTTTCCCTAGTTTTTGGGGTCAAATATATCAAATAGAATGATTCCAGTATCTCACTTTAGTGAATATATTCCCTGTCCACTTCTACTGAGCAACAAGAACAAGACTGTAAGAATAAATAATATTATAGTATAGTAAGTAGATACTGTATTTGTGAAGCATAAACATGGTACAAGGTATTGTTAAAATTTGAGCTATATAGTTATATTATTGCATCTTTACCATTCCAGCCACAATCCCGACTTGAGGTTCAGCATGTGCCTTTGTGATGATGAAAAAGAGTTTCTCGCAAAGCGAAGACAACACGTTTTTGAAAGTATGGAGAATGCATTCGAAGACAAGGCTCCCAATTCCTTACATGATGTAAGTTTCATACTTCTGAGATACATACTGTGCTGTACATAATTATGTATTCTCTGATGAGCTGCTGACAACCAATCAGGAGGCATGGTTACCATTCGAAATACACTTTTTTTTTTAAATTCAATGGCAAACGTCAACATTAATTCGAAACATTATTCCACAAAACTGCATATCGTACTCATTTCCATTTAGTATTGACATTGTCTTATGCACATGACATTTTTCCAGGTGCCTGGTATAGCAGTGGTGCACAGCGGAGGGGGCTTCAGAGGCATGTTAGCCACGGCGGGAGTATTCAAAGGTCTCCACGAAGCGGGCATTTTGGACATGATCACCTATATGTCCGGCCTCTCTGGGTCCACATGGTAAAAGATTATTTGCAAAACATATTGTTAAAAAAACGATGCATTAAGAGAATTATGCATTTTTTAACAGAAATATTACTATATCATTTTTCTTGAAACTTACTTAGTAAAATCAGTTATATCACAGAATTGTTCAGTCATTGTTATTTTAAAAAAGACAAAAAATGTTTTCAAGTTGTGATTTAGTTTCATTTTTGTTGGTGCGGCATGGAAGCATGTGAGTCAAAAAAGCAGTGTTGACATAATTCCATTTATTATTATCAAATTAGACATGCAACAATCTGCCAACTGATTTAGGCAAAGTCCTTGTCCAAAAATTAATTTGCCTATTATCATACTGTTCATGAGAAATTAACTATGATACATTATCATTATAATACTCTTATCCACACCATTAGGTACATGTCCCACCTGTATACGAATCCTGATTGGCCGGAAGGTTTACCAGAAGACATAACGAAGAATCTGAAACCAGGAATAACATCATCATTTCCTAATCGAATGTTGAGACCGGACCATTTTTACAAAAATGTCAAAGCCTTGAGAAGAAAGAGAGAATCTGGACAGACCATCAGCTTCACTGACTTCTTTGGATATGTTCTTGGTCAGACACTACAGCCTAATGTAAGTGATGTATTCACAGCTTATTTCATAGACTTGAAAACTATATTTCACAGGACATCATGTGAATCCAGGACTCCAATGGGCATCCTGAATTTACATGATGGTAGCGACATTCTCCTTAAACACATTGAAACACATTGAACCAGAGATGACAATGTTGATGTCTTAGACATAAGGCCTGTGCAATCTCTTTGTAGAAATTTGATGCAAAGCTGTCAGATGAAGCCACCCTCCTGAAGACAGGAAAAGTGCCCATGCCAATCTTTACTGCATGCACAGTCAAACCTGATGTTATGGCCAGTGAATTTAATGGTAGTATACATTTTCTAGCATTTTCAATAAATAAAAACTAAACTCCTTGCTGCATAAATGATTTTAGCTCGGAATTATATGCATGTACTCTGCTCTTGTTAAATATTTTTAAGAACTTCTCAATATTGTAGTTCATAATTTGCTTATTTTTTTCCATTTCAGAATGGGTCGAATGCACAGCATTCGAAGTAGCCCTGGCAAAATATGGCATTGCGATGAAAACTGAGCATTTTGGCAGCAAGTTCTTTATGGGAAGATTAGTCAAGCAGTACCCTGAGCCTCCTCTCCATTTCTTTCAAGGTAATTTCATCATTTGGATGTAGAAAATTGCAAAATTGATATCAATGGATACTATGATTAGCTTCTATTGGTTGAACAAACCGTTTGTCATTGTCCGAGCACTTCATATTGAATATATAACATATTCTTCACTGGATTTTCACAAAATGCCTAGTCTTATGATTCATCACTGTGTTTTCGTTTTGTGTAGGTATTTGGGGAAGTGTGTGGGGCATCAGCCTAAAAACAATGGTCAAGAGATTAAGGAAGTACAACATCTGTTGCTTTGGCGATGGAGGTGATGATGAGAATGAAGATGAACCTCTTAATTCCAAAGCAGAGAGAGACATTTTAGGTACGAGGTTATTATGGCTGCAAGTTAGCAAGATATTATTAACTAAGAAAGTATGTGACAATAATGTGCATCACCAGAATGAGAGTTTATCATTTATCAACAGTGCTCATTGCATGTTTTGAGTTCCATAAATAAATACTATTTACATAGCTTAAAAATAAAAACTGAGTGTTAAATTTCTTATTCATAGCTTGACATCTTTGGTCTATTTTTGGAGGCCAGTGAATATAAAGCAAATATTTGCACACTAACTTGTTGATTTGGAAATATCTTCATTTCAGCCAAAAAGATCAACAGCGATTTACACGAAGAACATGGTGATTTACATGGACCTGCAAATGAAGCCATCATGACGTTAGACGCACAAAACAATGACGTGACAGACAACGATGATGATGAAAGTGTGCCTGCCTGGTATCAAAAGATACACAACAGGTTATTTTATCATTTATTTATCTTTTATGTATATTGCTTACATAACTACTGACATTTCTTTTAGAGAAGTTGCAATATAAGTAAAAATTATTTAAAAAAAATAATAATATAATAATAATATCCCACCTTTATTTCATTACACATTAATTGATCTCTATCAGGAAATATGTTTATTTCAAAATATTTCCCTATTTTCCTTGTGTTATAAAAACATACCTGTTGATCTTGAAATGTTGGATTTTACTTTGAAAAATAGTGCTAAAAAGAATGCATTGGAGAAGCAAAAAAGACAGAAAAGAAAACTGAAAAGCAGTTCTCCAGAAGTGAAAGCAAAAGAAGAAGATAAGGAAGATAAGGAAGATAAGGAAGAAGAACCTAATACCATGAACTGGTTGGATGAGGTAAGTAGTGAGACAATTTGATGAATTACAAATCTGGCAAAGACACGAATATGCTAAATATACAATCCAGTTGCTGGTTTCGGACAAACCAAAATTTCAGAAAACTAAAGCTAAAGGTGTCCTGTTCAAATTCGATCAAGATGTCTTGTTGAGTTTAGTTTCCAAGTCTATGAATTTTACTCTTAGAGAAATGGCATCTGTAGTACTTTTATTAGCTTACCTACAAATTTAGATTTATGTATGAGTTTTTGTGTGTCCAATTAAGAAAATGTATTTCTCATTCAGATCGTAAAACTCCTGGGTGACAACAGTTCCTACATTGGAGGAAAGGCTGGGAGGGCTCCCCAGGTATTCAACTATTTGAATGGACTTGATTTGAAGAAGGCTTATCCAGTGTCACCTTTCACCCAATTAAGTGAGCGAGACATTCAAGTTTTGAAATTAGCTTACTGGATAGTGAATAATGAAATAAATAAATGAATGAATGAATGAACAAATAATCGAGTGAATGAATGAACGTCTAACAATGTTAACAACGTGTCACCCTCATACCATGTTGTGACTCTTCGGTGTAATGGTCAAAGCTCTCATTTCCATTCGATTCCTGGGTGGGGTATTCTCAGAGTAATTACAAATGAATGAATGAATGAATGAATGAATGAATGAATGAATGAATGAATGAATGAATGAATGAATGAAAGAATGAATGAAAGAATGAATATGTTTCACCAGATCACCTTAATTAACATGACAATCTTCTGAGCGAGTGAATGTTTTCGGAAAAGAATACTATGACAAACTGCAATAACTTACATGATCCATGCATTGCAGTTTGCTCACCAATTAAATTTAATCATATCTTGACTGTATTTCATCAGGTTCCAAAGAGAATGGCAAACCAGACTTTCCTTTCCTGGAAATAGCAATGGACACAGAGCAGGAGCATGTTTGCGTTGTTGACGCTGGAGTAGCTTTCAAACTTCCCTTTCCACCTCTCTTGAGGCCGCAGAGGAATATTGATGTCTTTCTGTCATTTGAGTATTCACTCAGAAAGACAGACTATGGGCCTGGTTTTGTCTTTGAGGTAAGAATTTAGATGGTATTGAAAATATACTGGTGAAACTAATGATTCTGGTTGGTTAAAGATAGATAAAAAAGGAAAAATTCCGATTTATTTCTTATTCTAGTGGGATAAAAAGCCAGATGTTAAAGACTTTTTTTCTAATTCTACTCTTTAAAACTACCCACAGGCTCTGCAGACTGCGGAATTATGGGCTAAGAAGAATGGTGTTCCCTTCCCAAAAATAGACGGCGGCGTTTTCGACCGAGAAGGCATGAAAGAGGTTTACGTGTTCCAGGACCTCGATGATACCCTGTGTCCAATTGTCTTGCATTTTCCACTTGTCAATTTGTCTTTCAAGGATTACAAGGCTCCAGGTTGTCATTTATTTTTTTTATCTTGCAACCCTTCATATAATCTTTTTTTTTTTCCATTATGTTATGTAAACATAGAGTCCACCGTGCTAAATATGACTGCCAAAGCCAAACTAGTAGTTGAATATGGGGTTATAGCCATTGGTAGTGCCAAATGACATTCTATACTTATAGAATCAATGGAAAGGTGGGAAAAAGGAAAGCTTATTGTATTTGTCACGGAGGGCCAAATGCCAGTCTAGTTTTACTTACTGTTTATGTCAAGATGATCTCAATATAAGGAATAGCAAAAATTAGTTTGGGCCAAAATATGATGAGTAGGCCTATACAGTTGAGGTCAGCATTCATTGATCATAATAGTGATGTGATTTTGAATTTTGAATTTTAATTTATTGTTCAGTTAAAACATATACAATAAAAACAACAAGGGGTGTAATGTTGTGTGCTACTCCCCCTAAAGTCCATTGAGTATGAAATCTTTCAGTCTACGCTTGAAGTCTTTAATACAAGGCTATTCCAGTTAGACAGATAGTAGGTTTTACACTAATCTTCCATAGGGCCTCATGTTATTAAAAATGTTAATATCTGCCAGAAAAACCAGATACAACCTTCTCATATGTTAGTGTTCCCATATAATGCAGATAATGTTAAACATAAATGCATACTTACAGGTGTCAGAAGAGAAACAAAGGAAGAGAAAGAGTATGGCGACTTCAACATTATAGGTGATGGCGAATACCAAACGCTTCGGTTGACGTATGATGAATACGACTTTGACAGAATGGTTGATCTTATGGCATACAATGTGCTAAACAACAGCAATCTCATCAAGGATGCCATATTGAGGAAAATTGATATGAAGAACCAACAAATTAAAACGAAGATGGATGTCTATGAGAAGGCCGTAAACAACATGGCGGATGAGGTGAGTATTTTTCTTTTTATAAAAATCTTGCTTTTCGGTAAGTATAAAACCGTTCATGGGTTTATGGTTTCTGTGAAATTGTTGTGCTTCTTGGCAATGAGAGGAAAAACGAAGAACATGGATTCGTATTTATTTATCAAATACTGTGTAATGGTTTCTGTATGTTGTTCATTAGTATGCCCCTGCAATCTACTATAGGGAATGCTTAAGTTACAGTTCATCTTATAACCAATATACAGACTTTTTTTTCTTTTCTATAACATTGGTATGACAAATTCTGGATCTCACATTATCTTCTTGCCTTATTTACATGCAGGGGTGTTTCCAAAAGAAACTTTGTGACACTTTACACATGCAGTCAACAGAGAGGACAGCAACTGTCCAACGGTTCATGACACTCGTTCAGGAGGCCCTGTGACTTATTTGATGTGTCTGGCAATAGTTTTATACCAATCAGAAAAAGTGTGGTACTTTAATATGAAATACAATTAATTGTAAAATGTTAATTCACATTTACTAATTTGTTTGATTGTTCGATTTGTTTAACTGCTTTTATTAAGCGATTTTTAAAGTACAGTTTGTATATTTGTTTTTTATTACCCGCTCAGAACAATAGGAAAACTGTGTAGATGGAGTATTATTTAAACAGCAAATTCAATACTTGTATGTCTGAAATATCTCTACTTGAATATCAATAGAAAATACTTATATATGAATAAGTTTCTGACGTTTTCTGCATTTTTTTTTTTTTTTTTTTTTGGCATACTGTGTTTGTAATAAACATTAAAAACTAAAATATTTGTGTTTTTAGGGAATAGAGATTCACATAAACAAGGAGCCTTCACAATGCTTAGGTCCTGTAAAGGACAGGATGTCATAACCAACATATAAATAGAGCTTTTAGTTTTGTGTTTTCCTACAGAGGGCAGCAAATTACACTCATATCAAAACTGAAGTGAGAGCTGCAGTCACTTTTCAAGCATACAGAAAGACAGACTGAAAGACAGACAGAAAGACCGACAGGCAGACAGTCAACTAGACAGACAGACAGACATATAGATAGATAGATAGATAGACAGACATATAGATAGACATATAGATAGATAGATAGACAGATAGTTAGACCGATAGACAGATAGACATCTAGATAGATAGATAGATAGATAGATAGATGGATAGACAGAAAGATAGATAGATAGATATTTAGTTTTTACTACTATCTGAGTACACAGCTCTTGCGAAGTTCATATACAGGGAATCGAACCTAGGACATAAAATAGAGCTGTGCAATGCCTTAACCACTCAACTGTAGATTTATAAATTACACCTGCCCTGAACCATATCAACCTATAATAAATAGGAATAAATTAAAATTAAAAAAAAAAATTTCAATAATATTGACGTCATTCTGTAGTACTATTTACACACCTGTTTTATCAAGGATAATCCCAAGCTTTTTGAAGCTCTCTTTTGACGCAATACCTAAATTTCAAAGCTGTAGGTTTGCACAATCAGAGCATTAAACTGGCGAAACTATATATATGAGTCATGCAGTTTTATTTACTTAAACTTACTAGAGCGTCACAGCTTTGAAAACTGTTAAAGTCGTGACAGACACGCAATAAAAATATAATATATCAACATGATGAAAAAGTAATATATTAATATTGATGTTATATTCATAAATGTTCATCAGTAGCAGAGGCAGTGATGAGCTGCTATAGAGATATGAAATCAAATATGGAGAATGAATGTGATTTATATACATTTTACCGAGTAAATCAGATTTGCCAGTTGTAATGATGAGATAACATCCTTACTATATAGTATGTCGCATATATTATGATCAATCAGATCCATAATGTGTTTTTTTAATGTTTATATTATACCCTGAAAGCTACAAATTCTGCCACAGTTAGTCATACAAATCTTTAACAGTAGGTTATTTTAGACCAATTTGTGCTAGAGAAATAATCCTTTTTTGGTTGTTAAGTGAATCAACGGAAACGGAAAAAAATAACTGTCTTGTAATTGATAGCAGCTCCTGTCAGAATGTCTTGAAGCCCCAACAGTCACAATCTTCATTCATGTCAGCTACTTTCATTTTCCTTTTGGGCAATGATCAGCTATAAGCCATCATTACTTCAGCTGGCCATAAACACAGTTATGTAGGCTAGAAGAATACTGTATCTGTTTACCAGACACTTTTAGCAGTTTTCAAAAAAACTTTTTTTTTTAAACCCTGAAGGCCTCATTTTGTGCTGACGAATCAAGATTAGAATATCATCCAAAGGAATTGGAATTATATTAGATAATTATATGTGGTCCAATTAATCTTAATTTTATCCAAAAACTGTGTTGCTATGATAATATATGCAAGACAGAGCCTACTACAGTATCACTGACCACAGTAGATAAGTGTTACACGCCTTGTGGGCTTCGAAACACACATTCATGAGTACCGGAAACACATGTGGTTGTAAATGCAATTAATGGGCCATGAAATAAATGCGTTCATTCAATTCAGTAGTAAGGGGGTAGTAAGGGGCATTGCCCCGGGCATACTGGGATTTCCCAGATGAAATTATTGTAGCTCAACTGGCCATGCAAGCTGTGACATACTCTATAATATCTGTATAAACACTGTATGTGTTCAAAATAAATGTCAACCTGGCTGTTTTTCTGTCAAGTATTTCCTCAGATCGCATGGATCAGCGAACCTCAACTTTTTGGCCAATAAAAAAGCATCTGGGAAAGAATGAACTGAAAGTTTCCTCATTGTGATTTCTGCTGCTTCTCTGTGACCAAAACAAATGGCCGGAATGATGAAGAGAAGGCAAAAGTATTAAATTGGAATGATAGGGAAACTTGAAGTGATTTAGTACGGAGAGTCGTTTTAATGGCTTGGAAAGTTGGGGTTTGGCAAATTGAAATCATTTTGTGCTGCTAGAAATTGTTTATGGTAAAATATGACCGAAAACAAATGAAATTTCATTATAGATCCCACTATCATAGAAGCAGTCAGAAAATGACGTCAACTGGACAGATGTGTAATTGCCAACAAAAAGGAGACTGCGTTTCAACTGCGTGTATTTTGAACATAAAATCGATACAAATACCATGCGATACGCAACACAAGTGACTATACTCTGGTCATTATTACCAATGTTCAGTAATTTCACAAACACTTTTTACAAGCCATTTTCATTTTCAATCCGTACCCTATCAATTAGCTATGATAACGTATACCAAACTGAAATAACCTGTCATTACTGAACATAAATCGGTAGTTTTACAGAGCCATACAAACTTCACTGGCATGCCGAATGCTTTGCATATACACATTTTAAAGCTTCACACCAAAGGACATGATTATACATTGTTATATTTCTCAAAACAAACTTTAGCAACCACCATTGTTTACATGCTATATACGATTTATTATACAGTACATGCATTGATGCACAGATTTTGTAAGTTGTACTGTACCAGGTACGACAATCAAATTATAACATCATGCATAGAAAATTGGCCCCCACAAATAAAAGTTATCAACATATAATTACATGCAGTGTCCATTATAGACACAATATATAGTAAAAATAATCCCCATCCGATGATATGAATAGTAACGGCATTTCAGGCTATTTAGCAAAGCAGCATCAATTTATAACACCACTATATTTACATTAAACCACTATATTTACATTTAACTGCTAAACCATTATCTGGATACGTGCCTCACATCTTCATCAGTCAAACAAATGAACTGGTTATTGTAATTTGCTACGGATTTGATATTAACAGACAAATCAGTCACTCTATCATTGGAGAATCGTCCATCCCTGGGGGATAGCTTAAGTTGACAGATTGACTTGTTGCTTGCAAAGAAAACCCCTCTCTCATTTGGAGTGCATGTCATTCCGCTTGGGCAGTCGACTATGACTGTTTGGATGTAGCTGTCATTAGGGTAGCAAATAACTACCTGGTCATTCGATTCATCTGAGATGAAAATGAGGTCTTTAGCATCTGTGGTCATGCGCAGAGGACCCTTCGCAATCAAACCACATTCATTACTTTTGACAAACTTATCATCTTCGTCATAGAAATCGAGAAAGAAATATTTGTCATCTTTGCTGTAAAGTACGACAAAACCGCCATTAGAAAGAGCAGCACAACTCCATGGTTTCTCAGACTTCTTCATTGCGATCCTCAGGTCAGCTTTGAAGGTCAGAGAAGTGTCATGAAGGGCAAATATGCTGTTGCTATGGTAACCTGCAACAAGAATGTCCCTCTTCATAGGTCTGTAAGCCATCCCTTTGGCTCCCAAGACAGTTTGGTTCGTAAGCAGATTTCCATCCGGATCATACATTTTTACACCATTTTCGAAACTTACACAAATGTTGCCATTAGGAAGGCACAGAACTTCGAAGCCATCAGTCATGCTTATGGACTCCCAGGTAATAGGTTTGTCACTGGGAGGAAGCGGATGTGTGCATTCAGAGTGGTTGACCACCGCATAACCTTTAGTCTTTGTGCGACATTTCACATTACAGTCAATGTAGAAGATGCTGTTTTCAGATGCCAAAGGCTTGGGTGGGAGGGCAGCAGGCATCAGTGCAGGATCAATTCGTTTTTTATCATTCTTGTTGGTGGTTTCCACAATAGAGTTACACACAGGTTCGCCGTCTTCCTGAAGGCCGAAACGTGTCACCAGAGATTCAGGTGATACCGATTCGACACCCGAATCAGATGCAGTAGAAGGTGTCACACATGGCGAAGAATCCGAATCTGCTACTGTCCTATCCACTTCATCTAACCCATTCCGTTCAGGCAAAGGAGGTGGTACCATTACAAAAAATGCAGGTGTCAGTCTCCGTGTTCGTTTGGGTCCTGTTTTTATGGTTTTCGCCAATGTGCCATTAGGCTCCTGTGGTTCTTTCGGTGAGTCCATATGAGTTCCATACAAACTGCAAGGATTCAAGTTGACAGCCCTCAGTCTAGGAGACCTTCTGGGAGAGAGAGATTGAAGCTTCACCAACAGTTCCGGCTCCTCGAGTTCTCCCTCTTTGAAAATCAAGTTAAAATCCTCAATCTGTTCTCGCAATCTATACTGAGTTGGCTCTTGGGGTTTGACTCTTTTTTCCAATAGAGGGCAGGCCAATACAAGCTCCATCTGGAGAGAAGGCAGTGAAACTGTTTGAATTACATCCTTCACTGCTTCATATTCCCTCAACTTGTCATTAACGCCATCGTGTATTTCTTTCACATTTATTGTGAATTCAGCCTTTTTTGCTGCAATCTTTGCTAGCATGTTTGATTTGGCTGTCTGTAGGCGCTCAATGGTTTGGTTGATATTGTCTATAATTTTCTCTTGATATTCTTCAAATAAACTGGTCTTATCTTCCTCATACAAAGACAGAGCTTTCTGGAAATCTGATAGTTTGTCACATTCAGTCTTAATATGATCAGATATGTTTCGCAGTCTTGTTTTCTTTGATTGCACTAAGTTAGAAATGCTTTCATAGTTGTGATCCGCACACTGTCGTTGATGAATGCATTGGAAGCACAACAATTTTGGACAGTCTTCGCAAAGCCACTTCATTGGGTCACCGTGAACTTGGCAAATCATATTCCTTGATTCTGCCAGAGCATTTGATTTCCCCAAGATGATATGCTCCTTCATCTTTCGCAGTAAGACATGACTATTCGCACATGTCCGGCACAAGAAAATGTCACAGTCTTGGCACCACATTTCACTTCTAGGATTCTTGCATCCAGAACATGGGGTATCGTCTTTTGAAACCCCTGATGCATTGCTGGTACCAGATTGAAGAAATGTTTTCAAGAGTTGAACCCAAGGCGCTTGAGGCAACTTTTCGACGACCTTCCCTGGGATGTGCGTGAACTTTCCGCATTCGAGACAAACCACAGAAAACTGTCTTAAGAGGCCTTGTTTTTCCAAGGTCCTGTTTATGATTGGTAGGCATTGTTGACAAAAGATATGTCCGCAATCTAATTCCCTTGGAGAGTCCATCAGACTGTGGCATTTTGTGCAAGTGATGAGAGACAAGAGTGAAGTTTCATTAACTGTTACTTCGACGGGCATGTGCTCCCCCATTTTGGCTGTTTATTCCTTCACCGGGAGCTTGAGAACTGGTCAGTGACACCAAACACAAGTCCTTCTGGCATAATTTGTAGTAGGTTCTGGTAATCCAATCTGTGACCTGAAAATGATTAGATTATAATTTAGAATATAATTAGATTTTTGTATGGCAGGTAATTAAATTATGTAATATATTTGAATCTCTTTCACAAGCAGTCTAATTTGTATAGCATAAACAGAACCTACTTTATCTATTTATATTCATATAGCAATCACGCCTTAAAAAGGATTTAAATACACTCTTGCTAATTAGAGCATATATTTTTTCCAATGGTCTGGCATTGAATATTCTAAATATATCTAACACAGCATCCAAATTGACAGAAGTAGATTACAAAACACAAGAAAGAGTTTGTTCATGCACTGCATGATTATGTACATAGAAATTGGGATGGGCTACAAAATATATTTAGAATGTAGCAATTACTATTAAGTTTCTCGTCTTAGGGCAATCATACATTACCACATATGAAATCATGTAATATATTGTGAGGAAGTACATATATAACCTTACTGCTGTCTCAGCCATTTTTGGAGCTACAGTATAATTGTAGAGAATGAACTATACATCATATACACAGGTAAACCTACTACACAGATATACAAACTTAACATGTGGACATTAGGGAAATAAGGTATTGTAAATCATTGATTAAAACTATAAATGATTGTTATTATAAAGTTTGTGAATTACTTATAATTGGAAATGATGAAAGTTACTTATATACAAGGATCAATGTGGCAGTGTGTTTAATTAGGTATAGCATAAATGCATATGTTGATAAGGTTAAACTAACACATAATAATATGGGTTTTATCTTTATATCACGACACCAAGTAAATTGCACGAATTAAGGTATAACTAACGTATGTACACTGACGCCCACTATAAAACATTTATTGACTATTCAAAAATAGACTTACTTGCATTAGCAGTAAACACACGATGCAGTCCTTTCGAATGTCTGAAATGTTCCATTTGACGTCACTCTCCTTAAGAACAAGAATGTCAGCCTTAAGGCGATGATATCGTCTGCTTTGCGTTCTAATGATGTCTAGATGTAGCTCAGCATTAAAATATGTGTTGAATATTCATGAATGTGCTCTACATTAATTTATATTGAGTATACTCCTACAAAAGTATGATGGAGCAGCTGTGGACTGACTTATGTGGCTGAATGAGGGTCAGCCACTTGCTTGTTTGTTGGCTACGCATGAGTGATCAAGGGTGACTGTGGTGGGGGCTGTTTCATTCATGTGTAGTGTAGATGAATAGCAGTGGAACCACTTGATATATTTAATATGCACAAAAAATAATAATGTCACTCTTTGAAGCTTTGGTAGAATTTTTATCATCTGATACGCACATAAATATAAGCTTTATTCAGTTTACATATTATTTTTCATTTATATTAAAATCTGGCAGGTTATGACACCTTAAACCGAAACATAGATAAGGAAAAGTATAATTGTCAATGAATACCAATAAAAAGACTTGACATGTGGCGCTCTCTTGTGGAAAATTACTAAATGGTCAAATTGTGCACATCTACTGTGACAAATACGTTAATCATTTTTAGGATTCCTTTGTTTTAGTTCCTTTATTATTCATTGTGTGTGAAGCCTATAAATAATTTTAGACAATCCCTTCATTGCTATCTTGAAGGGGATGTACTCAATGATACTCTGCCCCCTCAAAATATGAGGTCCACTTAGAAAATGATTACCACTTTCTTCCTCTTTAAGAGGGGATTGCCATATATTTTCACAACGGATTTTCCCCTTTAATAGATTCTTGTCAAGCTTGGTCATTGTAGGACCATTAGAAAACAAACAAAAAGGTAGGAATCCAAATCGTTTTTCCAAGTCTTCCTAGTTTGGAATATAAAAAAACTAAACTAAACTTTTTTGTATGTGTATTTGAATTTTACAGTTCTGAATTAAATGCCTTTCCTATTTAGCTGTTTCTCTTATGTAAATCATCATCAATTAATTAGCTGCTTTGCATTTTGTCGTATTTTAGAAACCCACTTTTTTTAAAGTCTCGTGATTGTTTAATTTCATCATTAATATGTATATTAATATATTGTTTCTTAGTTTTATCGTCATCTTTTTACTTCTATTTTCTCAATTAACAAGTGAACTGACCCTTAATATGAAACAATTCCACATTCTAGACTTTTCCACCTATTGCTACATAATTGTTTGATCATCATTTTTCACTGCAAAATCTCACATACTAAGTTCTGGAAACCCTGTGGCCCAGATTTTGACCATCATTTAAAGCTCTAGCTCTATGTCATTGTCCCAGAATCCCAAATTTACCCTACAAGCACACAGCTGATATTTACAGTTGGAGTCCTGGTCGATTATCATTCAAGATGGATAACAAAGTAGTTTTGTATATTTTGATAATTTCAAACCTCATATTTTTCACACTCACTGTCATCTGCATTACATTACTGGCATCAAGATCTCCAAAACCAGGACAAAATAGTCACTCCAAGGTAGGATGTAGCAATTATATTGGTTGTTTTGCTAATCTGGTTGCATGTTTGTGTCTCAATTTTTGTCTTGTTGTCTGTCTAGATATAAACTGACGGGGTTTGTCAAGGGTTTTACTGTTTAACCCAAGGAGAGACCAGGTTGCACTCAGAAGGGAGTTAACTAACATCTTCGTTGGTTATACATTATAACCCTGTCAGAACAATAGGAAATGTAAAAGCACTATTAGCACCATCGTTTTGGATTTTTATCCACATATAATATGTATTCTGTCCACAGAGCTGGGTGGCTTAATGGTTAAGGCAATTGCCAATTCCATATTGCCCATTCAGCTCTGCTGAAGGTCCCGGGTTTTATCCCCGGTCCAGGCACTCTTCATGAGCTACATCCAAGCTGGATCAATGGCATGAGATGTTAAATTGCAGGTGCCTTGTACTCAGTGTCTATGCTGAGCCAAGTAAAAAAAAACCAACCATGGGGTAAATGTATAACATCATTTGGACTCCAAGCAGCCTTATCATCTCATCATTTCATCTGCCTCTGGAGGCTGGTCGTATGAACAGACCATAGCTTCAGACCCAGAAGCATTGAGACGTTAGGCATTACACACATATCAAATATATCAATCATATGGCGAAAATCTTCAATAATATATCAATAATATGTTGAAAATAATGCTCAACAGACCCCTCCTGCTTGTGTGGAAGACATCAGGCAATTATCCCATCAACATTTGAGCGATGCAGCAAGAAATTATTTTGAAGATGGAGCGACTGAAATGACAACTGTCAAGGACAATGTCAATGCTTATAAAGGATACAGATTGAAACCAACCTACCTTGTTAATGTCAGCCAATTCGAACCTGGAGTGGCTGTATTTGGACAGAGGGTTGCCACCCCAATTGGAATATCACCAACAGCATTTCAGGTGGGTAGGCACGTCTACATAACCATCATTTTAGTGATATAGTTTCTAGATCACGGTTGCTTTTTTTTTTTTTTTTTTTTTCATGTTGTTTTTTATTTTAAAAAAAATAATAACATGTATTAGATATATATAAAGGTATAACGAGTTAATCTGTGAGCTGCTTATTCAGGTTGAGGAAAGCTTGTACACAATTGTATGTCCTCTGACATGTTCAAAGCGGTGCTATCCCTTAATGCAGGTTTATCCCACCCACCAAAAATGTGATAACATTTTTAACAACATAAAACTGGAGTGTGACTCACTTGTGGACAAAAACCTCAGTAATTATCATATATACTGGCGACCACTTTCATTTTTGAATTTCAGAAATGGGCACACCTAGATGGGGAAAAGGCATCGGTCAAGGCAGCTGAGTCTTATCAAACAATCTTCATCCACAGCGCATCGTCAACCACATCCATAGAAGACATAGCAGCTGCTGCACCAGATGCCATCAAGTGGCAACAGATTTATCCGTGGTCCATCAAAAGCGAGATCCTCCATTTTGTTCGGCGAGCAGAAAACAATGGCTTTTCCGGGATTGTTGTAACAATCGATCGACCAGCCGGAAGCATCAAGTACAGTTCGCAAAGAGGTTTAGCAAAGAAGCCTTATGATATAATTGATATCAACTTTACCAACCATACTATGAAGTACCAGATTAAACTGGCCAATCCACAGCAGTCTTGGCAAGATATAGCTTGGATTAAGCAGAATACTAGGCTGCCTGTGATTATTAAAGGTTTACTGAATGCAAATGATGTACAAAATGCTGTTCAGGCTGGAGTGGATGGTATCCTGGTTTCTAATCACGGCGGAAGGTATGTAGCTTCATTTAAGTTGTGTATTGTGTCAATTATCAAAGACTCTGGCAGTATTATATGGACAGAACTATCTCAACAAAACCAAGACAATTTATTGACACAACACCTGGGATCTAATTGGCTGGTGTCAATAAGACAGTGACGCCTCATTAATACCACAGTTCTGTGTCAACTGACACTTTGTTAATAATTTTGTTGGCCCTCAGCACATGGACTATTGTCCATGGCATCATTGGAATGTATTACAATTCATACATGAGCAGGCCTAATGACTTGGTACAGGCTAGATAGGTCGATAGATAGTTTATATAGAGTTATGAGAGCCATAGTTAAAATTCATATATAGCTGAAAACTGCAGTATTATTTACAGATAAAAACAATAGTAAAAAAAGTTCATCACACATATAAAGACTTTTGCACAGATCATCACATAGAAATAAAATGCATCTTTCGGGATTTTAGAATGTCATAGCAGGCTCTTGAAAAATTGTGAATAATGTCAACATTACCTAAACTGCCAAAGAACACACTAAAATGTTATACTATTAAGCTTTTAAGTAAGGAATTAGAGTAAATCTTTTTTCGTAGGGTTCTTGATGGCGTTCCTGCTACTATCGATGTTTTGGCATCTGTCGTTGAAAGCGCAAAGGACAACATCGAGATCTTCCTTGATGGTGGAATTAGGACAGGCTCTGATGTCTTTAAAGCTCTGGCTTTAGGTATGGTTATTGAAAAGACTGTGTTTCATGAAACACTTAATATTTAATTATATCAGATATTTCAAAGATTCTGTAATATTTATTAGCGTACTCTAAGTAAAATAAATATGAAAAATTGACAAAATTACAATTAGGAAATTGAAGTAGAATAACTTCTTTATCTCTTTATAAGTCGTGAACAGGTATGTTTTACGTTTCTGCCCTAATTGAACTTTCTATCTTTAGATCTTCTGTTATCTGTTTGTGATATTCTTTCAGGAGCGAAAATGGTGTTCATCGGCCGACCAGTTATTTATGGTCTTGCCTACAATGGACAAAAAGGTGTCGAAGATGTCCTGAATATTCTCAGTAAAGAATTCAAAAGCACAGCTCAGTTATGCGGTGCCCAAAATCTAAGGAACATCAAGGCTGTTGCATCTGTAAATATTTCATCTTATTTTCAACATTTTTACTTGTTGGTTAAAAGCTTTATAGCTTGTGTTGATTGTTGTACAATGTTTTCATCCCCGACGTTTAATAAAATTTTACTTACTTACTTACTTACTTAAGGCTTCTATGGTCATCCCTTCATCTTCTATGGTCTAAAGATTACCATAAATTATGTTTATATTGTACTCTTAGGCTGGTTTATTCCCTCAAGTACAATCTCTGCATGCAATTTAAAGTGTATTTAGCAGATGTTTAGCTCTCACTAAATAATTAATTTGTGATAAACAAGAGCTGTTGACACAATGGTAACTTGATATAATTTTATTTGTATTGTAAAAGATAATATCACAGTTGATATATCAACATAAGATAATATTATATATAATAATTCCTTACATGAATGGGATATACATAAAGACCTGACATAAAACATGACACTGAGATATGCATAATATATACCTCAACATATCAATTAAATAACTGAGGTCTAGCACATGTCCACATACAATAACTTGACTTCCCTAAAGAATGGGGATCCAGGATTTTTTGATGGAGGAAGGGTCAGTGAGGGGGTTACTTTGTTGGAACTGATCCGGTTGTCTATAAATTGTGATATTGTAGAATAATGCTTCCTAAAATCAAAATTGTTGATTTTCCTGACATTTTATGTTGTACATAAAGTAGCAATATTGCATTTCTTCCATATCTACATTTCCATTATTTGTGGACTGGTGGGAGGAAAAAACCTCCCAGATCCCCTCTCACCTGGATTCATCTCTCCTACTAGAAATGATAATGTGGAGATATCTACTTGAAAAAGAGGTACATGATAATAGCGACAAACATAGCAACAACTGCATAAATAAAAGTAGAGCTGCCTTCCTTGGTTCCTGGTCCTGGCCGGCCATCTTTGTTTACCGGGATGCACCTGTCCCATTGAGTCAATATTGCTTGACGAGCGCCAGACCATTGCCCAGGACCCTGCAGGCGGTATTGGTAAGGGGCACAGGGTCCGAAGAAACACTTAAAGGCAAGAATTGGATCTGAGAACAGCAGCTTCTCTGAAAGACAAAAGGAAAAGTGTGTTATGAGGAATTTACATTGTATCTGATGCCAGGATATCAAGAAACTATATGAATATGGCACTGACAAAAAAAACTAAAGACAGATTTCAGTACTTGCATTGGGAGCAAATACCTAAAAATAAAGTTCAATGTCAGACTAAACTTACTGAGATCAGGTTTGACTCCAATTTGTTCAGCAAGTTCATCCATGTAGGGAATCCAGTCCACTTGGATGGTATGCCTTGTGGAGTCCACATATCGTTCACTCAGGGCCTTTCTCTTGCTCTGGATATCTGCTATCATGTCTGTTCGAGGTGGCAGTTTTTGCAGTCCCTAAAAACAGGAGTAACATGAGTAATTTAATTTGACAGAAAAGACAGAAAAATGGACCTGAACTCAAAATGGTACTCTCCGGCTCAAAGGTAGCCAACCATGCATGACTCTCATGTGCGTCCGCGTTTGTAGAATGAGGGCCATACGGCAGTCTTTATATTTTCTGTGGCATTATATGTGCACAATGGTATTATAGCCTTTCTACAAACATATATCTCATTTATACCAAGAAATAATGAGTGCACACACTATTATTATCCTTTATACAATGTTTTATATCCACAATCATCACTTGATGCATTGTATAGATGATCAGGGGACCACGTATTGGGGAGAATTTTGCACATATGCATGTGTTAGATTTATTTAGATTGATATTATCTGTCATTCTTGAGAAATCAAGAAAATATATTCATAGAGATAATTTAGGACCATTAAATATGACAAACTTGAGCTCAATCAACAATGACCAACTTACATTGACGAGAGAAAAAGTAACGACATCATCAAAGCATCTGATCTCAGCAATAATTTGCCCTTAGTCATCTACACCTGTTGTAGCAGGACAAGCTACCATAACAGGCAAATCTAAAGGTAAGCTCATGTCATTGCCATAATTCACTTAGTTAGTCATAAAACATATCTTTACGAAGCCCCACCTATAGCAGAGCAATTTATAAGAACATTATTATTTTTAAATTCACAATGTAACCTTCACAAAAAAAATTTATTCAATGGCAGCTTTACCTTGAAGAGCCTGGTAGCCCAACGACATTGTATTTCAGCAATTGGCATAATTGATCCAATTGGCTGAACATAACCAATAACAGCCAATGTTGGCTTCTCCAAGGTGACAGGAAAACAGTACTTATACAAATCAGCCTGAAATTAATGCGAGTGTGCACCAGATTAGAAAATACCAAACAATTCAGTTCAAGCATCTACATGCAAGAGCTGTTGGAGGTTCTCTATGATTATGCAATGATTGTAGTAGAAATGATAGAATATGTCCTTGCAGACAGAATAATAGTAACCTGACTGAGCCAGACATTGCACTAACTGTAACAGTTATTATAATTTGTATAATAACATGCTATTTGTGTTAATGATTGTTCCTTCGGGCAAATCTTTCAATTCGAACTGGGGCATGATATTTTGTTTAATGATGACCAGTTTTTACTCTTAATGTGTACAATTATCGAGGTTAAAGATGTTTAGAAATGTTTAAACCAGTTGAAATGTATGCACAATCAAGTAGTGAAGTTTGAACTATATGGTTCACCTTCATGTGCTTGAGATAATGATCCATAAAATCAAGAGTTACAAATGGATTCCTTACCTTATTTTCTTTAACATCAATGACATCTTTGTCAAGGAATGGAAAACCGAAGATGTAGCCAGTAGCCAGTACCACAACATCAATATTGTCTTCTCTAGTGCCATCAGCGAATTCAATGCCAGTCTTGGTGAATTTGCGGATGTCTGGCTTGATGACAATGTCACCGGCAGAAATGCGGTTTGGCAAGTCATCATTTACTGTTGGATGCTGCGCATTGAATCTGAATGGAAAGTAATCCTTTTACCATTATGGGGTAACACTTTTCAGAAACATGCATAGAAAGTTTTGAATCAAGAACTTAATCAGATGCTCTGATTACATTTTATTTCATTTTTGCTAATTTGTTCTTGTAATGATGGTGCTGCCTGTGAAACTAGTACATCATCACATGATGTGAAAATCCTCTATTGGTGACGTTACCAATGGTACATTATTACTTATCAAATATGACATTTGGTGATGTCATAATTGTTTGGAGACTGGCATGCAACAAATCACACATTGATTTACATGCTCAATAATGAAAGCCCCTAACATGCAACAAATATATCACCATCATTGATATTCATCATATCTATGCTACATGCATGTTTACCTCAATGTTGATGATACTTGTGATTTATCTCAAGTGTTCTGATGTATCTCTCATTACCGTTCTAACTATGACAGCTTGCCATACCTGTGTTTAGGTCTGAGATCGTAATTTTCATGTCTAAACCATTTCTGTAGTTTTCTCTCAGTCAGGGAGTTCATGAAATTGGTAGGAAAAATCTTCCCAAGGAAAGCATTGTATCTTGTCCTGCGAACCATATCAACAGGGTGACCATCGTCCCACACTCTATGGGTCACCCAGGCTCCTCTCCGGGTACTGAGGTAAGTCTGGAATGTCCAAAATGTTCATGAGTTATCATTGCGAGATCCTTTGGTTAAAGCTCAATTGTCTGTCAAAATTACTATTCTCTAAAATCTCATAAAATTATTGAAAATCACCTTATTTGATAAAGGCATACTAAGTATGTGTAAGCTAATGAATCTATCAGGCATTAATAACAAAAAATAAATGATACATTGAAAGAAATCAAGACCAAAACATTGGAAATACAATGGAAAGAACATCATCACCCCTTGTTGAGTATGGTGACATCATAACTTGGTTTGTTTAAATATTGGATTTTTGATGGCATGAAAAATTAATACTAGGTGAAGTTTATTCATTTTATGGAGAGAAAGTGAACCCAGCAAGGCTCTGGATGGTAGGTAATCAGTATTAAGAAGACAATGAAGTGAATGCAATAGATTTTGGCCACTGTCATATTGAGTGACAATCCAGCTATGGTAACCTCTATTGCAAAGGATGCTGCTACAAAACTGAATCGAATATAAGGAACTCTTCAATGATATTGTGTCAGTAACTGGGTAGCTTCTATATTATCTGTACAGTACTGTGCCAATAAAACACAGCACCTGCGATCTCAAATAGATGATCACGTTGGCTGGTATTCTCTAACAGATTTATAATTTACCTGTTGTGAAATAGCAGCAGCAATATTTTGTTTATTGAATTGAATTGTTTATTGAATAAAGCTACTCTTCCCATAGGCTTAATGACATGTCGCTTTAGGGAAGAGTATGCAGTTACAAATGTAATGTAATAAAATCAGAATCAGAATCAGAATTTCTTTTATTTTCCATACATACACTTACTGTTGCTGCTGCTATATTATATCATTAATGAAATGGATAATAAAGTATGAAGTATGGAGGGAGACCCCCACAAGGCAATTTGCCACTTCTTGGAGGCCACCCATGATATAGGTCAGGGAGCATCAGCCATACACCAGGAACACTGGTACGTCATGCTTGACCACATGAAACTATTGAATCATCAATAGGTATATTTCTTATTTTGTCAAAGAGGTGCAAGAGAAAAGAATAGTATGCAATCAAATGATATTTATGACAGATTTTCACAAGTGATCTGAAATCAGCTGGAAATGGTGTAATGATAAGGAGAAGTAGAATCCCGAAGGAACCAACAGATGAACAAAATGGTGGGTATTTGAACAAGGCAGGCCAAGTTGAAGGATAGAACTACTAGAAGTGCAAAATTTAAGAAAAGATGTTATATCACAATTCACAAGTAAGTAGATGTGTATGCCTCAGTATGGCAGTAAGTTTAGCCATACATGTATTTGACAAGTAGCAATGACTCCATCAGGCATCTAAGCTCCATGAATACCAAAAGGACTGCATAAATTTCTTACAGTTTCTTTATCTGGACACAAATTACTGTCGACATGAAAAACAATTAGGATCATTGCAGTCAGTAATGTATTGATTAATTATCAATTTCTTGACATACAGTTTGAAACCATGCATGCTATGAGAGTGTATTTTACTTTTAAATTCATTTGTCATTTCATTAAAAAACTTTGCTAACTTATATCTGGGACTGTTCTTTGCAAAATCATGGCTAACTCTTGGAAGTGCAAAGTTATCCAATCCTCTGGTAATATAAGAATGGACGCTTGAATGCCTGACAAATACATTACCACAAGTAAAATAAGCAGGCAATAGCTTATTTTCCAGGTTATAGCAAAATTTAAAGCACTGCAGCACACATATGTCAGTACACCTTAACATTCCCAAACTTTTAAACAAAATTCCTGTATACTTGGCATTACAAATTGCTCTTATGACTTTCTTCTGCAAGACAAGTAACCTATTCGCACATTTTTGCCAAAGCAATGCACCATAATTTAAATAAGGGACAATTAAAGCATTGTAAATATTCAATAATACATCAATGGGTAGAAAGTGCTTCAACTTGTTAAGTATACCTGCAGTTTTAGAGATCTTTTTTGTTATTAGATTAATATGATTTTTCCAACTGATATGCTTATCCAATAGAATTCCAAGAAAATTAAACTCTTCAACAAATTCAATATTTCCATTTTCAAGAACAAGATCTGGGTAGAACACAGATTTTTGTGGCATATGAAAAAGCATAGCCTTTGTTTTACGAAAGTTCAGCGACAATTTATTTAGCTTCATCCAATCACAAATATTACACAATTCCTTATTAATTACATCTTGGACAGAGTTATTTTCTTGTTGGAAGGTACTTAAGGTGGCAGTGAGTGTGGTATCATCAGCATAGATAATGGGCTTGAATAGGGTACTTGCCTTGCAGATATCATTCGCATAGATAATAAAAAACAGAGGTCCCAGCACTGATCCCTGAGGGACATCAGTTGATATGTAAGCACGTTCTGACGTAACATTTCCAAATTCAACAAACTGAGACCGATCATTCAAGTAACTTTTGACAAGGTTTAAGGCTGATTCATGAAAACCATAATATTGTAATTTCCCAATTAAAATCTCATGATCTATAGTATCGAATGCCTTCGATAAGTCCAAAAATATACTAATAGGAGTTTCACCTTTATCTAAGTCAAACAGAATTCTATCAACAAGTTCTAGAGCAGCTAGTTCAGTAGAATGCATCTGCCTGAACCCATATTGACTTGAATAAAAAAGCTTATTATTGTTGAAATAATCATTTATCTGCTTGTGTAATAATTTTTCATAAACTTTGGAAATGCTCGGTAAAATAGAAACTGTTCTATAATTATCCAAAATATATTCTTCACTTTTCTGGTACAATGGGATCACCAGATATTTCATTTTGTATTAATTTTAACAGTTTGTTAGATATCCGGTCACTGCCAAAACTGTCCTTTGGCTTCAAATTCTGTATTACTTTAACAACTGATTCTTTATCAACATGCGAAAACTTAAAAGAACATTTTATTGCATTAAACAAATAATTTCTATAACTTTTATTGACAGGTGGAGTAATCTTTTGTGCAAGGGATGGGCCTACATTGGCAAAAAAGTTATTAAACTGAGAAGCAATCAAATTTGAATCAGTAACCTTTTCTCCATTTATAATAAAATATTTCGAAATATCCTTTTTCCCTTTGGATTTGTTAATTATATCCTTAATAATTATCCATGTGTTTTTCATGTCATTTTTGAATTTTTCAAAACAATTCTGGTAATATAACTTTTTTGCTGATCTAATGCTGTTTCTTAAAATTCGATTGTATGTTTGTAAATTGATTTTATTAATATTGTATGGTGGGTGATTTCTTGGCAAAGATTTTAAATGACTGTACAAAGAATCTCTATACTTTATGGAAATTAAGATACCATGTGTAACCCACTGGCATTTCTTGTGCTTATACTTATTAAATCTCAAAGTTTTAACAGGAAAAAATTTGTCCATACCAGTTTTAAGAATGTTTCCCAAAATATTATAATTATCATTAGGGTTGGCAGATGCATCCTGGTCTAGTCTGTACATGATATTAGTATTAACCAAATAATTCTGAAAGTCTTTACTGCAATGTGACACAACTTTAACAGATTTGAAAGGCTCTTTGTTATAATTTAAATAATCAAGGCAAATGAAATAAGGGAGATGATCAGAAATGTCTTTAAGAATAATACCTGAAGTTGTCTCAGAGAAACTATCAGAGATTTTAATTAGGGAATTGTCAATTAGAGTACCGTGTCGGTGTGTCAAGCGTGTGGGAAAGCTTATCTTTGGAATATAACTGTGTGATAATAAATGCTCAAAGTACTTACTTATGCTAAGGTTTTCTTTAAATTTCAACAGATCCAAATTAAAATCCCCTGCTATTAACACATTTCTAAACCTCTGTAGCTGTTCAAACATAAAACTTGTTTCAGAAATGAAAGTTTCAATATTTTCAACATTGTTCCTAGGGGGTCTATATATTATGCCCAAAATTAATTTCTTTTGAAGTGATAGTATGTCAGTATTACTTGATGTAACTTCCAAAAATAAGCCATCCCACAAATCAGTGCTATCCACCGGCAATATACTATAATTAAAAGCTTTATGCAAGTAAATGGCAATGCCACCATGTGTACTGCAGTGCTTTCCCTTGCTAATAAAGTTGTAGTTTTCAATTTCCAACAAGGATAAATCAGAATCATTAGACAGCCAGGTCTCTTGCAAACAAATGGCACTTATAGTTATGTTATTTCTTTTATAAAAGTCCAAGTATATTTTTAGTTCACTGAATTTAGCATTAATAGACTAGCAATTCAGGCTAAGCACTTTGAAAGATCGCATTTTGTCTGCCATTAACTTAATAAAACCATCATCATTATAGTAGGGAGAATGGCTAAATAATGTTGGAGTCTCATATTCATCGGAAAAATTTAAATCAGAATCACCTATTAATTCAACCAGAGAATATGAATCTGGCTGATTAAATAAATCAACAGAAGTAACCATCATAAGTTACACAAAAAAATGCAAAGCAAGACATAATTGTATAATTTGCAAATCTCATGTGACACTAAAAGGAAATTTGCATAAATGTAGAAGATTATGACAAGAAATTTTGATTTATAGGCCTTTTAAATTTGCATGAGTAACAATTTGGTATATTGCATTCTTCAATATAAGCCTCAACTGTCTTCTTTTTCACATATAATTTAAAACCGTGGAAGCTATGTGTGTTTATTTTTTCTTTAAAATTACTTGGCGTATTGTTTAATGTTTTAAGACAGGTATAGGATATACTGTGTCTGGCAAATTAATGTCTCACAGCGGGTAGCTTTATATTGTTAATATGTCTGGTTACATATCTGTGGGTTTTATTTTCTAGATTTTTTTTCATTTCATTTGTGAAGTAATGAGGTAACAATGAATTTTAAAATTTAAAGCAAAATTTATAGTCCTGCAGTGCACATAGATCTTTAACATTTAACATATTTAATTTTCAAATAAGCTCAGTGGTATGGGCTCTGTAATGGCTCTTTTTTTTCTACATTTAAAGAGAGTGTGTTGACTTTCAGTCTGTCAGATATTGATTGTAATTCATTTTTCAATATTTCAGTATTGTTTGTAAAGTCGGAATTTATATTTGTGAATAGTGTAGTGTCATCTGCATACAGTAAAGGTTTAAATTTTTGAGTCGCATTAACTATGTCGTTTACATAGATAATGAAAAGCAAGGGCGAAGTATGGAGCCCTGCGGTACGCCACATTTGATTATTGAATGATTAGAAGAGATATCGCCATAATCAACATATTGAATCCGGTTATTTAAATAGCTTGTTAGTAGATCTAGGGATTTGTCTCTAATGCCATAGTGTTTTAGTTTTTTTAACAATCTAATGTGTCAAAAGCTTTTGAAAGATCCATGTATATATTTATAGGCTGTTTGTTTTTATCCATATCTAAAAAAATTCTGTCCAGCAGTTCAAGAGTTGCAAATTCTGTTGAGTGTACGGTACGAAATCCATATTGGCTGGTATGATAGATTTGGTCATGAATTATTTTCTCAAAGACCTTTGACACACTAGGCAATATAGAAATTGGACGGTAATTTTCAAAGCAATGATTGTTATTCTTTTTATGAATGGGTATCACCTTTGCTATCTTTAGTATATCTGGAAAGATACCCTGTTAAAATATCATATTCATAAATTTTGATAATATACTAACAATTTCATATTTTATGTACTTAAGTATTTTATTGCAGCTTATGTTGTCTGCACCTTTGCTGGCTTTAGGTTTTAAGCTTTCTATCGTTTTTATAGCAGTTTCAATGGTAACTGATCTAAATTTAAAATTATCTTGAACAGGGTTCTGCAAATTATCTTAATAGCATTTTTGAGGAAATCTATTTTAGAAGCAAGTGTCGGACCTACATCTGTAAAGTATTTGTTAAATTCATCTTCTCAAGACGTTTGCCATTATGTATGAAATAACTAGGAAAAGCTTGTTTCACTTTGTTCTTATTTAAGATTTCATTTATTGTTGACCAGGTGTTCCTCCTATCAGATTTAAATCTTTGAAATTGATTCCGGTAGTAAAGCATCATGGCTTGACAGAGAATATTTTTTAATATCCTGTTATAGGTTTTGAAGTTAGTGAGATATCCTAAGTACTGATTATCATTTATATTTGTTGATTTAAGTTTTGCATATAATTTATCTCTATACCGGATAGATTTGAGAATGCCATTTGTCATCCATTTGCATTTTTTATGTTTGTATTTATTGTATTTAACTGTTTTTGCTTCGAGATGTTTATTAATTGTTAAATTCATTATATTGTGCAATAAAATAACATTATACAAATCAATAGAAATCACTTTAAAACAAATAAATATATTTTCAAAAGCACAGTCCTTTAAATTGATTGGAGTCCTTTTGTGGGGCACTGTGATTTAATGTGTTTTACTAATGTGTGTAGACTTTAATGTGTAGATCCTTATGTGTAGATCCTGTGGTCCTGGTGATGTTCCACAGTCCTTGAAGACAGTGCTTGACAACAGTCCCTGACAACAGTCCTCAATGGAAACTTGATGGTTCCTAATATATCTGGACAATAGTTCTTCACAATCTTTAGTTCATGTGTGTCTCTGACTGCTCTCAGTACCCCTATTTATATTTGATGTTGGGCTAATAAGTCTTCTTATCTGGTATATGTGAGCATTTTTAAGGTCGTTTATAACCATAACACTTTCTTACAGCTAGTTTATGGTCCTTATCCAATTCCATGACTTGAACAGATACAAATACAGGGAAACTTAGTGTCCTATAATACAAATTTACCTGAGAGGTATGTCTTCCAAGCTCCACCGCAATGTCTACACCAGAGTTTCCGATACCAACAACCACAACTCTCTTGTCCTCGAAGCCAGCTGGTTTCCTGTAATCATGGCTATGCATGATTTTCCCTTGGAATTCTTCTTGTCCCTGGAATTTTGGGACCTTTTTCTCAGCATGGTGACCAGTGCAGACCAGAACAGCATCAAAGACATCAGACGATTCTTTGCCAGATTTGCGATCTCTCACCGTGATGTTCCATTGTCCAGTCTCTGCAAACTTCTCATGTTTCGAGACTCTGACGATCTCGGTGTTGAATCGTATGTACTTCATAAGATCAAACTTTTCACAATACATGTGGAAGTATCGAAGTAAGTACTTATTGTGCATGTAATTGGGAAATTGTTCTGGCATGGGGAAGTCACTGATTGCTGTCATCTCTTTTGAGGTGTTGATGATTGTTGATTTCATGACACACGCCTGGCCATCTTTCACATCTTCAGTGTAGCGCCACAGTCCTCCAATAGCTTCAGTCCTCTCAAAACATACGGGGGTCAGTCCTTCATCTAGACAGCATTTCATGCCAAGGAGACCTGCACAGCCTGCCCCAATAACTGCTACCCTCTTCCCTGACATTGTGAAGTTCTGAGGACTGGTTCTGACAGCTGTCTGGAAAGAAATCAACTTCAGTGTATAAAACAATAGTAATAAAGATGATAACCAATTAGTGGCATATTTTCTGGAATATGAACATCTCCTTTTTAATTATCAAATGTTTTTTGGTCATACTTTTCATATTATCAAAAAATTTACACAATTATTGTATTTATTGATGAGTCCTGACTATGTTTAACCTTGCTGGTTTCTATCCTTTCATTTCTAATTTACATCTGTGCTTTTATTGTCAAGACATTTGCAAATAAAGGTATTATATTATAAATTTGTAACTGATAAAAACAGCACTGTATAACTATTAGCTGGCAGTATTATTTTTATTTTCCAGTGATACTTGGCAACTTTTTTTATTAAAGGAAACTAGAGCCAACAGTGGGTTAATCTTTGAATTTGTTTTTTCAAGAAGTGTCATGGTCATTTGTAAAGCTGGTGCTTTAACATATTGTTTAATAATTATTTCCATTTTCTTTGCTGATTCATGATTTATGTGGAAAATTATGATGTAAAAATTTGGGTTAGGGTTACTCTTAATGCAAATATGACTTGCTTAAGTTTATTATATATGTAAGATAAGGTTTTGGTAATGGTGATATGCAGTAATTTGCAGACAATGAAATCTGCTCACAAAATACGAAATATAAATTTTTTACACATGGCAAATCTAGCCGATTTGTTGTAGAAAGGAGATATCAGGTGTTTACTGAACATTTGCATTTTGTAGATTAGATATAATGAAGCCGTGTCATATCCTCAGATATGCTAAATAAGACAATGTACACTCAATTGCTGTCACTAATGCCCCTTACGCAAGTGTGACGCAACGCGCTACCCGGCTCCAACCCGGCGGCTACAAAACGGCTACCCGGCAAGCACCCGTGGGACCCGTGGTCAAGCCGGGAGTTTCGGGCCCGGTAGCCGGTTGTGCCATGCTTGCATGGCACAACGGTGGAAATCTCCCGGGTATCCAAAAAATAAAAAATACCCGTGTAAGCCGGCGGGTGACCTGTGGAAGCCGGCGAATTATCCGTCCCTAATTTCACCCCGGCGGCTTGTTGAGGGGTTCTACGGGTAACCTGGCGGCTTCCACGGGTAACCGGCCGGCTTTTTGCTACCAGCGTCAGCGTAGGCAGGGAGGGGGGGTTGTATATACTTTAAAAGGCTGTTGCTCCTCTAATATTAGTCCAATTTTCCTCAAATACGACTGAATTGTAGTATAGTTCATACTGATTCCATACCTGTTTTCGGATCGAAATTTGACCAAATATTAAGCGAGATATTCATCTGAGAAGGCAGCTAGGTTGGCGGAGGCAAACAGTGGTGCTCTCGCAGACGTCCGCGCCCGGACTGTATCAATGCAGGAAGGGCTGAGCGCTTCTTTAAAAGGCTGCTGCTCCCCTAATATTAGTCCGATTTTCGTCAAATAAGACTTGATTGTAGCATAGTTCATACTGATTCCATATGTGTTTTCGGATTGAAAATAGACCAAATATTAAGCGAGATATTTGTCTGAGAAAGCAGTTGTCTGGCGGCGGCTGCTGCTCCATTTATATTAATCCGATTTTCGTCAAATGAATATTGAATTATAGTAGAGTTCATACTTATTCCACACAGATTTTCAGATTGAAAATAGACCAAATATTAAGTGAGATATTCGTCTGAGAATGCAGTTCTCTGGCGGCGGCAAGGTGCTCTGTGTATGGTCATGACTTGAATGGTGTGGTCAATATTTTTGACCATGATATATATACATTGTTTGAATGAGCTTTATTGCAATTCATTTCTACTCATTCTGCCAACTGTCATGACCGTTATGTCAATTCCTATTAGCATTTTGAATGATACAAAGAATGGGTGTAGAGAATACAGCAAATGATCAATACATGTGTCAATTGCCTAATTGCCTAAATTGGGGTTCTTTGACCTGTCATTTCATAGTTTGTTCAAAGATGACACAGTAATATGACATTGTCTTGATTGTCATTCACAATTAGAAAAAGATGTAATTGCTTTCATTAATTAAAAACATTGTATTCTATTGTAATTACCAGGCAATGATTGTATTTGTATATTGGTATTTTTTTTATACATGTGAACATTCTTATCTTTTTGTGTTAATCTAATCTTATTGTGATATTTTGATCAGTATTTGTGTATATTTTTGTAAAATTTAAATCTAATATTGATATTGTAATTAGTATTTGTGATTTGATCTGTGATTTTATTTGCTATCTTTTATGTACTTATATAGACCAAATATTAAGCTAGATATTCTATATTATATAATTAGCATATAAATCTATCTGTCTCTCTCAACTATCTGTCTATCTACATATCCGATTTTCGTCAAATAAAGACTGAATTATTCAGGGAAATGTGTAGAATTTATATAATAGTTAAGGTGGGGAAAATTAATGGAGTATACTAGGCACAAACAAGAATATTCTTGTTAATAAAGTTAGTAATACCTCATAGAGTATAGATATGTAGATATGTAGATAGACAGATAGTTATAAGATCTTCACCTAATAATATGTTACTATCAATAATTCATTGATTCGTAATCAATAAAAAACGAAAATAAAGCAATGTTTGTTGGCTTGTTGCCAATAAAATTCCGACTTGATAAAGATCTATAACAACTATCTATAGATAGATATGCTCTAGTTTAGAGTAATCATTTTAGATATTTATTTCATTTTATATAAATTATCAATATTTCGTTCTTGTTGTTGTTCTGAAAATGTTCCATCCATGATCAAAACAATCTCCCTCTTTAATATGCACAATAAACAGGAATCAGTTGAAATTCAGAATTTCAATTAATGCTTGTGATCAATGATGAAAAAGCATGACTAACCCCATTCTTTGTATTATTCAAAATGCTAATAGCGCAATTGACATAACGGTCAATTCATGCTTGTGATTAATGATGAAAAAGCATGATTTACCCCATTCTTTGTATTATTCAAAATGCTAATAGCAATTGACATAACAGTCAAGGCAGGTTGCTATTACATATATAGGTTAATTGACTTTACAAAATCAAAGGAAAAGTCCTTCCCATTGGCCAGTTGGCAGAATGAGTAGAAATGAATTGCAATAAAGCTCATCCAAACAATGTATATATCATGGTCAAAAATATTGACCACACCATTCAAGTCATGAACATACACAGAGCACCTTGCCGCCGCCAGAGAACTGGCTTCTCAGACGAATATCTCACTTAATATTTGGTTTATTTTCAATCTGAAATTCTGTGTGGAATTAGTATGAACTCTACTATAATTCAATATTATTTGACGAAAATCGGATTAATATTAATGGCGCAACAGCCGCCGCCAGACAACCGCATTCTCAGACAAATATCTCGCTTAATATTTGGTATATTTTCGATCCAAAAACATGTATGGAATCAGTATAAACAATACTGCAATTCAGTCTTATTTGACGAAAATCGGACTAATATTAGGGGAGCAGCAGCCTTTTAAAGTATACTCCTGGAAGCCGTTGAGTTACTCCTACTACCCGCCGGGGTACTCCTACAACTCGGCGAGTCACCCGTAAAACTTGCCGAATCACCCGTAGAACCCGCTGAGTAACCCGTAGAACCTGCTAAGTCACCCGTAGAACCCGGCGGGTAACCCGTAGAACCCGGCGGGTAACCCGTAGAACCCGGCGGGTGCTGCCCCGCCCCTTTTTGCGGCCAGAATCCGTCACCAACCCGGCAATAAAAGCTGTTACATAACGGTAACATCACTCTACGGGTTATCTACGGCTAAAACAGCCTAGTGTGACAGGCTTATTTACTAAACCTACAAAGAGGTAGTTAAACAAGATACAGTTTAGTCAAAACTAGAATAATACTTTCACAATGAACTGGTACAACCTATATGTTTTTTATCTATTTGCAAGACGTCTAGTGCCATGGTATTGTAGCAGTGTCATGGTTAATTGGTGTTTATCCGAGACAGCGCAAGAAATGGGTGACTGGTGAATTTCGGCGCCGTACTTGTATTGCTTGTATAAATATAGTTTATTGCAATGTCATCTTTGATAGTTAATTGCTGTGTCATTTTCGTTCTTTCATTTCATATAAATGAAGTCTTATCTTGCACTAATAAAAAAACAAGGTAATAACTTCAAAAATGCTGAGGATGTCGATATTTTTAAAGATTGGCTTTTGTATCAATTAAGATAGGCAACTCTTTTTTGATTCACTGTTGTTTTTAGTTTGTTTTATTGTACATATGTACACATCTTTTTGCATCAGAATCTCAATCCATAACATATACTATAATTAGCAGAACTCATACAGATATAGATACTTAATAAGATTGGTTTTATAAATAATATTTTGAGCCTTGTGAAGATTGCCAGTGACATCACTGATGTTTGTGTACATTTCACATCCTTGAAAATGGCTTGAATAACCTAACTATGGCACTTTTTTCTTCCTTGAATAAAATGAAGCAACTTTGAATTGAGGACCATATGTCAAAAGTGCCTGGTTTTATTGTACAAAGGTATTTATTAAATCTTAACAGTTCCCCCCTCAAACATCAATAGACTCATCCATATTAGTCTGATTTCCCAGAAATTGGCATGGCTTATTTTGGGGGTGAAAGCTTGTGAAGGTTTTCAACCAATATCTGTAAAATGCATAGCAACTCAGCAAAAGCTTAAAATCCATCATGAATTTGTGCTTGTGATGCTGCTGTTGCATGTCAGTATGGCAGTGGTAACTCCATTGCAGGCATCTGGCTATGATTGGCCAGTTGAGTGACACACCCAAACTCTGACTTATAAAATGAATGAAACTGGCCACACACACTGACTGTTCCTAAGTGAAACAGTGTAATTACACAAATTTGATTTGTTAATTGCTCTTTATGTTTCTGATAGCTTATTGCATTTGAAACTGTACACTGTAATTAATTTCAAGTAATTATAAATAGGCCAATTAATGTTGTTAATGTGAAAAAATGAAACAGGATTATATATTTTTTAATTTGGATCTGAAAAATTCCATTAGATTTGCAAACATGTCACATTTTTCTGAAAGACTCTGTTTTTTTTTTTGGCTGTAAATTACAGAATACTAAAAGTATTAAGGTATATTAAAAAAATAACTATAAAATAATTCTATGCAACTTAATAGCAGGAAACTTTTAATTTTTTTATAGTATGACTAACAAGCAAAGGTCTCTTTTAATAATTACTAATACTATAGATGGTGCAATCTGTCGATTTGCAGACAGTTGTGGGTAGCTAGGCAAGAGTAGCGAGGATCTATGGAAAAGTACATCTTATAGCACGATTGGCAATAAAGATTAAGACATACATTTATATGAACTATACTAATTGATTGTAATATTTTCAAGGACATGATACCTTGTCAGTATGTGTCACCTGCAACTAAAACCCTTTAGTCGGTACAAAATAGTTCAATTCATGCTTTTTTTTTTGCATGTCTAGACTACGTCAACCAATTCTGATATATATCTACAGGTTTTTTTTGTGCTAGTGTTTCTTTGTTTTTAAAATTGTGAATTTAAATAATTTGTTAATTTGTTATTGTTAGACTGGCTAAACTAAGAGAAGTATTCAGAGCGCCGACATTACCATTATTTCGCGCCAAATTCACTTCTTTCCTGCGCCGAATCCACCAAATTTCCCAGTGCCGAATCCGCGCTGCGCCGAATTCACTTGTAATCCAAGAAATGTGCCTGTGCCAGACATGGTCAAATAGGTCAAAGGTAGTAATACAGCAACTGGGACCAACAAAGACTGTGACTGGAACTTTCCAGGTCCATTGCTGTCTATATCACCAGATATCCTTTGTGTGGTTTAAACTATAATTTTGCAATAAGGTCATTGTTGACGTTATCATTCTTGCACACTATATATATGATCTTAAAAACGAAAAGATTATTTTTGTTTGAATCATGCCAACAATATAAGACAACCTGATTTCACATGTCACGTGTGAGAAGCATGACTATATTTTTATTTGCACATACTTTACAGATCAGCTGCAGATGGGCCAGATAAAACTAAGGAAAATAGCATATGTCATAATAACATACAATCAACAGTCATAACAAAACTGGTTTTAATTAGTTATTTAGCTGCTGACCAGACTGCAATACACTCATAGGTGAACACAAAATAAGGCTAACAGTCCACCACCTCGTCCTATATATATTACCTCTGATTTGTACCAAGAAAGCTATACAATTTACCGCCTGACCACGTATGGTTTATGATGCGTGAAGATGCTAGGTTTTACAATAAATTGCCACATGTGTACCTATTAGTTTGTGTATCATATGTGGCTTATGATTTCATACATGTATGTGTATATGGGTTATTCCACAGAAACGGTGCACCCTGTCCCTCAACTTTCAAATGTGATTATGACATGCAAAATGATTTTAATAATATTAATTTGGTATGAGGATGGACAGACCAATGCTAAGATGTAAATACACACAAGAAATGTTTGCAGGAGTCTGTCATAACTGATATTTTGGCTCTCTTTGCTGTAAAAGGCAGCACAAGGGCGTGTCCCACACCTCATTTTATATATCTCTTTACCCTGCTCAATGAATGTAAGTTAAAAATCACGTATGATATTCACTAGGGTGACCCAAACATTTTTTTTTCTCTTTTCTCCAAATTAGAACCCAGCATTTACATCTAGCTATAGATGTAAGCTTTACATAAAAATTTCAACAGAACAAAACAATATTTAGAGGTTGCACAATGCACCCAAAGATTACTCATTTAAATTAACCGTTCAGTTAATGTCATTCTGCAGCATGCAACCTCTGCATATTTCATGCCAAATTACAATAAACTGTAACCTATTCATTCAAAATAATGTATAGATTAAAATATTAGTTATATTAACTAAAACAGCGTTCACCATCAACTGATGCCTCTGATACAATGGAGTCACGCAGTAGGTTAGAAATACCTACTGTCAGTGACAACTTATATGTTAATGTCATATATGACCAGCTGCCAGAGGCAGACGTAATGATGAGATGATAAGGCTTGATAGTCCACACCATGTTACACATTCACCCGATGGGTGGGTTTTTTTTACTTGCCTCAGCATTAGACATTGAGTACAAGGCACCTCAAATTCAATGTCTCATGCAATCGAAATCCAGTTGGGATGTAGCACAGAAGAATGACTGTGAAGCAATCCCGGGACCTTTTAAATTAGTAGAGCTGTCCAATGCGGAATTGGCAGATGTCTTAGCTATTAGGCCACCCTGCTGCTTTGCATAAAAACAGCTGTCAAACTTTTCCTATGTGTTTTGGAAATGTTCCACTCAACCTTCTGCTCTGTCATTCCCAACTCTTATGGACCAAATAACCCTCCCAACTTTCACGAAATTGTCATTATCATTCAATGTTTCACGCGACATGACATAAAAAATTGTCACAGACCAAGAATGGAGATTTCACTTGTGCCCTCCAGTCAGTGTAGTGGTTCTTTTGATCCTTCTTTCTCACATCTTTACCAGCATCCGCATTTTCTGCTGGGGATCAACTGTTGAATCAAAGAAAGCAAAGCCCACCACAACCTCACTCAGGTACGCTAAGACTTAGTATTCGCTTAAAACAGTCACAGCTTTCTGCTTACAATTGGATTGGTATTGAATTGTGCCATTCTCTCCAGCATCTGCAGATCTTTTACAGGGACTTCGGCAGTCATTCCGACAGTGGGCTAGAAAGTTAATATTCTTGTGATGGATTCATCTTGAAGTGTGTCTTAAACATCCATATCTTAAAACAGTAAATACTGCGTAAATGCTTGGATGTTAATTTCCTCTAGCTGAGATTACACCAAGGAAGATGATGACAAGTTCCAGCACAGTTATCATTATGATCATTTCATGGTTGGAGGGTGGGTGTGGATTAGGGCTTTACGTCCTGTATTTCTGCACCTGATGGGCTTATTAGAAGCAGCCATCAAACTTAGGCTCAACCGAGAACTGAAGCCTTGCAGATTGTGCACATTGAATCGAGCTATGGTTTATTTTAATTTCCTCAACGTTTTGGCTAACCAGTGCACAGCTAACTTTTGACCAATCTAATTAATACTGTTGTTACATCTTTGGAGAGTTGTTAACAGTGAATTTTAAACATACCACATGTGTGTCTGCTATGACGTCATCAATGAATAATACATCACACTTTTAGTGATGCTTAGAAATATATTCATATTTTGTGACTGATCCATTTTCATTACATGATCGACGCCTGTACTTCATGGGCATGTGAATACTGTAAAAGTGTATTTTATGGAATATTTTAAAATAAACAACAACCAACCAGGTTCATAGAATGTTAAAGAAATGTCAGCAAAGACTATGCACAAATATTGATGACTGCTATTAAGTAGGTAAACAGACTTACAAACCATTACAGGCCACTGCCAAAATATAGATTTAATATCGCAGCGAGAGTGCAATTCTTGGAACTTTAAGCATCTTGTACAGCCTCTAGATATCCTCAGAATTGCTTTATATTTCACTCTTGTTGTTCTTATATCAATGAAATTCCAAATTTTATTTTTTGTTTGTTCTTTTGGGCCACCCTTATATTCACATTATTATAATCAGGAGTTCAAGTTGAATTTTTAACTGGCGAAGAAAATTTTGAAATATTTGCAGTTCCAGTAAAATTACCCATATGTTAAAGTTTGTCCACAGGATCAATGTCTGCTTATTTTACAAATTTCAATTAATATTTCTCGTTATTTAAAGAAAAGAGTTTGTTTTGACAGGGGGTGAATTTTAAGCGTGCCATTTCTGTTACCAAATTTATAAGGAAACTATTTATCACAACAAGTTGTTTTAAAGCAATTCGGAAAATACTTAATATTACCTTCATTTTCCCTTTCAGATATTGCGTAAAGTTTCACTAATGTTAATCCTGTTACTGTCCTTTCTGTTACTGTTATCTCGGACATAACAGGTCACATGACCAAAAAATTTAAATATAAAAGATGAAAAATGTTTTTTGGTCATGATGCAACACTGAAATGTATGAAAATGCCTAATTTTGATGAATTTTTGTAAGATTGAAAATTTCATTTTTTTGCACTTGAAATGCCGGAAGTGCTGGGTTTCTGTGGAATGACCTATATAACTGTGTTACAGGTAAAGAGCATGTGTACTTTATTTCCAAAGCTAAACTACATAAAGTCATAGTTGAGAAATAAGATACGGCACAGGAAAAAAAAAAAAAGGTTTTGGGAGTGCTACAAATCCTATTCCATTTCCTATATCCAGATTTTTCAAGCATTACCAATGCCAGACATGGGCATAGATCCATGTATATTATCTCTAATGCCTTCCAAGTTAGTTACTGCCATAAATGTACACTTCACATCTAAAAAACACTCCAAAGGTCTTCGCAAAATGTTTTGAATGTCACTGTGCATCACCTATCCATACATTTGACGAACCATCAATTCATAATTGATGATGAATAAAAAAAGTTGCAAAATTTGGTACAAATTATGAAATATAAACAAAGTGATGTGAATCACATGCTTAATATGTCCCTTCATAGGCCACGATTAGACATTAAGACTGGTACAGGGGGCGGGGGATGGCCAAAATGGCCCCCTCCTGGGTCCACCAGTGATGTGAGTCACTTTCTTTTTCATTTTGTTATTTTCTCTACACGATGTTTACGTCTGCTGTAGGCATGAACACAGGAAACAAATGCTGCCATTTTGCCATTTTTATTTAAACCATCATGAGAAGAGATGATCAATGACTCAATATGTTTAAGATATTACACTTACCTTGTGCAGGGATTTTCAGCTGTGAGCAAGGTGAAAATCAGAGACCAAGTGCCTATTTGCTGAGGCCTACCTTACTTTTTGCCTCATTTTATCTTTTGTTCCACTGGCCCATTTGAGTGCTTATTCATGTGTATCACAATTGCGGCACTTAACTACATCTAAGATTATTTGTTATTTATTGGCACCATAATGACTTTGACTTTTTAGCACAAAATTGCATTTCAATTATTGGTGGTTTACTCTAATGTGGTGCTTGTGCATAGCTGTGTATGTAAAACAATATCATATAGTATATAGAATTGCTGATAGCTAAAATCATCTATGTAAATAACTTTTACTTGGTGGCTGGAACCATTGCTAAATTTTTCATTTTTTTTTCACTTCTTTTAATGAATCATGTTTTGCTAAGTTTTCTGTTTGATTTTAATATATGTTTGCGAAAAAAATGTTATGCTTGACATAATACTGTCAAAAAAAATTCTATGTATACTAATAGGTTGGAATTTTCAAATGTTAATGCCTGATTTCCGTTGCACTATTTTCATGCAGAATTATGCAGTTCAAGCACTTGGGTTCACTATTACACAAATAACCTGGGAAAGCTATGGAATCAATTTAAATAATAACCAACTATTTTTGTTACATACCATTAAATAAAGAGAATGGTTTTCTTATCGAACGCATAACAAAAATTTCATATCTTAGTGTATAAATTGCCTATCAGGTGTTCTATATCTATAGATTTATGTGTTTATAAGAGCACTAAACAATAGTTCATCAACTTTAAAGTGTTAAAAATATATTATCACAATCTACCTTGATACAATATTTTGTTTGACTTTATATGACTGGCATTAAATTTAGCTGCAAAAATATGAAACTTTCAATCTTTCTAAACTCCAGCAACATTGCAAATGTTACATTCAGTGTTGTAGCATGACAATAAAATATGCCTGTCTGGCCATCTACTATCTTTACCGTCGTCTTTACCAGTCTTCCTTACCATCGACTAATAGTCGGAAGATGTCCTGAAAATCATCAATGAAGATAAATTCAAAAGCACAGCTCAGTGGTGCTCAGAAACTAAGGCTTCCGTGGTCATCGTTTCATCTTCACTATAATGATAGGTAAAGTAGTTCTGTATGCTGATTCGTGTTAAATATTTTTTTTTACTGTCAATGAAATTTTGAATATCAGTTTGAATGTAAGAATCTCAGGCTGCGTCAAAAGATAGGAATACACACAGTAATGCAGTCTGAAAGTAGGTCAATCATTGCGCTTGCATCATTTAATTATGTTCAGGCACTTGCCATGCTGTATTCTTATGATTAATATCAACTGATCTAGGCTGTCAAATTCCTTGCTCCTCACTAAGATTCTTGCTCCCCTGATATCCATCAGACCCTTTCCAGTGTAGAGGCTTGACATTCGGACTGCTTGAATATGAAAACTATAAATGATAAATTTTTTATTGTACTCATATAATAGATAGATAGATGGACTTTATTCAATTACATCAAAAGGGTGTACATGCAAGACTGAAGTGCAAGAAGTACACCATTTTAGTGCCATCGGGATAGCACACTAACGATAGCACGCTAAAGTTCCAAAACTTATTTCCAGTGTGGTCCCTTCTAGATAGCGTGCAAGATGACATCAAGGTACAATAAAGCCTATCCACAATTGAAATTAACGCAGTGGAAATGATAATTAATAGTATACACTATCATTTACTTCATTAAAGTGTGCTTGAATTTTGAGAAATTGCCTGACTTTAGATTTAAAAATGTGCTTACTATTTGCAAGTTTTATAACATTTGGCAGGTTGTTCCAGTACAAAGCTCCTTGGTAGCTGAAGTTACATTTTACAATTCCTTGTGGTTTATTAAGGAAGAAATTATTTTGCATATATCTTGTTCCATAAATGATGAATGACTCTTCCAAAATTTTCACAGAGGTAACCTGGTGCAGTTTGATGGTAAATATTGTACATATGATTCAACATGAGCTGTTTCGCTGTCTTCGGTGTTTAGCATTTCAGCTCTATCCAATTCACATTGACCAACATGTGAACTGGGTCCTATTAAGTCCAAAATAAACCTTACAATTTTGCTTTGTGACACCTGCAGCTTTTTTTTAGCACCTTTTGTGAGTCCCCAAAACCAAGCAGACACCGTATAGTCAAAGTGACACTGAATAGGGCCAACACAAGTAACTTTCTTGATTGGAAATCAAGTGCATCGGCATTTCTGTAGAGAAATTTGAGTCATGATGAACACTTTGGGAAACTGTAGAATCCCCTGACAGAGCGTTATCTATTTTTAAACCAAGTTATTTCACCTTGTGTAGCTGGTTTTATGGGGTGACCTTCACAATTGATGATAACATTTTTAATCATGCCTCTTTTACACTTGGAGCATAAAATGATGGTTTCAGTTTTGCCAATATGCATAGATAATTTTTTCTTTGTTAGAAAATGATGACAGTTAGCTACTTCTTTGCTTAGTTAACTTGTAACTACATTAATGTCAAGATGACCCGCCAGCAAGATTGCATCATCTGCATACAAGATCGATTTGCATGATACACAAGTTGACATATCATTGCAAAACATCGGATAACACCAAGGACCCAATATGCTCCCTTGGGGCACGCCACAAAAAATTGACTTTTCTGTTGACAAGTAGTCATTAACAGAAACATCTTGCTTTCGACCTTGTAAATAAGACCTGAATTAGGTATCCTCAATACCAGCGAGTATTATCTTTTCACAAAGCATTTGAACATCTAACATGAGTAGTCCGACAAAATTTATAGAGAATACAATGTTCCTTGCAGAAAGATCCTACTTGTACCAAGACTGCTCGTTCTAGAATTTTGGAGATAAATGTCAACACACTCAAAGGTCGATAGTTTTTAATTTCAAGCTTACTCTTTTTTTTATTGTGGAGTGGTGTTACCCTTGCCAATTTTTTGGCATTTAGAAACCTAGGACTGATGTCGTCTAGCCCTGTGCTCTTATTTGGTTTCGTTTCTTTGAGATATTTAATACAAAATTGCTGTCCATTTCCTGCAAAATAGGAGTAACTCCAAGTTTCTGATAGAATTGCTTACAATTGTTGGCAAATGCACTGTAAACATAATTTAAGTTTTACAAATTCTTCACCAAATTGTTAGCAACATTCACAAAGAAATTAATTATGCATTCTGCAATGGTAACTGGATCATAGCAAAGTGTATCATTGACCTTGCTTCTTGCTTATAACCTAGCAGCTTAAGGCTGTCCCACATCTTTTTGCTGTTATTTCTATCTTTTTCTACCTGGTTAAAAATATAATCACACCTTTCTTTCTTGACCATAAATTGTACTTTATTTATCAAAACACACACAAAATTTTCCAATATCCAATGTCTTTAGTTCTGTTATAGTTTTTTAAACATTTGTCTCTCTCATGGATGGATTCAATAATTTCAGATGTTAACCATGGTTCACTTCTTAGGAGCTATCTCATCTATTATAGATATACAAGTTAACATTTCAAATCTAATTTATTTCATGCTGTGTTCACATCATTATATGTAAATACGCTTTCCCAGTTGGTTTCCTGAAGCTTTTGTACTAAAACTTCTTTTGAGTAGTTTTTCATTGATCGTATTGTAACAACATTGTGTGATCTTATACAATTACGAGTTACTTTCTTGTACAATAAATAAGAGAGTGGTTACTGAAGCCAATTGGTATAATATCAATGATTAATTTTATCTTTACAAGCTCTGCAAACATGTAATTAATTGATGTTCACCTCTCACCAAAACATTACTTATTTAGAAAACAACAGCTGCTGACACAATTTAATTTGATATGATTTCATTTGTACTGTTAAATGTTCATGTAATATCATAATTCATAAACATCAGATTATATTAGGTACAATAATTTTATTCTGTACATGAATAAAATATATATTTTCTATATATGTAGCATTTATTTATACTTCAACAGTATAAGGTGGGGTTGGTGGGATGACTAATTAGAGAACTGGTTGTCTTTGAGTTGCAATATTGTAGTAAAACACCTGCTAATATAAAAATACATTGAATTTCCCGACATTTTTATGCTGCGAAAAACACACATACAGCATTTTCTTTTTTCTTCTCCTTTTAGCTTGCTTTCATGTGCACATATCAAATTTGTGTGAGCCATCGGGGTATCCAACCCACCTTTAGTGGAGTCATCCCTACAAAAAGGCAAGGACATTTAGAGAAATCTACCTAAAAAACAGGTACAGGATAATGGCAATGAACAATGCAGCAACTGCATAAATGAAAGAGGAGTTGTCTTCCTTGGTTCGTGGTCCTGGCCGGCCATCTTTGTTTACCGGGATGCATCTGTCCCATTGGGTCATTATTGCTTGACGAGCGCCAGGCCATTGACCAGGACCCTGAAGGCGGTACTGGTAAGGGGTACAGGGTCCGAAAAAACACTTGAAGGCCAGAACTGGATCTGAGAACAGTAGCTTCTCTGAAAGACAAAAGGACCAGTGTGTTATGAGGACTCTGTATCTGATGCCAGGATATCAAGAAACTTCAATAAACACTGTAATCTTTGGCCCAAGATCAGTCAGAATTTTTTTCAAAGTCAAGATTACATTTCCAACTTGATATATATGATTATGGCACTGACATAAAAAAACTAAAGACAGATTTCAGTATTACACTTTGGACTTGCATTGTCAGCAAAATACCTAACAATAAAGCTCAATGTCAGACTAAACTTACTGAGATCAGGTTTGACTCCAATGTGTTCAGCAAGTTCATCCATGTAGGGAATCCAGTCCACTTGGATGGTATGCCTTGTGGAGTCCACATATCGTTCACTCAGGGCCTTTCTCTTGCTCTGGATATCTGCTATCATGTCTGATCGAGGTGGCAGTTTTTGCAGTCCCTAGAAACAGGAGTAATTGTTATATTAATACTGAATTTACATTATATGTCTAAATCATGTAGCATTAATTAAAATCAATAAAAAACCTAATCTCATTTGTAATCTTAAAATTCTCCCAACCTTTGTCAAAATCTTGTATAATCACAATATGTAGTCAAAGCATATCACTTCTTGGTCAAAAGCATGACATCTCATATGACATGATTCCTAAGCTCGTTCATCATCAACCAAATTAATATATTGAGGATCAAATAATTTTTGGCATTAAAGAATGTCTGATCTCAGTAATAAAGGTGCTTTTGCTGTAATAATGTAATGCTTCCAATACAAAATGTGTCCGTAGTCATCTTACTTGTTACATACAGGTATTAATATAATTATATAAAGATATCTCTGCAAGGTCTCACCTAAATTAATAAAATGTGAATAATGTTTTAATTTGAACAACATTCAGTTACATTTCTATTGATTATTAACAAATTCATAGCGGCACCTTCGCAAAAAATGTGTTCAATAGTAGCCTTACCTTGAAGAGCCTGGTAGCCCAACGGCATTGCAGTTCAGCAGTGGGCATAATTGATCCAATTGGTTGGACATATCCAATGACAGCCAGTGTTGGCTTCTCCAAGTTAGCAGGGAAACAGTACTTGAACAGATCAGCCTGGAAGTAATGAGATTGTATACCAGATTCAGAAGTAAAATTTTAACAAGCAAGTGGAAGCATCTCACAACTATAACTCAGATTTTAACTTTCTAACTGATATTTTTATTTGTATGACCAAGCCTTTGTAATTTTGCAAGGTTCTCCAAGTTTACAGTTGAACCTAAAGAATATATCCTGGCAAACAGAAGATGGGGGTTTTGTTTTTTGACGACCAGAGTTTTTTTAATGAATGTGTATAATTATAAAGGTTGAAGATGTTATGAAATCTTGTTTTCACAATCAGGCAATTCTGAAGTTTGTGCCAGGCCATTTATCATTATTTACAAAATCAAGAGTTCCCAAAAGATCCCTCACCTTATTTTCTTTAACATCAATGACATCTTTGTCAATGAATGGAAAACCGAAGATGTAGCCAGTAGCCAGTACAACAACATCAATATTGTCTTCTCTAGTGCCATCAGCGAATTCAATGCCAGTCTTGGTGAATTTGCGGATGTCTGGCTTGACGACAATGTCACCGGCAGAAATGCGGTTTGGCAAGTCATCATTTACTGTTGGATGCTGTGCATTGTATCTGAATGGAAAGTAATCAGGGTAAGCATTCAGAAATGTATATAAAAGTAACCAAAATGACTTAGCATCAGGAGGGTTATCCAATTATGTGATAATGGAATAAAAATAAAATTCAGAAAATAAATTTTTTCAACATTTCCAAAAGTTTATTTTTGCTAGGATGAAAGCTCTTAGCATTATGTATGTAATGTAAATGTTCATGCTACTTGTGATACAAATCTAAATGTATTGCCTACTTCCATGCTTACTATAGATGACAACTTGCCATACCTGTGTTTAGGTCTGAGATCGTAATTTTCATGTCTAAACCATTTCTGTAGTTTTCTCTCATTAAGGGAGTTCATGAAATTGGTAGGAAAAATCTTCCCAAGGAAAGCTTTGTATTTTGTTGTTTCAATCATATCAACTGGGTGTCCATCGTCCCACACTCTGTGGGAGACCCAGGCTCCTCTCCTAGTGCTGAGGAAAGTCTGGAATGTCAAAAATATTCATCAATAAATGGGTAGCTTCTATATTATCTGGACAGTACTGTGCCAACAAAACCTAGACAAGTCATTGACACAGCATCTGTGATCTCAAATAGATGATCACATTGGCTGGTGTTCTCTGTCATTTGTTGGTGTCTCATTATCAAACTGATGTTGGGCTAATCTGGTTTATATAAGCCTTTGTTAGATTGTTATCAACCAATCCACCTTCTTACAAGTAGTTTATGGTCCTTTCACCCAATAACTACTTTCATAGAATTGAACAGGCAAAAAATCACAGAACCTTAAAACACAATCTGCAAATGGTCTATCTGGACTCCATCATTTACCTGAGAGGATTGTCTTGCAAGCTCCACTGCAGTGTCTACACCAGAGTTTCCAATGCCAATAACCACAATTCTCTTGTCCTCGAAGCCAGCTGGTTTCCTGTAATCATGGCTATGCATGATTTTCCCTTGGAATTCTTCTTGTCCCTGGAATTTTGGGACCTTTTTCTCAGCATGGTGACCAGTGCAGACCAGAACTGCATCAAAGACTTCAGACGTTTCTTTGCCAGATTTGCGATCTCTCACCATGATGTTCCATTGTCCAGTCTCTGAAAACTTCTCATGTTTCGAGACTCTGACGATCTCTGTGTTGAATCGTATGTACTTCATAAGATCAAACTTTTCACAATACATGTGGAAGTATCGAAGTAAGTACTTATTGTGCATGTAATTGGGAAACTCTTCAGGCATGACAAAGTCACTGAATGCTGTCATCTCTTTCGAGGTATTGATGATTGTTGATTTCATGACACACGCCTGGCCATCTTTCACATCTTCAGTGTAGCGCCATAGTCCTCCAATAGCTTCAGTCCTCTCAAAACATACTGGGGTCAGTCCTTCATCTAGACAGCATTTCATGCCAAGGAGACCTGCACAGCCTGCCCCAATAACTGCTACTCTCTTCTTTGACATTGTGAAGTCCTGCTCAAGACTGCTGTTCAGAGTTACCTGCAAAAAATACATTTCAATTATAAAACATTAATAACAGACATAACAGACATAACAACCAAGAGTATCATCTTTTCTTGGGTATAAACATCTTCTATAAAAATTACTAACTATATGGTATTGCATGAACATTTTATCACATGTTTTTCAGTCACACTTTTTGTACCAAACCTAAAATTGACACTTTTGTTTTAATCAGCAAGTCCAACTTTTCTAACTTCTTAAAAGACCATATTTTGTAACTATTAATCTGCTTCTTTTTTTTCTTTTTCTTTTTCTTCGTGCTAATTCTTTGCCTTTGTGTAATGGAGTTCCCATTTACAATTTATATTGATCAACTTAACAAGAGCTAGAGAGTTTTAGCCTTGGATGCTTTGTCGGACATTGGTATTATGGGGTATTAGGCCTATGCTACGCTGATGATTTGACTCTGCTGGCACCTACTGCATATACGTTGAGAAAGATGTTGAAGATTTGTGAGGAATTTGGGAAAAAGTACCACATAGAGATTAATTCCAGAAAAACAGTCTGTATACACTTTTTAAAAGATAGATTTTGAGTAACTCCACATAGGATTACACTTAACAATGAAGAATCACAATGGATGACTTCTGTTAAGCATCTTGGAAATATTATCAGATCTGATTTGAAGGAATGTGATGAAATATCTTGTAAGGAAAACTATTTTATTGAAACAGTTAATAGTTCACATCAAAACGGTCGAAAAATCTTCATGTGCCAGTTTTCAGTACCCAGTGCTGCAGTATTTATGTGTGCTGAGCCTGGGCATTAAAGGATAGATCAGTGCAGCTTTTCTCCATGTCACAAATAAAGTTTTCACTTAAGCACTGGCGCCTGCCATATAATGCTAGTTCAGCAATACTGCCTTTAATAATGAACAGTGCCATTGCACAGGATAATATATATAAGTAAAGTGATAAAATGTACATTACTATGCGAAATAGCAGCTTAACAAAGTTAACTTTCTAACCTAACTGAGTATAGACAATTATAGTTTTATAGGGCATAACATAACCATTTTGTCGTATTACTCCAGTCCTGACCAAAACTCCAGTCCTGACCATACAGAAACGGATATTATTAGAGCTAGCATGATCAGAGAACTTGTGTGGTGTTAAGAAGGAACTCCTCCCCTCAACCTCTTCTCTAATAAAGCGATTACAGACTTCATAAGCTTCATTTCAATATTTCAATTGCAATGTATGTTAACATTTTCATATTGTACTAAGAGTACACAAATATATAATATAGCTTGCTAAAAATGACTAGAAATGTAAGATAAGGTAATGGTGTATGACAAATAAATTGCAATCAATAAAACCTGTTCACAAATAATAAAATATAAGTTTTCTTCATGGCAAATAACAGTTGTTTATTGAACAAGTAGAATTTGTTGATAAGATATATGTAATCATTGAATAAGTTCATCAGTTTGGAATGATCCAAAGTCATATAACATTTCTTTTTTCACAAACAATGTATTTTCTGGCAACAACACTTTGACATCCTCCACACCATTCAGTCTGATGAAGCCAGCAGAACAAGTTGGCGAAACATCACAAAAGCTGATCATCATTCATAGTTTGTGAAAAAATAAAATTCATATCACTTAAGATGTAACATTACATGCCATATCCTCAGATTATTAAATAAGATAAAATTCACTCAATTGCTATTAGTAAGTGGTATTATTTACTGAATGTATAAATCTATATTCGTTTTGTGATTTTATATCAATAGTCATTTTAGATTTCGAACATTAATAATCATTGTAAATTTAGAAAACATTAGCCTAAATGAGTCAAATAGAGTAATAGGTAGTTTAGTTTGTCAACTTCACATATTAATCAACTAAATAAGTCAGTGAGACAAAAGTATAAAGAAACACTTGCTCAATTAACTAACTGGTGTTATATACAATGTATATGCTATGACTTATATGAAGGACATCTAGTGCCCTATGATGTAATGTTTTCTGTCAAGTTTCAGATTGATCATCACTTTTTTATCTCAATTCTAGTAATGTCGTGATGAAGTGATACTTATCCCAGCCAGTGCAAAACCCTTTGCTGGAGTGTGCAAAACGTGTAACCAGGCCAGATACATCACAAACATGGTCACATAGGTCAATGCAGGTAAAGTAGTGATACAGAAACTGGGACAAACAAATACTGTTTGACTGAAACTATCTAGTCTATCCAATTCTATCACCAGATATTTCTTTACATTATGTATCTAAATGCAATCAAGTCATTATTTGCATTAAAGAGAAGTCCATGGGTCTCCAGGCTGGTGATCTAATGTTGATAGCTAGATTAGTTTAGAACCAGGCAGAGTGTTAGTGCATCTCCTGAGATACTAGTAAAAAGTATGCTTTATATGCTCCTGAAAACTAAAAATACTTTTTGATTGAATATTGGTTGTTGCATTCATTTCACGCCCAATAAGCATTTGGCTATATGTGAATATTGAGCATACCTTATAGATGGGGCAGATAAAACTAAGAAAAATAGCATCACTACTAAGAGGGGTAGGTCTGATCCCCCCCCCCCACTTTTCCATGCTAATTTTCATCCTCGATGTCCTCTAGCTGACCCCCCCCCCCCCCAAAAATCACCAAAAATTTGACCCCACTTGACCTTTCTCTTTGCACCCAGGCACTTCCCATGCTAACTTTCCCCACTTGACCCCCCACTTGACCCTACTTGACCCTCTTTGATCCCCTGTCCCCATGCTAACTTTCATCGATCCCCATATCTAATTAGCACACGGGCACTTCCCATGCTAACTTTCATCGACCCCCCCTTGATCCCACTTGACCCCCCTTTGATCCCCTGTCCCCATGCTAACTTTCATTGACCCCCCCCCCCCTTGATCCCAATATTTAATTAGCACACGGGCACTTCCCATACTAACTTTCATTTTTGAATGAAGAAGGAACAAAGGATCATGACCCCAATGAAGAGACTGGTATGAGTCATTCACTGCAGGTCATCTAAGGTCATCAACTGTAGGTCATCTAAGGTCATCAAGTATGCTGCATGTCCAGACTTGTTTGGCCCTCCCATGCACATAGACCAATCAAATTACACACTAATCTCATTCATACAGCACAATGATCTCAGACAGGATATTGTAATTCATATGAGACCTGAATCCCTCCTCACTAGAAAGACCATTATGGACCACATGGAAAAATGTATGTCTTCTGAATCCCATTATATCTTAGTCATTTTCTTTTTGATTTTGTATAAACACCATGGAAATATGTGATAAACCACATGACTCTTACCTTATACAGGGATTCGCAGCTGTGTTCCCAAGGTGAAAATCAGAGAGCCAATTAAGTGCGCAGATGCTGAGGCCTGCCTTTTTAATTAATGGCACCCTGGCCTATTTCATGACTGTGCCTCATTTTATCTCTTGTTCCACTGACCCATTTGAGTGTTTTGAATGACAAAGCATTTGTTTGTGCAATTAACGTATGGCATGATGCAGCAATTAAATTTATATACATATTGTGTAAAAACTACGTTTCAAAAGCAGCATGATACTCAGTATCGTTAATGCTGTACCAGAATGACTCTAAAATGTTTGTATGAGTTGGCATTTTAATTCAGTTTTGATGGTTTATGATGTCCTAAAATATACTGAAACTTATGCCATAATATTATATTTTGATATTTTTCTAGATTTGTCTCCAGTCTTCGGGGGTTGAGATCTCATGCCTTACATTAGGACAAAGCTACTAATGAGATTGAGAGTTTGGTGTCAGCAGTCTACCTTATGTCATATTCAAGTGAATCTTTGGTGGAAAGGGTAATGCTCTTGTGCACAAGGTACAGGATACGAACCTCGGTTAGGCACTAAAATCTATTTGAAAGACAATACATAGGAACTTATGCTAGTAGTACCATCTGTCCTAATATTAAGATCCAAGTTATGGGTTCCAGGTTATGGAGTTCACTATTCCACAAATAATCGTTTTTTTAGCAGACACTTAAAACCTGCTACACAGGCCAGTCACTATGAATTCGTATATGTAAGTACTCGGTTAAAAAAATATGATAAGTATAAACAATCAAAGTGGTAACTGTTAAAAAAATATTCACTTATGACCATGTTCTTTTTTTTTCTTTGACTGTGAAGTGCATGATGTATAACAGTCATTGCCAATTTGGCATGTCACAATGACTCTCTAATAAATATATCTAAATATATTTGATAACATTTTTGCATCAGTCATTCCAGAACACCTTTCAATTTAAATTATTGCCAGAAAAAAATCCCAGCTGAAAAACAAACTGATACAACGTCTTGCTGTTATTTTCTTGACAAGGCTTGATGATGTCACTGTGGTCCTGTAGTTTGTGTCATGGTGACATTGCAAGTTTGCTTCATAGTAGACTACTAGGTCAAGAGATCCAGGGTTGTTCGCAATGTTTCGTCGTAGAAAATAGCACTATAATATAATCTATAACTGTATTCCATTATTCAACTAAGTGAAGCACACTGATATGGAATTCTTTTTAGTTGGTCAATGAACAGCATTTTTGTGTTCAGTTACAGTTTGTCGCACCTAGCTTGTTAACATCAAATATTAAAATACAAATAGCATTTAAAAACTGTAAAATATAAACATTTAGTTTTAATTATGGGATATGAATAAATACAGATTGAGTAAACACCAGTTTATTAGGATCGAGTTCTCTGATCTGTGTTGGTTCTGCCAAAGGTGGTGGGTGGCTAAATTTTCTTCCAGCGTTTCACGTTTTTAAAGTAAGTTGGGTGGCCTAATGGTTAAGGCATCTATCAATTCCATATTTTCCAGCTCCGCTGAAGATCCCAGGTTCAATCCTCAGCCCAGTCACTCTTCATAAGCTATATCCCTGCTGGATGTCGATCGCATGAGATGTTAAATTGGAGATGCCTTCGGTGTGTATGCTGAGGCAAGTCATTAAGAGCCACCCATGGGGTAATTGTGTAACACGGTGTGGACTCCAAGCCTCATCATCTAATCCTTGCATCTGCCACTGGCAGCTGGACACCAAACATCAAAGTTTGTGCCAAAATGACTCCTAGTGGAGTGAGACTGGGATGCTTACTCTTCCTATGGCAGGGTTTCGAACCAACAAACAGGGTTTGGAGGAGGACAAAATAAACAATTCTGGAACCAAGGCTGAGCAGAGGGCCATTGAAATGGGTTACATGTAGTAGGTGTGATTGAAATATAGATAGCACACACCCTCTCTCTCCCTTTCCTATCTACCAACTGAAAACCCTCTCTCCAACCACCAGCCAACCATCCAGGGATAAGGAGGGGTACGAAGGGAGAAATAAGTCCCCCATGTGGCAGTCCAGCAGCAGGACAGGGGCTCTCCACTGGCTGGATCAGCTTGTGACTTCCTATTCTGGTGCCCTTTTGGATCTATACGTTTTGGGATGTGTAGAATGTGAATTTGGATGAGCTTGTGAAGAAACATCTGATATACATTTTTATGTTTATCTGCCAGCCCAAAACTAAAGTTACTATATGCCAGCCATCCTTAGGATTTCAACTGCCAGCGGCAAAATTTTTGCAAGCTCCACTGTATTTTTCTGCCAGCTGGCAGTAATAAGCAACCATCAAGTTAAGAAAATTCTACAAGCAGCAATAAGTTGAAAACTATTCCAGGTTATGACTTAATTACATAATAATGAACAGTATGTAATACAGAGGCTACAGAGGCCTACTAAGGGCCGATCCTAGGGCAACGCAAGCAAAGCAGATGCGTTGGTGCACTGCACCTGAACAGGCCCTACATATTGATGCCTAAAAAAAAAGGAAAGAGAAGGTCTTGAAACATAATCCCTGCAAACACGAATAGGTTGTGACATTCAAGCCACAATATTTGACTAATGTTGTCATGATATCAAAGTGTGGATCCTAAAAAACCTGCCAGGCATGTTTTCAAGCAAAATTCACAAAAATGGTTGCCATTACATCTTGACAACATTTAATATTGCAGAACACATTGTCAAAAGGTCATCACATGGACTCATGAAACATTTCAGCAATATTTGCAATAATATTTTCGACATATATTACCAAAATATTTGCACAACATTTAAATTATCATGTTAACTAGTATTATGTCAATATATGAAGAAAAAGCCTGCAGAAAAGCCTGCAGAAATATTATAAATTATATTACGCAATAAACTTGTCAAAATGATTTCACAATTGATTATTAAATATTGCAGCAAGTTTCCTACAATCATTTAAGGTACATTTTTAATAAATAATTTCACAACATGCCCTGTGCAATATGATGCAAATGTTTTGTGTTTGTAGGGATACAGGTACAATAACGTAGGCCATCTCCACATCAAC